>OZ024848.1:807732-1237396 GCA_964017145.1 Agrocybe praecox | reverse complement strand
TACAAGCTGCCTTGACTACTTTGACTGCCCCTAGGGTTCCTCCAAGTTCCAATGGCATAAAGTGTTTTTTCTGATGTGTCTTTTCTGACCTGTCATCGTCACTGTGTCATCATCATTGATGTTGTGGCATGGTGGGGATGGAATGTGGTGGTGGTGGACGGTGGGTGGTGGTAGTGGTTAAGAAGAAAGGAAACACTGATGAACTGCACTGTTGCTGAAATATTTTGATGACACCTCCAATATCTCAGTCAATACTTAGAATTACATGCTGGTTTTTTGATACAATGTAAAGATAATATATACAAATGCACCTGCCAATTTGTAGCCAAGGGTGTCCAGAACTGGCCTGCAAATATCCAATTTACTTATATCTCCTTCTATTTTAGGAACAAAATCATCGCAACTCAAATAACTTGGGCAATACTTATTATTCTGGTCCAAAATTTGAAAGAAAAAAAAAGTAGACATTATACTGGAGATAGACCATACAAAATTACAGGCAGGTGCGTTAATAAATAACCTTGGAACATATTTTTTTATGTGTTTTTCCGAGAAATCATCGAACATCAAATAAATTAAGCAAAACATAACCACCTAACTCCTAATTTGCCCATGTAAGGCGTGTCGGCTAACGGACTAACTCGAATCTATAACTACTCTGTTGCTACGTATTTACTAAACATCTTTCGAGCGGAGTTTGTATAATTAATACTCCGCAGTAGTGTACCCGCCCTTGATGGGCTGATGTACTTATCTTTTTCACTTCTTGCAATCGTATATCGTTATCTTGAGATCGAGCTCTGTACCAACAGTAGCTCTCTTGTACGCAATATCCGATTCCTATTGAGTAAGGAGTTTAGGAACTAAACTCCTCAGAAGAAGCCCACCTCGGAACGAGGCTGCTCTTCTTCGTGCTCTACGTGGCAAGCCCACATCTAAATTTACGCTCGTTGGGATTCTCGTGGGATCTCGAAACCAAGCCTTACATTGGTGGACACTGTGGGAACTCCTCACAGCCCGGCCGGCGTAAAAACAAGAGATAAAAATTTTATTCAAGATTATAACAAACTGGAGCAGACTGAGAAACCAATCGTTAAGCCCCGACTTTCTAGTTTACACCGACCTACGATAGCATCTTTATCTAGGTCTCACTCCGCTTCACCCGATAAACCTGCTACCCCTACTTCGGGCGTAAAGGAGAATCCTAAGAGTAGGATCCCGTCGTCTATACCAACTTTTTCGTCAGTACCTACCTTCTTGGTTAGAGGGCGAGGAACGTCTCGCGCGAGAGGACTGAGAAGTCAACGGGGTAGGTATAACGGATTTGACAAATCACTCGGAACCGCCAGTTCTACAACGAGTGTTAGTGCTGAGTCAGTTGGAGATTCAATGTCTGCGGTGCGTGCAACGCCAACACGCTCTCAAGAGATTTTGAGGGACGGAATGAAAGAAGGATACGCGATGTCGCCTATGGCGAAGCTATATCGAGAATATGCATTAGAGGGGGAGATGGGCCTATCCACTCAGGCCCGAGCGATGTGGATCGCGACCAATCCGAACCTGAAACCGGAAAATATCAGGGATACTGTCAACGTGAATGATGATGCAGAGACTCGGTACCGCATCGAATCGAGCCTGCAATCCAAAGTGCAGTTGACGACCACTGAGCTACAGATCTTCATCGAACAGATGACGGCGCTCCTTCCTGAGCGGAAACCAGGAGCGCACTTCATAGTCGATCCGGAGGAGGTAGTGGAAAGGAATCTTTCGGGGTCGGAATCTATAGCACAGCTGCAGGCTGCTTGGGCTATCATAGCCCGACGAATGGAGGCTGCCCAGAGATTCATTTTAAAATATCAAGAAGAATATAAAGGAGAGGATGTACCTAGTTCTCCGGCTTCTACTACTGAGTCCATACGCGAAGGACTGTCCAAAGTAACCATGAGCAACCAGCTTCGCTACCTTCACACTGCCTTTCCCCGACACAAAGAAAGGTTGACGGAAGATCAGAGGAATGCAGTTAGTAAAGGTGAAAGATGGCAAGAAACACTGAACCTACCTGAATGGATGCGGGAAGACGCTGTTTCCGATGCGGGTACTGTTGAAAAGAACGCTCAATCGCAGGCGGAAGAAGTTGAGGAATCGTTCGTGGAAGAAGGGTTCTCGAATGGAAAGGGTACGAGACGTAAGAATAGGGTCTCTTTTCATACCGCTAACCAATCCGACGAGGATGAGCAATCTGCCAACGACCCGCTGATGGGAGGGGGAACCCCATTCAAGACGAGCAAGGGTTTCTTTAGGAATTTGGATGAGGATCCAGGAGACGAAAACTCGTCTTCACCCTATCGCAACCCGTTCCCAACCAAAACGAATAGGAATAACGAAGCGAACGTACCTAACATAATGTTTGGACTGGCTACCCCAGCCCCTTTACCAGCTCCAAATCACGACTCTATTCAACCACCGAACGCAATAACTTCCCAAAATTGGACGTCCTATCAGTTCCGGAACACACAATCCGCGGATGTAAACGACGACTGGCGAGCTCGTCCTGGACCTAGAACGTCGAATTGGATGGCTCCCAACGAGGTGCCAGCGACTGTCGTGGTGAAAGCTACGGCAACTCCATTGCCGCCCACTAGAGTCCCTCCGATGATCGCGGCTGCTGCCTTCACTTCCTCGAACATTACGCCTTCGAAAGGGGGAACAGGACCATCCAACGATCCTCCTACCCCTCCGGGGAACGGAGGTGGAGGTGGAGGTTCCAGTGGAGGAGGAGGAAACGGTAGCAATCCTAGTGGAGGCCCTGCTTGGCCACCCGCTGGACCCCCCGGAGGCGGAGGTTTTCCGCCTAACGGTGGTGGTGGTGGTGGTGGTGGAGGCGGTGGCGGAGGTAATCCAGGCCTTCCGTATAACGCCCCGAACGGACCGCCCGCTCCGTATGGGAATTTCGTACCCACTATCAAAGCTGAATTAAAACAGGACCAACTACCTAGCTGGGACGGCGATCACGATACGGCAGTTGATTATTTCTGGAAAATTCAGAATCTAGCGGCACTGGGGGGTCATATTCCTCAAGCGCTGGGGTATTGGCTGTGGAACAACCTAAAGGAAGGGTCGACAGTACAGATTTGGTTCGCTATGTTGGCCCCGAATCAGCAAGCTTACATGAGGAGTCATTACTTAGCGTACCTTAGAGGAATTAAGGAGGGATATTTAGGCCGAGTCTGGCAGTTGAAGATGAATCGAACCTATGAGAACCAATCTTTCCGTCAGACAGGTCACGAACAGGAAACTCCTTCCCACTTTATCGTGAGGAGGGTTATGTTTACCCGAATGCTGGTCCGAAGTGATAATGGGGGGCCATTAGAAGTTTACCTAGTTATGCAGAGAGCTCCTATTTCATGGGGACCTGTCATAAACATAGACAGCATCAATAACATCAGCGAACTGTATGCTAAAGTTACGGAACATGAAAAGGCCCTGGTACATAGCTCCAGGTTGGAACATTCCCGGCTACTAACGTCGGAGAACTTAGCATATAATTTGAGGAAGTTAGGCCTCAGTTTACCGGGGTCATCGACCGGTGATCGTGGAAATCAGCGCAGGAACGAATACCCTAAACGAATGGCGCACCTGGGTGAAGCTGATAGCACTGGGGATACGGCCGATGTCCATGATACGGAAGTTACTTCTTCAGCTGAAAGTGAAATTGGCCTAAAGGAAGCTTACCAAGTGCTGAAACAACGGCAACGCCCGCCACCTAAAGGAGGATACCCATTTCCGAAGAATGATCACGTCACTACGAAAATGGGGAGAACTCCTCCGTCTCCGTGTAAGGTATGTGGTAGCGCGAACCACTGGGATAAAGAATGCCCTGATTGGCACACGTACCTGGAACGACAAAAGCGCTCGGGTCATTTAGCGAGTGGTATGCTAGATGACGAGAGCGAAGAACTGTATTCCAGCGCTTATTCTATTCTCCTAGACGAGAAGTTGAAGGATTTGAACAGCTCCATAGACCCTCAGTACCCTCTTCCCTCGGGTTTTGAAGAGGCGGCACGGAACGCTTTGAAGGAAGTCACGATCCTCAAAGCTGGAGTGTGTAAGACCTTGGAAGTGCAAGAACCGGTGGCGGTGAAGATGGAAGCGGCAAAATTCAGGACCACGATGGAGGAAGTAGAAGACAACGAAGAATGGATGAATCATACGTTAAATCCTCACGAAGTGCCTAGCATAGTGGAAAAGGAGTCGAACGATGCTACGTTAGGTGATAGTTCGGAAGTTTCATCAGGAGAAGAACGATCAGGAGATCCCTTACCGGATAAGGAGGCATACATGAACGGTACTAGATTTGATATACCGGAAGGAAGTATAATCAAAGTACCGAAAGCTAGAATAAAAGAGGGAGGTCAATCTTCTGTAGGGATTTCGGTCTTGGCCGTGAGAGGAAGGTTAGCTTCTTTAAGGAATGAAGAGGTTGATCTACGCTTGGACTCGTGCGCGGACGTGACTCTTATTTCTCAAGAGACTTTTGACTGCTTAATGGATCAGCCCAAAATTCTGCAGGGACAAAGGATGAAACTCTGGCAACTCACAGACAAAGAAAACGAGATTAAAGGATATGTGCGTATACCGGTGTTTATGGAATCCTGTGAAGGGCAGACCTTAGAGCTCGAGGCCGAAGCGTACATCGTCCCTGGCATGACCGTGCCGATCCTACTGGGAGAAGACTTTCAGCAAACGTATGAGATAGCCGTAAGTAGATCAGTAACCCGAGGAAACCTAGTTTCTTTCGAAGGAACTCCGTTTACAGTGAAGGGGGATGCCGTGGATCGTACCAACGACTTCAAGAGGATGAGGAAAAGCGTTTACGGTGTACAAGCTTTCGTGAAGGCCAAGGAACATCGACGGAGAAAGAATAAGAGGAAAAGAACGCGCATCCAGGAGGAGAAAGACAGATGGGTCGTAAGAGCTGCGGAAGACGCTCTTATAAAGCCTGAGCAAACCAAGAGGATATTAATCCAAGGGAATTTCGGCGAGAAGAAGGAGTGGTACTTTGAAAGGGATTTGGTTGTATCGTCGGATGACTCCTACTTAGCGATACCCAACGTATTGTTCAACGCCGAGGACGCGACTATCCCGGTCTCCAATACGTCGACTCATCCTAGGATGGTTAGGAAGGGAGATGTCTTGGGGAGGGTAATCGACCCTAGTCTCTACTTCGACACACCTTCTGCTACGGCAGAGTGGGAAAATCTGCGAGCTTTATCAGCCTTGTATACTCAGTTAGTTCAGGATCTACCTAGCGGTAATGTAGAGGGACAGAGCCGTACCTCCGAAGAAGTTGAACCTTCAGAACTAGGACCAAAAACAGCTGAGCTTCCGGACTTGACGGTCTACCCCTCAGATAAGATGGAGGAGCTATTGGATGTTGGCGATTTGCCTGAGCATCTGGCAACGCGGGCCTGGGAGATGTTGAGGTCTCATGTCAGAGCTTTTGGATTTGATGGGCGTCTTGGGCATCATCCTAGCAAAGTGACGATCCGTACTAAGGAGACGGAGGCTCCAATATCCCTCCCTATGTACGGATCCTCGCCTGCGAAACGGCAAGTTATCGACGAGCAATTAACAAAGTGGTTTGAGCAGGACGTCATCGAACCTTCAAGTAGCCCATGGGGTGCTCCAGTGGTGATCGCGTATCGTAACGGAAAACCCAGGTTCTGCGTGGATTATCGGAAGCTCAATGCGGTGACTACCGCCGACGAATTCCCAATTCCAAGACAGAGCGAGATACTAGCATCGCTTTCTGGCGCACAGGTGCTGTCGTCTCTAGACGCCTTGTCGGGTTTCACGCAATTGGAGATGGACGCGGACCACAAAGAGAAAACGGCCTTTCGGACTCACCAAGGATTGTTTCAGTTCAAGCGTATGCCTTTTGGACTTCGCAACGGTCCATCCATTTTTCAACGGGTTATGCAAGGGATTTTAGCTCCTTACCTGTGGTTGTTTTGCCTTGTCTACATTGATGATATTGTCGTGTACTCTAAATCGTACGAAGATCATCTAGACCACTTAGATAAGGTTCTTCAGAAGATCGAAGACAGCGGCATCACCTTGTCCCCCACGAAATGCCACCTGTTTTATGGATCCATACTCCTTTTAGGGCATAAAGTGTCACGACTAGGTTTATCCACTCACGACGAGAAGGTGAAAGCCATACTAGAGCTGAAAAGACCGACAAAATTAGCGGAACTGCAGAGTTTCTTAGGAATGGCTGTATACTTCTCTGCCTTTATTCCCTATTATTCCGACATCTGCATACCGCTGTACGCGCTGCTTCGTAAGGGAACTACATGGAGATGGCTGGTACCAGAAGAACATGCCTGGCAAAGTTTGAAGAGAGCCTTACAAAACGCTCCCGTACTGGGACACCCTGTGGAAGGCCAGCCGTATCGACTGTACAGCGATGCCTCTGACTTTGCTTTGGGTTGCGCTTTGCAGCAAGTGCAACCTATTCGATTGGCTGATCTTCGAGGAACGCGAATCTATGACCAAATAGTGAAATGTCATGGGAGAGGGGACCCGCCTCCCAAGCTGCCCGTGGCATTGTCGACGAGGTTACGCGACGATCTGCATGAACAGGAATGGGCTCCAGAGTTAGACGATACTATTATTTACACGGAAAGGGTGATTGCTTACTGGTCGCGTACTTTCAAACCCGCCGAAACGAGATACTCGGCCACGGAAAGAGAGGCTCTAGCTGCCAAAGAAGGTCTTGTACGCTTTCAACCGTTTATCGAAGGAGAAAAGATATTATTAGTAACGGACCATGCAGCACTGCAGTGGGCACGGACTTACGAAAATTCTAATCGTCGACTGGCAGCATGGGGGGCGATTTTTTCGGCCTACGCTCCCGGCTTGGAGATCATACATCGCCCAGGAAGAAAACATTCGAATGTAGACCCGTTGTCTCGTATTCCACGCGCTCCGCCCGACCATTACTCCCCAGCAGCAGACGACTTAGCTCCAATACAGATATCGCAGGATCTGGAAGGAGGTTTGGGAGAAAACAAGGCGAAGCCTGCTGAACGTGTATCTTTCTACTTGACGCACATCCGTGATGCTTTCGATGAAGTCGACTCGATCCATGAGGAGGATCAGAAAGCGGGATATTATGGTACCAGAAGTAAATCCAAGCGATCCGTACGAGTCAAGGAAGATGCCCCTACCGAGAGAATCAAGAGTTCTGATGAAGGAACGGGAGACGAAATGTCGGTCGACCCTGAGGAAACGACGAAGCCGAATCATCTTCATGTCGAAATGAACACAGAACTTCTTCGTGAATGGGTCGCGGCTTACAAAGATAGCCCTTCTCTGAAGAAGTTGTGGGAGGATGAACGGTCGGAGATGACTAAAGTATCGCCGGGATTTCGATATTTCAAGGATGAACACGGTCTTCTATACTTCAGGGATGCAGATTATCAACCTCGGTTATGTGTCCCAGAGAGGTGGAGGACGTACCTCATACGAATTGCACACGAAACCGCCAGTGAAACTGCTCATAATGGAGCCGAGAAACTGTGGCAGAAACTAAGTCCTCAGTACTACTGGAAGAGGATGAAGGCTGACGTTATCCGATTCTGCCTGTCGTGCGATGTCTGCCAGAAGACCAAAACCGGACACTTCAATAAGTGGGGTTATTTGATTCCCAATCCAGTCCCTTACGTACCATATTCGTCAATTTCTATGGACTTCATTGTAAATCTACCTATGTGTGGCGATTTTAACGCCATATACGTAGTGGTTGATCGTCTTTCCAAACATGCAAACTTCATTCCGACGACGACAGGGCTCACCTCGGAAGATTTTGCTCTTCTATTCGTCAAATGGGTGGTGAGCAGGTATGGATTACCCGAAAGCATTATCACCGATCGTGATCCTAGGTGGACAGCGGATTTCTGGCGCGCAATAGCAAAAGCCCTCAAAACTGAAATGATTCTGTCCTCATCACATCATCCGCAAATGGACGGACAGACAGAGATCGTGAACAGGTTCCTAGAGACGATGCTTCGAGCGTTCGTGGGAAGTGAGAAGGACGATTGGGTAGAATGGTTACCATTGTTGGAATTTTCCTATAATTCCGCAGTCCATTCGTCAACGGGAGTAGCGCCTTTTAAGCTGTTACTGGGGTATTTACCGAGGTCGAGTTTGGATACTTTGTTGGCCCCGTTCCGTATACGCAGCGAAAATGCTACTGGACCACTGCGAGGTTCGGAAGAATTCCTAGCTAATTTACGCATGCACCGAGAAAACGCTCGCCTGGCCATAGCCAAGGCACAACACGAGCAGGCCCAACAATATAACCGTAACCGTAGGCCTGTCCCCGACATAAAACCGGGAGATAGAGTGTTAGCGAACCCGCATTCCCTTGAATGGATTGAATCCAAAGGCGAGGGCGTGAAACTCGGTCCGAAGTGGGTCGGACCATTCGAGGTTATAGAGCGAGTCAATTCGAACGTATTCAGGTTACGCCTACCAGATAACTATCCAGGAAGTCCTGTTATCAACATCAGCCATTTGAAGAAATATATTGAACCGGAAGATGGAGAAGAAAGGACTCAATTTCCGTCCAATTGGAAGAGGAAGAACGAATCTGACGAGTTCGAAGTCGAACGCATTATGGGCCATAAGCTTACTCCGAAAACGAAACAGCTGCGATTCCTAGTCCGGTGGGTTGGATATGGACCGCAGTTTGACCTCTGGCGCTCAGAACGGGACCTCAGGAATTCCCCCACCATCTTGAGGGAATACAAAAAAATGGCCAAACTCTCTTAGCGAAGTGGAGTCGAGACGGGTGCTGAGTACGATGAAATCGGCCCACCGCCTGCATTTTCGATGACGACCTTCGCACTGTTTCAATTTGTCTTTCTGTGATTTCATGAGCTTTTGTTTCATTCTTTAATCGCGTTCTGTTTGATTTTTTGATTATGACTGATCCTTTTTATTTCTTTTGATATTTATCCGCGGATAGCATACAGTATAGGTGCCGAACGAGCTATCATGAGGTACAATCGAGCCTTGCACCCTCATGCCTTTGAAATCTCGTGGGAAGGGAAGGTACCTGAATTTCAAATAAGTTGATTTAAAAGGAGGCAGAGCAGGAGATGATGGATGATTTTGCGCCGCCCGTGTGCACCCAGGTCTCTATCTAAGAGGAACTCTTAGATAGGATGCTATCCGCCGAGGGAGGAACTCCCGAAGTCAGCGTCATTCCCGACCTCTTCAGAAATAGAAACAATTTCCCTCCTCATTTTTCGAGCCAGGAAGATGACTTCAGCGCGTGGTTGGGAATCGGTGGCGACGTGGACCAAGTACCCAACGTTGCGATGGATGTCAGAGAGGGACGCGTCACGGTGGAAGAGAGGAATTACAATCCGAATAACGGATCCCTTGTCGGCATTGATTGGGGTTTTCAACCTGACTGGTACCAGCACTCGAGCGGTTGGCGTCCATATATTCCCGTTAGAAGTGGCCGAGCAGCATCGTTATTGTGGTTTTTAAATTTCGACCAGCCAGTACGTGCGGCTCGAGACGAGAATGGATACTACATGCTGGAGAAGAGTGTCAGCCGCGAATGGATGAGGGACCTAAACAACGCCCAACATCTGATCAATTCTATCTGCCGCTCTAAACCATTTGGCAATCGCCTACCTCGACCTGATCACTTCCCTTTCTCTTTCGTCAACGAATCTTATCTGATGGAGGAGGAACTCCAAGGTTCTGCAGGGCGCGCGAGGAGAGCCATGTGCGATAGGCTAGGGTGGCTTCGCTGGGTGTATGCTAGCTTGCAAGGTATCGTCAGCACTCTAGACGATCCCCTACGCGAGTCGCTAGTCTCCAAAATAGGCCGACTGGAGCATTCTCGAGGATGTGTGATCGATCTTGCCAGCGACTGGGCCGAAATTAACCCTCGTCTGTGGATCTCGCAAAACGTGCCCATTTACTACCGATGGAAATTGGAGGAGAGGATGAGCTTGAAATTTAGCAAGCTCAACCCCCGTTTGATAGCCAGCGAGGACGATGGTGACGAAAATCGAGTAGGCCTATACGATATTGTTAAGGACGAGTCATGGACTATCGCTGGGGAAGCTACCCACGAATATGATTCGTACTTTCAGGAAAAATTGAGGTCGACACCGGATATGGAGCTGGCGTACGAGACCGACAGCAAGCTTTATGTGGTCGATTTCGAGGGTTGGGGAAGGCGACCGCTCCCTGAAGATACGGATCCAGCTTATTTCTCTCGAAGGTTTCTATACCGCGTCTACGATGACCATCAGGACCGATCATCGGTTGTGTTCTGGCGATGGAGGAAAAGGGAAATGGATGAATCGTTACGCGGCGATTACGGGGGTGATGAAGGGTTGACGGAGAGCGAAATTCGCGAGTTATACAAACATTCTTACGCCCCTGTCAAAGCCAGAATCTTTGATATAGAGACCGGCCTACCCCTGCCAGTTTCGTCGTCCGCATTTGGTCCTCATCGAGCGCCTTCACCCCCAGCATTGCTTCAACGTCTGAACGTTAGGCGGGAAGCCGAACCTAGGGAAGAAATCTCGCAATTCCCGTCGTCAGCAGCGCGCTCGTCTCGACAAGAGGGGGAAAGAGAGAGTCGAGCTGTCGCATCAAGCTCGAACAGACGTTCGGCCTCGCCGGAAAGGGAAGCCCGAGTCAGCGCCAGGAGCTCAGGCAGGCGTTCAGCTTCGCCAGTTAGGCGTAGCGGTGAGGAAGCCCGAGACGCTTTTCTTCAGGAACGTTCTAGAGTACGGGAGTTTCGTGTGAGGTTGAAAGAAATTGGGAGTGAAAGCACGTACCATAATCGACTTCTCGTGCTCCCGGACACTGAAGCCTGGGACCCTCGCCTGTTCGCTCATGGTGTTATGATCGTACGCGATAAAAGGGTCGAACAGCGTCTACGATACTTCGCCGGAAATCTTCCCTATCTTCGCCACATTAGGCAAGTGCTGCAAGTCGCTCTGGAACATCGCATGGCCTTCCAAATAGCGGTCCCCGAACGAATGCTGGAAGCATTTGTCCCTCGCCAACTGAATACGTTAGAGAGGGAGAGCTCAGCAGCCTACTATGCTCCGGGATTTACTGAAGATACATTGGTTCAAGTACCTGCTGCACAGCTGGCAAACAGTTACTTCCTACGTCTAGCGGACTTGTTGCGGCGGCCTCATGCGAGAGCATTCATTGGGTTAGGAGGAGCTTGCAGCTGGTTGGCTCATCGTTACGGCGGGGATCATCTTTTCAACGCTTTCATGCAAGGCCCGTCCCTCCAAACATCGTTACACACGAAAGGAGCGACAGATGCGCACTACCGCGTCCGCAAGCGAGTCAGCTGGGACCAAGTCTCAGCCACCGAGATTAGCATCTTGTTTGGACACATCCCTTTCCCTAGCGATTCTGCTCGAGACAAATGGATCTTCCCTACTCCATCCATATTAGAAGAGTTCTGCGACCATTGGGATGGACAATGGAATGCGGTGTTGGAATCTATTTTCGGATACCTCGCTAATCAGTTGTCCCAAGTTCCCTGCGTACTAGAACCGAAGACGCGTAGCCAATGGAAGAAATGGCTAAAGACTTACAACCGTTTGGAAAATCCGCGACTACTCTCTGCCAATGATATGCGAGACATCGACTCCCTCGCTGATCGAGCAGGACTCCTGGTGACCTGGGATCATGTTCGCCTTGCGGAATTGTACCTGCCTGAAGATCGCTGAAATCAAAGAGCAGCTATAGATTGGGGGGCTATGTAAGGCGTGTCGGCTAACGGACTAACTCGAATCTATAACTACTCTGTTGCTACGTATTTACTAAACATCTTTCGAGCGGAGTTTGTATAATTAATACTCCGCAGTAGTGTACCCGCCCTTGATGGGCTGATGTACTTATCTTTTTCACTTCTTGCAATCGTATATCGTTATCTTGAGATCGAGCTCTGTACCAACAGTAGCTCTCTTGTACGCAATATCCGATTCCTATTGAGTAAGGAGTTTAGGAACTAAACTCCTCAGAAGAAGCCCACCTCGGAACGAGGCTGCTCTTCTTCGTGCTCTACGTGGCAAGCCCACATCTAAATTTACGCTCGTTGGGATTCTCGTGGGATCTCGAAACCAAGCCTTACAGCCCAGTATGCTATCACTATATATGATAAATGATATTCCAAATTTAAAAACAGGGGGACCAGAACTGAGTTCCCTACACATTGCTCTCTCATCCTCCCCCTCCCTTGTACTTCCCCACACATATCTTTTGATTCAATTGAAATTTCGCCTTTATTTTGTCGTGGCATCGTTTTTAATTATTATAAATACTATTTTGGACAATATCTCACACGGGCGTGAAGTTCATCTTGCCGGATCATTTCTGATTGCATTTTTCTCCTCCCCATGCCATACCCATTAGCTGTATCTTGGGAACAGCTTGAGATATCTGTAAGATTTTTTGAGAGTTTGCTATTATCATATAAAAGAGGCTAAATATGCAAGGACAGCCAAAATGGTTCGCATTTGACGTCATAATAAGCCAAAATATATATAGTCCATACCAGGATACAGCAAAATATAGGTTTTGTGGTGGTGGTATGGTTACCAAATAGTGCCCAAAAAGACAGGTAAGTAGACCAGAAAAATACCCACTATGTGTAGCAAATTTTGGTCGCTAATCAGTTTTGATGTCCTTGACTAAACTTAGTACACTCAAAGCATATCAAAGCGGCCCAAAGAGAGCTGAATCCAAGAAGCATTTTCCTGATGCAATTTTTGTTCTTTACAAGTCATTGAAAGATATCTAATTCCAGCTAATTCATATAAAAGTGTGCTAAGCAGTGCTAAATCAGTTTTGATGTCCTTGACTAAACTTAGTTAACTCAACGTGTATCAAAGAGATCTAAATATAGCTAATTCCAAAAGGCATTTTCCTGATGTATGTGGCCCGTTTTGGATTGAGTCCCTATTCTAAGTGATTAAAAGACTTTGGATTGAGTGTCCAGCCTAAGTGGCAAACCAACTTATCTATACCTTTTGTGGAAACACATTAAATCAACTGTTTAACCCTCCGAGGAACAGTACTTGTGCTGTTTCTCACTCTCTGAGACTTCCTAGGAAGTATCTTGATCATCAAAAACATCCCTTCTGTGAAGATAAATGTAATCAATGACGCATATCGTGTATTCCTCCTGAGAAGAACTAATCAAATTGATTGGGTTTTGTTATGGACTGTATACAAAGTACAAAATTGTACAATACACACACAACCCCACAGCAAGCACCTTACTGCTGACATCAATATTGGGGACCATGAGACTATTGCGGTTCAAGTTGGTCTGGGTTTGTGGTTGGAGTTGGGCATTAGTGGTGGTATTGTGATAGGAGGTATACCATATTGCTTTGGCAGGTGTTTTGAGGGTTGTGGGTGTTCTTATTGAAGTTCAAATTTTAGATGGTATTGATATTACTTGCATGAGCGCTAGGCCGTATGTGAGTATATCATGATGTAAAGTGGTTGTTAATTCGCAAGCAAAGAAAGGTCGTGAATGTGAAGTGGTCAAAGAGCAAGAAAAAAGGAAAAGAAGTTTGTTCGAAACTTGAGGCAAAGAAGAAAATAGATCTTTTACCCACTCTTGATGCCATTCGCCACATTCTGTGTTGCTGAAAAGGTCGTATCGAGAGAAAGGAGCACATACAATTATGTACCCCAAGATGTGCTGGAAACAAGGAGTACTCAAGAAAATTTCCAGATATATAGGGTTGGTTTATTTTGTTAAGCACCCTGCCAACCTCTCCCCCCCTCTCCTCTTACTAAATAAGGCAATAAAGTAGTCATGGGATTGTAATTACATCATAGATAAATGATAAATAGGGGTGTTCAAATATAGAATATTACTGCTTTCGATGCTTTTTACTTGTTGCGACCCTAAATCCAGCATTCTCTCTGCAGTCATCATGACAGAACCAGTTCTCTGTTGGTTTATGAATAAATCCATGGCATGCAAGATGATACTTTGGATACAATGTGGTTAGATTATATACATACAACCTCAAAAAAAAAACGAATAGTACATACCTTCCGCTTGCATCCAGGAGCATCACAGGACAATAAATCACCACCTTCAACATGAGTAGCACACTCAATTTCTGCACATAAGTTTTCCTCAGAAGCCAAGGAAATAGCTGTGTGAATGCACTTGCATCTTGATGAACGAGAAGCTGACTCTGGTCCAGCTAGAGATGCTGACACAGAACTTCCCACATTTTCTTGCATCTCTGATTGATCTATACAGAATGACAGTCAGAACAGATACTTTGAATGCTAAGTAAATTTACCATTCATGATATTAGTATCGGCAGAGTTGAGTTCAAGTGAGTTCTTTGGCTCAGGCTCCTTAAATGTTATTTCCGAGCGCAAGATTGGCTGATTTGGAGTGGTGACTCTTTGTGTACTGTTGGTGCTACTGATAGAAGCTGCAGGGTCCTTATTAGTGTTTTTTCCCACTACTGCTAGATGTGACGTGGCTTGATGGTTTGTCCGTACGATTTGAAGAGTCTGACCCCAGCAGATCTATTCCATCAGCATTCGTAGGGAGATGTTACTCATCTTCAACAGCAGAGTCCTCTGCAATTGAGTTAATACTGTCCAGCTGCGTATGAGTTGACATTTTACATATAAAAATAAGAAATTCTATCTTCATGTAATTAAAAGTATAAAAGGCGACTCAGTGTAATATAGACCGAGAGCTGTGACCAGCCGAAATTGCCAAAGCCTTTTTCTTTGACTTTGAAGGTTTGGTATGAGTCTGTGTTGTCAAAACTCCTCTCATAAGTATATCTTCTTCTGGGCTGCGCCGGTAGTACAGTTTGTACACAGTCTTGTCTGTTCGGCTATGACTGCCCTGAGACAGGTGTTTCTCAAGGTTGTACTTCCATACGACCTCTTTACATCCAGGACAGAAGAGAGGGTGGTTCGTACAAGGTTGCTTTGAGTGGAATTCTTTGGCAAGCTTTAGTCATACTATTCGTTTCAGCGGACAATCAAATTTTAGAAGGTCTATAGTATACAATTGACCACTCCAAGTAAGCGCAATTGTGCAGTCCGCACAAAGGCAGAAGCCACAGGGATTCAGCCTATATCTGACTCGAGGGTCAGTTAAAATGTGAGCACCAATATGCTTCAGGTAATCAGGCCCAGAAAGCGCCTTGATATAGACGTTCGGGCAGAGAGGACATGTAGGTGATATGTCATTGGTCATTCGAGTCCCTTCGATAATGTCTGACTTGCAGACAAAACACGCTTCATTTAATATATGTAAATTGTTACCAATTCTAGCACTTCAGTGGCCCCCTTGAAGGTACCTCCTAGGCTACACAATTTTGGTCTTTTTGCAGCCTAGAGGTGGTGAAGAAAAAAAAAAAAACTCTGCATAAAAATTTTCGTGACATCAAAAGTTTTTGTCACTCTGTAAATTTTTTTAAATCCAAGCAGGTTCCAGGGATCCTTCTGAAAATTTTTAAATACAAAAATCATTATTTTTATAGCATTTTCCTAGAGTAGGGTGCATATTGTTTTGCTGTTCTAGGGTTCATTTATGGGCCATTTGGGCTCATTTTTTGTGTGATACTAGGGTTATATATGTAGTATCTGAAAAGAGATATAACAGATAAATTAGAATGTTTATATTAGGGCTTATGGCTGGGCTGAAACCTCTTGGTTAGGGCTTGCTTATAGGTTGGAATGTATGTATCAGTGCTTATAAATAGCTTGGGACTTGTAAATAAGCTACAGTGTGCACATTGGATCTCACATCTGGGTTTAGATGTGCAAATACATTCAAGAAGCTAGGTTAAGATGTCACTGTTGAGTGTGGATGTTACAGCTTACAACTTGGTTGTGAATAGCTCTGAAGGCCTGGATTGAGATGTGTCAAGGCATGTTCTTGTGTCCACAGTTATACTATTCTTACATTGTGACCCAATCTTCCCTGCTCTTATGTTTGCTGGGCATCCTTCTCCACATACCTAAGTTGACCCCTGACAAGATGTCTTTCTTGAGTATGAATGTTAGAGCTTATGTCTTGGTTGTGAGTAGATCTGAAGGTGTTGAACGTATATGTTAGAGCTTATGATTTTGTTGTGAATAAATACAAAGGCCTAGGTGTTTGGGTTCAAATCTTTAGGTTGGGCTATGCAGATAGAGTAGAAGGCCAAGCTTTGCAATGTCAAAAGGGTCAAGTCATTATAGCTAGATTAGGCCTCACAAATAAGTTTGAATAGCTGTGTGTGCCATATAATATTTTTGGGTTTTTACTTTATTTATTTATTTTAAATTTTTAAATTTAAATAAATTTTGTTGTTCTTTGTTTTTTTGTTGTTTTTTTTTTAAAAAAAATCAAAAAATTAAAATTCTTGTGTTTTTAAAATTTAAAATTTTGTTTTTGTTTAATGTCAATTCTTCTGTCTGGATTTTAAAATAAAAGCTTTTTATAATAGGATAAAAAT
The DNA here is from genome assembly GCA_964017145.1 of Agrocybe praecox. Taxonomy (NCBI): domain Eukaryota; kingdom Fungi; phylum Basidiomycota; class Agaricomycetes; order Agaricales; family Agrocybaceae; genus Agrocybe; species Agrocybe praecox. Next base: position 1,220,831 of record OZ024848.1, on the reverse strand, counting down.
AAAACAGAAAAGGATATTTTTAGATTTAAATATTTTTAGTTTGATCCATTTTTAACTTTGATCTATTTTTAGAACACTTTATATATTTGGATAGATCAAGTCCAAAATAGCATGGGGCATATTTTTTGATCATTTTAGAATTTATTTTTGGCTTGCTATGAATATTTCAATCTTTTATTTTGATTTGTATCCGGCTTTCCACGGACATTGTGCGTTTTGTGGTTGATCCATTGATGGTTATGTAATAAAAAATATTTAGCATGATCCCTGAATTTTTCTCTACACAGCCATATAATTTTTGTATCTGTGGCTGTACTCTGCACTATTTTATCTTATCTAAAGCATAGCAGTGCAATGCTACCTTATCAAAAATGTGGCTATGTATTTTATATCTTATCTTGTGTGGCTGTGTAATCTTATCATATCATATCTTATCACATCTGTGGCTATGACGACCTATCTTATCATATCTTATCATATCTGTAGCTGTGGCATCTCTCTCACTTGACTAATTCCCTAAAAAAGCAGTTTTCACTGCATGTTGTATAGTTTGCTATGATCTGCATGCTTTTTGACAAAACGAAAGGTGGATATAGCATTCTATACATTTATAGGGATTTATGGTGCACTCAAAAATGCGAAAATCTAAGAGGAAGGGATGGATGCAGAAAAGTGCATCTGGATAATGTTCAAAAATAATCTGGTCTATTTATAAATAGGTCCAAAAAGCGCATCAAATGTCTATTTCACTCTATTATGGGTGCCTTTTCATCAAATAAAATGCTGATACACTATTCTATGCATTTATCATTATTTATCCACTGCATATACAGATCCAAAACGAATGGGATTGCAGTGCATTTACATAATTTTCAAAAATGATCTGTACTATTTATAAAATGCTCTCAAAAAGCGCACATTTGCTGTGGTTTCACCCTATTAAAAAATACAAGACTATTCTTGAACTATTGACAGACCTCATATGTATGTTATACAGCATAAACATATGCCATAACCCTTCACAACATTCTAAAAAAGCGAACATGTCCTAAAAAATAATGATTTTTGTATTTAAAATTTTTCAGAAGGACCCCTGAAACCTGCTTGGATTTAAAAAAATTTACAGAGTGACAAAAACTTTTGATGTCACGAAAATTTTTATGCAGAGTTTTTTTTTTTTCTTCACCACCTCTAGGCTGCAAAAAAGACCAAAATTGTGTAGCCTAGGAGGTACCTTCAAGGGGGCCACTGAAGTGATTCTAGCATAATGCACAAAAGAAAAACAACATACCTGTTTCTGAACGGTAAGGGAAAGATTCTGTAAACGCAACAGAAGGTAGACAGCAATAAGCTTCACTACCTATTTGCTCGTAGAGAATTGCTGCTATCCCACATAGCTCCGTTGTTTGAAATACATATGTTTCATTCCTTGCATTTGGGCCCCATGAAGCTGGTTGCAGTTGAGGATCTATAACTTCAATCCAGGTGCCCTCAATGTCTCGAAGCTGGGTATGAGGCTCAAATGCAGCAGTCCATTCCCAGTCAGGTTCATCAATACTTGGGTCACCCAGGATTAGTGCCAATGTCATGATTTTCCCACTGAGTCACATGTTTGGTTCATTCAAATAGGCCATCGGGAGATTCTGAATGTCCTTTGAATCACATTGAATCCCAGATATTTTAAAGACAGCCAGAAAGAGTCGGTCATTGCATTGAACCACTACAAGCGCGGGATCAAGAACACAGATCGTATCCTTGTCCTCCACTGTCACCATATCCTCATAGCTAGACCCAGGCGTGGTTTTTGTTTTATCGTATCTGGAATACCCACAAACACACTTCAGACAGTCCTTGGATTCTGAGATGGTAAGTGGACTGGAGTAAATCCAGAGAATGCTTGACTTGTGCGCCTTTTTTGCATTTGAGCGCCCTTTGTCAACAGAGATCCATGGATTCGGAGGTGATAGGGAAGTGGCAGGTGACTCAGTCAGGTCTGTAACTGCAGAGATATTTTCCAAATCAGATTCAACACTATCTTCTGCCCGTGCATCGGTAGCCACCATCACTGGTTCGTCACTTTCTTCGTCTGTCTCATGGCAGTTCCCAGCTGTTAGATTGCCATCAACGAGTACCATTTTGTTACCACCAAAGGGGCACAGTATGTCATAACCTCCCTCTGACTTCATCCTATCGAATGGAGTGTCAAACTGCGCTTCTTGAAGCTCCGAGATTGCCATTTTACATCCAGCATGCCACAAGCTACTAAGAACAACATTCTTTACCCTTACATCGCCCTTCCATGCGCATGGATTAATGTGATTGAACTTGCTTGTGACCTCAGTGGTACTATCTGTTGGCAGAGCGGTAATATTTAGATAGCGGCTCTGACCACCCCATTCGGGATGGCATTCAAGAATTTTAACGCATTGAACAGCTCTGTCAATTCGGTTTGTAAGCTGGAGCTGATCAGCATTGGTGTCATTGCCAACCATTGTTCGAACCTTTCCAAATAGTTTCTCTAGTCCATCGGTACCCAAAAGAATCAGCCAAAATGAACCTTCCAGATTGTCGACCTGTGTTTTCTCCACACAAAAGTACATGTTCTTTATCATGGACATTACATTGAAATATGTTTGAACAGGGATGAAGTCACCCTTGTCCCAATTGTACACAGCAAGGATGAGATGAGCGGCTGCACTTAGATGGATGAGTTGCTGATGAAGCGAGAGTTCAACACCCATATATGCACTAAGAAGATGTTGATAGACATGTCCAAGAAGACGAATAGCCTTGCACATGGAATGAAAAAGTGGCGTAGAGGTGGAAGGAGCTGGGGGAAGATTTGCGATGGCATTGAGAAGCTTGATCATTAATACAACATCTTGCTTGTTGTTTGGCTCTAGGAGTGTATCAACAGTGACACTTGATGTGCCGCTGTCTATAAGATGTTGCCAAAGGATTGACTTGCTGATAGGTATCCCATTAATGGAAAAACCTTTCATCAAGTGTAATAATGTGTTACGGAAGCGTTTGAAAACATGTTTCCAATCAAAGTCCATGAGCAAACCATCTGTTCCACACCGTGTATAGAGAAAGAGAAGCCAGTGGGTTTGTCGAATCAGCATTGCTGAGTAGTGTGATCCCAATAAGGGACATTAAACCCGCGCCTTAAGTAGCGGAGTTTAAAGGGCAAGAGGTGAATTTTTTCGCAATTGTTCTAAAGCAAATTTGCGAAGATCAGGATGGAGGGGAATGCATGGATTTTGATCCATCTCAATCTGCTCAATGCAAAGATCAGAGTGATCAAAAATACCACTAATTTCGTCAATTGCTAGCATGACACCTTCTAAAATATAAATATATGCATCATATATGCGCATTTTTAGGACAATTATAAGACAGACATACCATTCTGTTTATCATGAACAGTAATCAGCTTTATCCAACAGAGACAGTCGACATTTTTCCACGGAATTTGCCTTTTTTTAGAGGTATGGTGGCCAGATTGATGATCAATACCACATTGGCACTGATAAATCCAGGTAAATCGGTGGTAGTGTCTCTTGTTATTGACAAATCTGCCATTAAAATAGTTTCCTTGAGATTTTTGGATGGCCAATTTGGCCTGAATGCCACGGTCCTCTGTTTCAGACTGTGGGACATAAAGCTGCAGCTCAGATAATAGTTGAATGGCTGATTCTGCAGAGTGAAATTTAAATTAAGGATTATAACATTTATAAAAGCATTTACCTTGTTGCTTGACAGAGTAGTCAAAACATCGATAATCAAGGTTTACATTCATAACATGCAATATCATAATTTTTGGCAGGTTTTCTGACAAGCAAGGGATGGATGTATTGATTTGAGATCAATTTTTTGTTTAAGAGGTGGGGGGACATCCTGAAGCTCAGGTACTGAGAATTGTGATGTGAAAGGGATTTGATTTTGCATTTGAAAGGGCGAATACACAAGAGGTTCTAAATAATTGCCCTATGGCAGCGTCGAATTTTGCAATCTATTTACGGACGCTATGCACCTGTTGATTTCAAAGTCTGCTACTTAAGGCATGAGTTTAAAATCCCCCAATAAGCGCCCGTCGCCGACGCGCATCTCCATCAGTGGCTATGCTGTACAATCACTTTCCCTTTTCACGGAAATTCTGTTCTACACAGGAAGCAGCTTGGGAAAGAAAAAGTTCTTGATCAACGACCGTCTCGCATTTACAGCTCCCAGAAATAATGAAAGGTCATGTTGTATATTCATTTGGATTTCCCGACAGGATGGTTATGCCGACTACAGTTGCCTACATACACTATAAATATCATATAAAATAAATAAGAGGGATATCATACCTCTGTTGTGAAATGAAGGCTTCCATCTTTTAAACCAGTAAGAATGTCGTCAGCCTGGACGATGGTTCAAAACTCCAAGGCCAAGGCACCCATCTGATTGCCATGTTCATGGCATACACCCAATATGTGATTTGAACATGGATCCCACCTCAAACATTCCTGTATTTTCAACTCGTCAACCATGGCAATGGTCATGCCATTGATAACGTTCAAGTTCGTTGTAGAGTCGTCCATCAATGTGGGATAGCACAAGATTAGGTTTGACTTCATTTCAGCTAACGTAGGAAAGGAAGGAGATGGTTTGAGTGGAGTCGTCATGATGTGTCGCTTGGTGGCATCTACTGACGGTATTCCAAGGGCTCTATGGGCGATATTTGCAGCTGCCTGTCCACCAAGTTTGTAAATAAGGAATGAATGTTCAAAGTCGGCAAGATCGTATCCATGTGGAGTATAAACACGGCAGGCAGCCTTGTCAAGCTTTTCAATAATTGTAAAGACGCTCGCACCTGCTCGCAGCTGCGAGGCCATAAGGCTTTGTACTCGTGGAATATCATCCTTTGAGATTGCCATTGCAAGGCGCTTCCAACCTGCGAGGTGTCGATTGCAAACAGAGATCTTCCATGTGGAATTGAGGGCTTGGAGCTTGAGCTGATTTATTGTATCAGATTTCGTATGAAGGTTCAATAATATGTCCTTGGTACCAAGATAGCCCCAAGGTGTGTTTGGATGCACACCATCAAGTGCATGGTGCCTCATTCTCATAAGAATGGTGGCGTTTTCGAGGTTGGCACATGGTGTACAAGGGAGGGGGTACTTTTCCTTTCCTTTCGTTGATACCTTCGCAAACCCAGAGCAGTAGGTAGAGAATAGAACAGTTCACTTTTGTTTGTCGATGTGCAGCTTCCACGGCAAGGCTTGAAGGACATGCACATAGAAGGCGTAGGAGGTAAAAACCGATTGACCTTCAGGGAAGGTAAGCTTGTATCCTGGGCATTGAGGTAATGCCAATGTCGTTGAGACAATACTGGACTGGGGGGCAGAAACAGATGTCGCTGGATGAGCTGATGCAGATGCTGCTGGATGCTCCTTCGTTTGAAGAGATGAACTAGGGGCTGGGCTGAGGTGGTTATCGATTGTTGCTACTGCTGGTTGTGTTTTAGTAGCACCGCTGAAGACCAATACAAGATTAATAAAGATTGAGACAACATAGACACGTGAACACACCATATTATCAATGCATTAATAATGCGTTCAATCTTCCCCTCTAAAAGTACTTCACTAACCCCCATTTCTTTGACTAGAATCCTCAGCCACTCGCAAACACCACTCATCCCAAATGGTTCCCAGCGAACAAAGGTACTGATTTCTTCGGCACTTTTCGCATAACTGAATGTTCCATTCAGCGCAGCGTCCGCCATTTCCCAAGCATCTTGGCCTGCTTCTAATTTGCTAATTGGACTACCTGAGTAACGAGCAAGAGTATCATTGGGAGTAGCGAGAGCGACCGAATCAGGGAGTGTCAATGTGATAGACACAAGCTGGGACAAAAGAGATAGCGAGGCAAGAGCGACTGTGGGTTCAATATCACAGCTTGTGAGATCTATGACCTCTGAAACACAAGTCGTCATTGACAGTAAACGTAAATTGGCAGGAGGTTCTCATGGTGTTTTTAGAACTGTCGAAGATGCCGAACTTGGTGTAGCGGCGGCCTTGGGCTTCTTTGAGAAGTAAGATGTCAACGGATTTTTTACCAGTGCAGTTGTGGCTGTGCTACAAGAAGGGGGTTGAAGGTGAGTCTGGTGTGCTTTACTATTGAGGTGAATAGACCAGTTTCCCTCTCCACCGTAGCTTAGCTTGACGTCGACTTTGCAGACATCACAATGACGAGTACTTGAGGCTGTGAATTCAGATGAAGTCTAAGAATAGGTATATAAATTTATTTTTCGTGTCTAATTGGCGAGAACGTGCTAAAAACTTGCCTTTGTCAATTTAGCCATCAGTTATGGCGTTGATTGGGCGTTGATTAAATGACCTTGACAAAATTTGTCCCTGGCGACTGATTTGGAATCAAGCCATGATTATGCCGGTACATCATGTGACTTACAATTGCCAAAATAGGACGTGCATTTGTGAAAAGTACGCAAGACCAAGGGGTATGTAGGATTTCAAATTGCCAAGGCACATGGGGTGAAGGGGGAGGGGGGTCTAGTTTTGGCCTTAACAAAATAAAAATAAAAATATATAATATGAGTATTTGAAGCATCTAAAGCATGGAAATCAACTTGAAAGCACATTTTTTAGCCATAATAGACACAATTCAGCCTTGTCCCCTTGCCAGAAGCTAATTTAGACCTAATTTAGGCCTATTTTGGGTAAAAATGTCACATGACGTGCCAGCTGAGATGCAGCTTAGCCATAAATCGGGCAAAGGGGATGGAACCTTTGATGAGGAATTTTGTGTATAGTAGAGATCAGTGGATAAAAAGATAATTAATGATGATAATTTGTATTCACAGTTGATTCACGGTCCAATTTGTTGCTTATTTGATGACAAATATTCGACTAATTGATCGGATCATTGCCTTATTTAGTAAGAGGGGAGGGGGGGAGGGGTCAAAAGTGCCTTAACAAAATAAACCAACCCTATATACTAACCAAATTTCTTACATACCCCTTGCGCAAGACGCATGATTACGAGTCCTCCATCAGGAGGACGAGTTCTTATATTCGATATGCTTGTCCAGATTAACGCGCCGGCCCGCTAACACCTGGCTTATCAATCATTTCCTTTTTTGATTTTCTTAATGGTCTAGTCGGTGTGTTAATTCTTGTTTCTGTTAATTCTCGATTCCTTTTAGTTGTCGCTACATATATGTTCCATTGCGTCGCTAACCTTTGTTTGTGAACCTCATCAGCACGGATGGATGAAATGCAATAGCAACTAGGACCGGTACAACTATGAAAGGATGGTCAGATTTAAAGTGAGCTCCTGCTATGTCGTTTATTCTCCTACCTCTGCAGTTTACTCAGCTACAAAGTCTTAGAACCACTGGTTTCTTGTTGAGTTCGTACCAGTCGCACAAGGATGTGCACAGCTGCGCAAAAGCACCTCAGGCTCATCACCTCTCGATGGTATCTGGGCATCATTGAAGCAGAGCATCATCATCAATTTCGGGGATACGGGATGGGGAGGTCTGGGTCTGTTGTTAACAGGTGCGTTCTCGCGGCTCGCTACACTGTTACACTGTTCTTTCTTACATTTTGGGTATTACTCCAGTCAAATATTTCTCTCCTACGACGAAAATCATTCAGGCTGAATGTCGAACCTGATTTTCGCGTTCGCTAAGCGCTTCCATTGTGACGCATTCCCTGTTCCGAACGGTCAGCAACAATATCTTTTTCAACAATGCGAGCTCGTACCTTGATCTTAGTCCTGTCTATGGAGACAGTTGTCAGTGAGTCTATTCCGCTTGTGCTGGGTTGATGACACTAAACAATATTCTTCAGACCAGACTGCGCAAGACAAGGTTCGCAACAAGGGGGAAGGTGGGCCGACTCTACCCCGACGCGTTCTCGGAGGAGCAACTCATCTTCCTTCCCCCAGCGACTAGTGTTCTTCTCGTGCCGTTCAGCCGAAACCACAACGTGCGTCTTTCCTTTTCTTCATCGGTCCTCCTACTCATCTAGTCAACCAGTATATCGCGGATAAGATTCTGAACAGAAGAGACGGTCAGACCCTCCACCTGCCGATGCAGCGAATTGTGCGCTTCAAGATGAAGAAATCTTCCAAATGGCCATGCCACCGCATCTGACAGGGATGAGAAGTGGACCGAGGAAGTATTCCGAAAAGTGTTCAGTAACAAACCGTTTGACCAGGTATGTACTTTTCATGCTCTTACGACCCGAGCTCTGACATCTTCATTTCTACGTCCTTAGCTGTCCTCGCAGACCTAGGCATTGTAGCTAGCGTCTTCGCTGTCATTGATTCTGACCCTGCCACTTGTGCATCTACCACAGAGCTCACAAAGCTACTGTTGCGAAGGCCATCGATGACGCGCTTGTTGCCACAGCAGACTGGGAGAGCTTGCCTTGGAACGACTGCGCTGCAATCTTTTTGAAAGCAGCAGATCTTGTCAGTGGGAGTTACACATACAAGCTGCTCGCTGCTACTATGTTGGGTCAGGGAAACAATGTCTGGTCTGCATTCATTTCATACTACTTATTAATTTTTCACTTTGTTGTTCAGCTTCTCACACAACTGCAAGGACCGCATCACAGCTACCAACAGGCTGAGAAACACTGCTGGAAATGTATGCTACGCAGATGAGGCAAATTGGGGGAACGAGAAGATTATTCGAGATGCGGAACGTGAACAGTGGGAGCTAGTCGAGAGAGAAGGAAGAGCCGGGATTATGTGGGAGGATATTAAACCTTCTGATGAATGTTCGGGGTACCATACAAGGGAGTATACAGGCGTCCTCTCCTATGTTCCGTCTGGGTTTTACGCTATGCAAGAATGTATGAGGATAGTAGCACATTTGTCAGGGCAACACTATAATCAGTGTGACAAGGCCACCAACAAAGACAAAGCAAGAGGAGAGAGAGAAAAGAGACACAGAGAGAGAGAGAGAGAGATAAAGAGATAGAGAGACATTCAATGATTCTAAGAGATCACACCAATGATAGTGGATATCCTAAGAGATTGAAGCTGAGGCTACAGCTACCTACATGTCCAGTATATATACTCTACAGCTATTCTAGAATATTCCTTCATGACATCATAGAAAGGAATGATGAGTAAGGCAATGACATCATAAAGAAAGTAAAAGAATAATGTGGAATGATGTAGAATGAATGAGGCTGTGCTCATGGGAAATCAAAGTGATAAGTATCTAATCAAATGATAATCAAGATATAATCAAAGATATGAAGCAGATAAGATATCTACACATCTACAAAAGGGAAAAATGCGAAATAAATATAGAAAAATAGAGGAAAATAGGGGAAACCCTGACATCACCCCCTCTCTAAGGCACATTTCCCACAATGTGCACATGTATGACTGAGTTTGGAGGGTTTCAGAGGAGGTGGAGGTTCAGTAAAATTAATTAGAGGAGAAAATGAAAGTCTATCAAAAGTGAGGGCTGAAATTTTTCTGGGAGCAGCTGGGTGTTTTGCATGGAATTCCTTGATTGATTTAGCTGCCTTCTTCAAATTTTCTGCAGGTTCCCAAGTACTTTCTTCATTTGGGTAGTTTTTCCATTTAACCAAGTACTGCAGCTTATTTCTGAATAATCTGCTGTCCTTGATGTACTCAACTTCCCATTCAGGGTGTTCTCCTTTGATAACTGGTGGAGGTCTGGAAGGGGGCTTTCTACCAACTGGATCAGGATGATGGGGCATGAGCTTGACCACATTGAATACAGGATGGATTTTCATGGTAGAAGGCAATTTCAATTCATAGGCATTTGGACCAACAACTTTGGTGATCTTGTATGGTCCATATCTTTTGTCCTCCAATTTCTTGGAAGGCCTATCAGTCTTCAAGTCCTTGCCATCTAGCCAAACCATGTCTCCAACCTTATACTCAGTAGGTACACTTCTGTGTCTATCATAGAACTTGGCCATATCATCAGCAGCCTTTTTGAGGGCAGACTCTGCTTCTTTTCTGGCCTCTTCCATGTTTTTCACAAAGGTATCTACAGTATCCATCTTGCTGTCTCTAAGAGGTTCTGTGCCCATTCTAGGATGTCTACCATTATTGAGCATGAAGGGTGTTTGCCTAGTGGATGCTTGAACTCTGTTGTTGTAGGAGAATTCAGCTAAGGACAACCATTCTACCCAGTCATCTTGTCTATGGTTTATGAAGAGCCTGAGGTATTGTTCTACTTCTTGATTTACCCTTTCAGTTTGACCATCTGTCTGAGGGTGATAGGCTGTAGATGAAGCAGTCTGAATACCTAATAAGGAGTTGAGCTCTTTCATGAACTTGGAGACAAACTGGGGACCTCTATCACAGATTATTTTGATAGGTAGACCATGCAGTTTCCAGACATAGTCTCTATAGAGCTTAGCAGTACCTTCAGATGTGACCTCATCTGTGGTAGGTATGATGTGGATCATCTTGCTAAGCCTATCTACAACTATCATGATGGCATTGTACCCTTGACACTCAGGTAATCCAGTGATAAAGTCCACAGTAATGGTTTGCCAGACATCAGAAGGAATTTCAGTAGGAGTCAGGAAGCCAACAGGCTTAGCTGGGAATGTCTTTGTCCTGTTACATCTATCACAGCTTCTAGTGTAGGCTGCAATGTAGTGAGACATTCCTGGCCACCAATAATTTCTAGAGACAAGCTCTATTGTCTTCCATTTTCCTGGATGTCCAGCAATATAGGCATCATGATGTAGTTCCACAATTTTCCTTCTAAGATCTTTGTCCTTGGGAACATACACTTTCCCTCTGTAGAGAATAAGTCCTTGCTCTTCTGCCCATTCCTGTCCTTCTATCTTCTTGGTTGAGGATCCCTTCAATTCCTGTACTGCCTTCACAACCTTTTCATCCATGTCCTTTGCCTCTCTGATTTTCTTCAGAAGATCAGTCTCAGGACCAAACAAAATGGTGTGCCCCTGTTTGAGAGCCTGGATCTTGAAGTAGGAAGGTTTGAGGAGAACTACATTTTCATTATCATTCTCCCCCTTCTTATGATCTGATCTCCTTGACAGAGCATCTGGCTTAAGGGATTTTTTACCAGGTCTATGATGAAGAGAAAAGTCAAATCTGGACAAAAACAGAGACCATCTAGCCTGCCTTCTGCTTAGTTTCTGGGCAGTCATAAAGTACTCTAGATTTTTGTGGTCTGTCCAAATCTCAAAGGTATGTTGAGTCCCTTCAAGATAATGTCTCCATTCATCTAGTGCCCTGATAATTGCCAGCATTTCCTTGTCATGAATCTCATAATTTCTTTCTACTTCAGAGAGGCTCTTAGACATAAAAGCAACAGGATGCCATTTCCCATCTGATCCTTCCTGAGATAAGACAGCCCCAGTAGCATAATCTGAGCTATCTGCTTCAACTTTATAGGGCTTATTATCATCAGGGAAAACCAAAACAGGGGAGGATGTGACCTTAAGCTTTAACTGATCAAAGGCTTCCTGATGTCTAAGTCCCCATCTCCAGACTGTCCCTTTCTTTGTCAATTCATGAAGTGGCTTGGCAATGTCTGCAAAATCCTCTATGAACCTTCTGTAGAAGTTGACAAATCCCAAGAATGATTGAACATCCTTGACATTTTCAGGTTCAGGCCATTTGGAAACTCCCTCTACCTTGACAGGATCCATTTCAATCTTGCCTTGTGAAATGATAAGTCCAAGATATTCAATCTTTTCCTTTTCAAATTCACATTTTTCTGCTTTCAGGTAGAGTTTGTTATCTTCCAGGATTTGCAAAACCTTCTTGACTACCTCCCTATGATGTTCCAGAGTCTCAGTGAAGACCAATATGTCATCCATATAAACAATGACCACATTGCCATCAATAAGCTCTATAAAGATGTCATTCATCATAGTTTGGAAAGTTGCAGGACTGTTGGTTAAGCCAAAGAACATGACCAGTGGTTCAAACAGCCCTCTATTGGTTCTGAAAGCTGCCTTCCACTCATCCCCTTCCTTAACTCTAACATTGTTAAAGCCCCATCTGACATCCAGCTTGGTGAAATACTTGGCTTTGCTGAGTTTGGTAATGATGTCAGAAATGAGAGGTAAGGGATAAGAGTTCTTAATAGTCATTTCATTTAGCTTTCTATAGTCCTGAACTAGTCTAAGAGAGCCATCCTTCTTCTTAACAAAGAACACAGGGGATGCCATAGGTGACTTGGATGGTCTAATCCTACCAGACTTCAGATTCTCCTCTAAAAAAGCATCAAGCTCTTTTTGCTCATTTGGGGAAAGAGGATAAATCTTTGATCTGTAAGGCTCAGACCCAGGCTTTAGCTCAATAGCATGATCCCAAGGCTTTCTGTCAGGTAGCCTATCAAAGGATTCTTTTGAAAAAACTCCTTTAAATTGATGATAGTGTTTGGGAACAGCTTCTTCAAAGGTTTTCTTTGGGGATTCAGCCTGTTGGTAAGACTCTTCTGCCAATTTCTGAGACACAGTTGAGGTAGCATTGATAGACTGTTTCTGAGGATGGAGATAAGAAATAAAAATCCTATCCTCAGGCTCAATCTCAGAGTCAGAGTCAGGTGACTGATCTACAAGATCTACACCTTCATCATCAAACTGAGGGAGCTGTCTTCTCTGTACTGCAGCTATCCTCTGTCTCTTCCTCCTGGCTCTAATCACTTCCATATGGCAGTCAGATGGAAATCTAGTAAACTGGACATCACCTGACTTCCAGTTGACATCAGGATTGTGTAGATAGAGCCAGGTATGTCCAATGATAGCAGTTTTGTCTCCCAAGTCACAAACAGCAAAGGTAGCCTTTTCTGTGTGGTTCTTGTACACCATAATCAAGTCCACTTCCTCATGAATAGAGCCACTTTTGTTGAGAGTACCATCAACATTGTAGACTGGAATAGCTCTAAGAAGTTTTCTTGTGTTGAGATTATGGTATTTTACAAACTCAGTGTCCAGAAAAAGACCAGTAGCTCCAGAGTCAAGCAAAGCATCTACAGGCAGCCTTTTTCCTGTGTCCATTGTCTTGAGAATGACTGACAAATGGGTAGAGGCCTTTGGCTTATGCCCTAAGATGTATATCCTCTCAGGAGTAGAAGAAAGAGAAGAATCAGAATTTGAGAACATGATTTCTGTATCAGATTCAGAAGAGGTGGGATTGACTCAGTTTCATCTTCTAATACATTAAATCTATTCCATTGGGACATGTTCTTCACCAATGGTGCCTCTAAATTCTTCTTCTGTTCTTGTGATTGTCTCTCTTCTTCTTCCTTGATGAGTTTCCCATAGAAGTCTTTCAACTCCTCATAGTTCATAGCATTGATGTTGACTGAGGATCTACAGTCAGCAGCCTTATGTCCTTGCTTTCTGCACTTAAAGCAGATAAGTGGCCTGACTGACCTCCATCCAGAGTCAACTTTTATGGGAACAACATCTGGTTGCTTTGCCTGAGCAACAAAACCTCTCTGACTGCTTGAAAAAGAAGAAGGACTAGGGGCTGCTGGCTTAGGCTGAGGTTTAGGAGCCTTTGAGAAAGAAGAAGTAGTAGTGGAGGTAGACTTGTTAAAGGCTTCCATCTGTCTCCACTGCCTGTCCAGCTTGGTGGCCCAAGAGATCCAGCCATTCAGAGTCTTGGGCATATCAGGGACATTGTAAACCTTTTCCCTGAGTGATCTGTTTAGCCCAGTCTGAAACTTCTCAACCAAAGCAGCATCATTGTACCCAGTATCAGAGACCAATTCCCTAAAGCTAGCCACATATTCATCAGCAGTTTGACTTCCCTGCTTCAGAAGATTCATTTTGTGTCTGGCTGTGCTAGCAGGGTCTGGATCTCCAAATACCTCCCTGAATTCATAGACAAAGTCATTCCAAAGGCCTTCTTTGGAATAATCTCCATCCAGAATTTTAGTTTTGTCAAGTGCCCATTTCCCAGCAGTGCCTTCTTTCATATAGGACAGGGCACAAACAACCTTTTGAAGGTTATCTGTAATCCCCTTCCCATAGAAATATAACTTGAGTTGGCTGAGGAAGGTTTCTGCTTTTGACATAGAGCCATCATATGGCTCAGGAGGAGAAACCTTGATTCCAGACTGTGAACCAAAGGTAAAGGGACTATGATTGGCAGAGGAAGGATGGACTTCTCTAGCAGCAGAGGAGAATGGTGATTGAGTAGTTGGAGGTGTGACTGACTGTTGCTGCTGCTGCCTTAAGAGAGCCACCTCCTGGGTAAGGAGAGAGATTTGTTGAAGGAGCTCCTCCACAGAGGGAAGAGTAGTGGTAGGGGTGGTGATAGTGTCCATCTTGGTGCAGATAAAGTAGAGGCTCTCTGGTGTGTGTGTGGGAGAAGCTATCTACAAAAAGTGCCCTTGAGACTATACTAAGTAATTAAAAAAGGCTATGTAATGGATACCCAGTTGTCACCCCAAACACAGTGGGTCTAAACCTAGGATCACAGGGTTGACTACCTGGTATTTTCCTAGACCACCAAAGACAGAAACAGTTGGCCTGAATCTGCCCCAACAGTTGGTATCCCTATTTACAAGTTCACACACAACACACAGCAGAGAGTGAGAGATCCAGTAGAAAGAGAGGTGTCTTGAGGAGATGTTGAAATTGGGGAGAGAGAAATGATGTAGAAGACTGTGAGGGTATTGGAGGTTGAAGGGTTGGTGATGATGAAGAGGATGATATATGTGATGAGAGGATGTGGGGGCAAATGGTGGGAAGAGAGATGAATAGATTGGTGTGGATAAGTGTGAGGTGATGAATAGTGAGTGGTGGAGTTGTCTAAGAGAGCTTCAATCTTCTGTCAGGGCAACACTATAATCAGTGTGACAAGGCCACCAACAAAGACAAAGCAAGAGGAGAGAGAGAAAAGAGACACAGAGAGAGAGAGAGAGAGAGATAAAGAGATAGAGAGACATTCAATGATTCTAAGAGATCACACCAATGATAGTGGATATCCTAAGAGATTGAAGCTGAGGCTACAGCTACCTACATGTCCAGTATATATACTCTACAGCTATTCTAGAATATTCCTTCATGACATCATAGAAAGGAATGATGAGTAAGGCAATGACATCATAAAGAAAGTAAAAGAATAATGTGGAATGATGTAGAATGAATGAGGCTGTGCTCATGGGAAATCAAAGTGATAAGTATCTAATCAAATGATAATCAAGATATAATCAAAGATATGAAGCAGATAAGATATCTACACATCTACAAAAGGGAAAAATGCGAAATAAATATAGAAAAATAGAGGAAAATAGGGGAAACCCTGACAACATTGATATGATAGAATGTCATATCAAAGTTGTCCTTATTCCTCAGTTTTCCATTAGGGCTTTTGCCTTCATTGAAACAGTTTCCACCATTGGAGAAATCGCTGTGACGCTTCCGCTTCAAGATAACTCGGTCTGTATCGTCATAAAATATGTATTTTGAATGATGTTTATGTCAAAAAATATATTCTTATTCTTGGCTTCGCTTCGGCCTCTCTGTTTGGCATGTTGTTTACAGAAAAAATCAGTCAAGAGAGTTTATCTCTTCTTCTCCCATGTTCTCTTTGTTGCCATCCTCTGCATCGGCTTCGTCACCCATGGTACTTTCATTTGCGTCTTGTGCTATGTCCATGCGACTCATTTTGGCCCGAGTTGCTGACATCTCTTCGTCATGGTAGCCAATTCTTCGCTTCAGAGTCGCTTTGGCACTGGTTCCAACCCCGGGTGTATGTTCATGCATTGGGTTATGCGTAAGTCTTGCCACCGCTGCTTTCTGTGGTCCCACAATGTTTAATAAGTTGTTTTTTCTCTGCAGGTCACTTGTAGCAGTCCCCTACATATATCATACCTTGGTACCTGCCTGACACTATGATATATCTAGGATGGGGCCTACCTGTGTGGAAACTGCCCAACTGCCTTATCTTATCTTATCCGTGTACCCTTCTACCAAATATAAATAAGAAAGCCCATATTGGGTAGTTTGGTTGAATTTTCATCCATAACATAGAAGAATGATAATTTCCGGCCACAAAAAAACATATATAGCATCTATAAATATTTTAAAACATATCTACTATGTTTGCCTCGTCATAGGAGGTGAATAATGGATGGATTGAAGACCTCAACTTTGGATGACGTTCGAAAATAAACAGCTTTGAGCTCGTAATCTATTTTTATTCTTCGTGATGGGTCTTGTCTATTTTAGTGTGGTCTAGGCCTTGGTTCTTTTCAGTGCGTGACCTCGGCGACCGGGGTTACCATTTGTGCAGCTTTCATTATATGTATAAAAATAACATAATGGTATCATAGAGCGCGGAACAGGGACAAAATAAAAGAAAAATATAAACAAAGGGAAAGAAAATTACAAGGAGGTCAATTTCTGCAGAACGAAGGTAAAATCTGATACAGTCTCTTTCCATTTTTGTGTCTCTTTCTTCTTTAAAACCAAGCCCCAATAAAGCAAACCAACCATCACGGTAAGGAGACCGTTGAGACTGGGTCAGTTCAATGGTTCCCAATCACCGTCCAATCCAGCAATGATATTTCCATCCCTCGCTAGCCTCTATGTTGGCTGAAGAATATGGTACCATCGAAGAAATTCCTCCTGGTATTTTGCTGGATTCTGGATAGCAGGCTTCCATGAAGAAAGTCCAGGACGTGCGCGCTGTATCCAATCCTTGAGGACAACTGGTCAATATTGGGCTTTCAAGCGGCTGATTTCTTCGTACGCATTCATTTGCTCAAACGTGCACCAAAGTCCCACGAGCTTACTCCATTCGCGTCCGAGTCGAGTCTCCTCTAATTTCAGCAAAGAAATGGCAGTTTCGAACCATGGAGGTATCTCGGCTGCACATTCATTTGACCTGGATACGGTTGCCGAATTGAATTTCATGGATGGAGTGATGGAATTAGTAGACCGAGGTGGCGAAGGGGTGAGATGGGATGAAGGAACAAAAAGGCTGGCTGACTGGGACGGCGTTTCACGTTGCCGTTTTCTTGTTCGGATAGAAGACATGGATTCGGTATCGAGCTTGCGTTTACGAGAACTTTGAGGCAACGATGGGGTCTGAACATTTGAAGGGGGATTGTCGATGAGTGGCACGGTGGGTGGTAGTGATGGATTTGGAGAATTTGGAGACAACAATGGCGTCTGGCTGTTCGAAGGAGTGAGAGGCGCAACTGTGGGCGATGGTGATGGTGATCGCCCACTTGAAGTTGAAGCCATGGGATCGTTGAGAGGCGCAATCGTGGGTGGTGCTGGTGATGGGGATTGTCCACTTGAATTTGAAGCTGCAGGATCGTTGGGAGACGCAACCGTGGGTGGTAGTAATAGACTTTGAGACAGTACCTGGTTCCGGCCGTTTGAAGGAGTGAGAGGCACAACAGAGGGCGGTGGTGATGGGGATCGTCCACTTGAATTTGAAGCCGTGGGATTGCCATCAAGAGGTGCAGTAGTGGGCGACAGTGATGGACTGGGAGACGTGGGCCGTTGGCGTGGAATGGAATTAGATTCCGGTGCCATGAGCCGTGGTGGAGAACGAGGTGATAGAGGAGGGCTAAAACAAACAGACGGTGATCTGTTGCGGAGAGTCGGACTCGGAGCTAACAAAGAGCCCTTGTCCATGAGACCCTTGGTTTGGACATATTTCGGAGAAGAAATGGACGACGTTGCAGGAACTGTAACTGCTTTATAGGTGGTCGAGGATGGTGATAGTGTGTCAGGCCGTACCTGAGATGGCAGCCAGTGCAGACAGAATTATACATCAACCTTGGGTAGTTGCCCAATACAAGTGATGCATCCACAGCGGAAATGGCCCCGTTGCCCAAATTGATGCATCACGGAAACGGGTGCTACATTACCGAATGCAGTTTGAAGTTCCGCATACAGCCGGATATCCGGCTGCGATATATTTATATATAGTGTCATCTATTTTTGTTGTTTCGGTATTTTTATTACTGCTACGTCACCGCAGGTATGATATCATAGAAGCTACAATTTATTTATTTTTATGTTGCACACATATCAAAATTACAGATGAGATAAGATTTATAACACATAGATAAGGGTCAGGTGAGAGAAAGCGAAAATACACAAAAGCTACATAAAGACGTCATCAATTGGCGGTGGGTGATTTCGAACAGGAGAAACCTCATTGCCATCGTCCTCATCACCGTCCTCATCACTATCAGTTTCGGCCTGGATGTCATCGTTGCAACCGTGAAGGACATCCAATTCATCAATTTTACGAAGAGGAATTCGCCAGATATGTTGAAAGGTGACAGATAGGAGGCGCTGTATCCCTGCCTGTCGTTCGGCGTATGCTCGCAATCCCTCTTGTAATTCCATATTAACTTCACGCGCCTGAGCTCTGAGATCCCACCACTCAGCCTTCCACCTCAGAAATTCAATGACCCTCCGCATCTCCTCCCTCAACATTTTGACCTCCTCTTCACAACGTCGAACCCGAGCTCTACTCCTAGCCCATTCCGCACGGCACATGTCATCCTCTTCCCGTCCGTCTCTCTCATCGGTGTCTGTGCTGGTTTCTACACCCATCGACTCATCGCTGGCTACAGGTGGTGTAACACCGAAAACACCATCCTTTGGACGAATGTCCATCCATATCCAGGAGACTTTCTGCCTGGTTTTCCCGGTACCTTCGCGTCGAGTTCGATCAGCTGGAAAAACCTCGATCTCGCCTTCAATTTCGTGGCCATTCACATCCACATCTTCTCCAGAAATCCCGCTACCAACTTCTCTCAAAGCCTGTTGCTCGGGCACTTGCCCATCCTCCCAAATACCCCGTCTTCCGCTAGTGGTCTTCTTGCTCTCGGGGTCTGTGTAGCTACGAACGTCAGAATTAAGCAGTGGTAGAAGGGTCTCCTCCCATGCTCCTGGGCCAGAAAGACAAAGTTTGGCAGTTCGAGCAGCTCTGTATTTGTCAACTGCTGCCAAAGCACGGCCGTGGACCTTGTCGATGAGTGAGCGAGACCTCGTACTCTGGTGTTGACCCCTGATATTTCTATACTTGAAATAGATCATCCTAGTTTTAACACGAAGCGAACGACGCAGTGCATTCAGGGCATCGAAGCACTGTGCTATTCGAAGCCTGGCCTCAAATTCTGGGAGACCTTGGACGCAGGCGGTGGATCTGTGATCTTCAGGGATGTTCGATGGAAGCCAAAGATTAACATCTTCTGGTCTTGGGCAGTCGTCCCAATTAATTGGGCCTTCATGATCTGGGTGGAGTTGGAGTTGAAGTACGCCGGGAATATACACCACTCGAACGAGCTCCCATGCTTGAATTTTGGTGGCAAGGACTCTACGCTGATCTTGCAATGACCCATCATCTATGTTATGAGGTACGTTCCCTCGTTCATTAACTGTTTTACGCAGCCGTCGTCTGATTTGACAACGAGGACTATGAGTACGTGGTTCCGGCATTCAATATCTGTACTTACTGAGTGTCCTCGAGTTCTAAACCCATTAGCAAAAATTCCGATGGCCCCATACTGTGGAGCCTAGCCTGACCCTCTGTAAACTTCTCTTTTTCTTCCCTTGATAATTCCTCTTTGACTTGAGCCTCTGTAATTTCTGCCCTGGATTTAATAATACGAATCATTTGAAACGAGAGTACTTACTTGCGCCTTCTATTTCATAAGGATTGGGACAATTTTTTGGGTATGGCGCATTGTTCCACGTCTCGCACATCCACTCCCATTTTGCGATTGTGCTTTCTGAGATTGCATTCGTAAATCCTTGGTGGGCTTCTTTTTGTCGGTTCCTCTCACTGATCGCGGATTTGTATTTCCGAATAAGTGTGATACCTAATTAGGACGTCAGGAAATGTCTGTATATTATCTGGAAGATGCGTACCCATTGTACAGTACTTCTTCCAATTCCAGAAGCCAAATTGATCATCCAGGACGTCGTGTCGAGAGCCAGGACTCAGAGTTGATGTCGATCCGCCGAGTCCGTTATTCCCAGACCAGCCTCTTTCTGGGACTTCTCCATCCGTCAGACCCATGCCTTCGACGAGGTTGAACGAATATTGCTGGTGGTCTTTATCGTTGTGCGCAGGTTCGTGAAATTTTGGGATTAGGGGTTGAAGCCTGACTTGCGGATCGACTCGAAGGTCCTCTGGCCAATGTTCTTTCATCCGTTGACCGAGATTCTTGAACCACTGGCAAGCGATGTCATAACTAATGACGATTGAAGTGGCTTTCATGTTTCGAATGGCAGAGGCAAATATATAGTCCATGTTAGCGTATCTTGTGCGTGAAAGTAAGTGCGTGTTAAGTGGAAAAGGACAGCTCCACGTACCTTTCACCTTTCTGCAGGTTACCAACCCCGTTCGGTAAGAACATTTCACCTCGACCACAGAATGTGCCTCCTACACCCGTGTACCGTAGTCCACGACTAAACCTGGTAAGGGCTTGAGCCAATGCTTGAAATCCAACGCAAGTACTAATCTGAAAATCATGTTAGTGTCAAACGAGAAAATTCGTCACGAAGAACCTACATCCTCATCATCGGCACGGCTAAGTACATAGTCCTCGTAGCCCTCTCTGCGAATCATATACGCCAATCCGGTACCCAGCCCAGGATCCGCCGAATAATTTGAAACCAGCCGATTCTTTAGCCGAAAGTTCGCGTCCATACACACAATAGGCTGGTATAAAAATCTGAAATGTCATGAATAAAATTATATGAAACACCAGTTATGATACTTACTGCTTGTCCGGGGGTGCGTCCTTCCAGTCGGCAGGAATATTTATACCTTCATGAGGGCATGTAGGACACATAACTGCGAGTTCGCCATCCTTTGTGCCTTCTATTCCTGCGGCGTCGTGACCTCTTCCTCCTCTTTTCAACAACTTAAGATGCCTCCACTGCAGTATGACCCTCATGAGAGACCGGTATCGTGAACTTGTCGGTTTTGCGGCCACGTTATTCGACAAACGTTCGAGCGTGTCATAAACATCGTACACGGAAGTTTTCGCACAGAGGGATAACAAGTGGAGAAGCTTGAGGAGAGAAAAAGTGAAACAAGTCTGCACCACCCTCTGTGAAGCAGGGTAAAGACCGCGTCTGAGAAGTTGGATATGCTGTGGTATTGCGCGGTTGCACCCACAGTAGCTGAGGGAAATTTCGTGAACGCCGTTCGTATGTATGACTCTGAGATCCTTGTGGCACTTGATAGGCAGTGGACACTTCATGCTGGCGTGGTTTAGATGGATGCTGAGCCCCAGTGATTTAAGGGAGACCTTCACAAATGTTGAATCCACCCAATGCTGTTAAATAGTCAATAAATTTGCAATAAATAATATATATAGAAATAATCATGCTCTTACCTCGATAATATGATATGGATGTTGTCGATGGCGCTTCACACAACATTCCTGACAGACGAGATCTGGAGTGAAGCAGTCCTGGCATCTATATTCAGCATCGTTTGGAATATCTTTCCGGCGAGCGAGGCAGTCTGGGCACTGGGTATCCCTGATAAAATCGCCTCTCCCATCTCGGCGAATCTCCTCGTCCAAGTATTCCGACCGGTGCTGATCTTTCCATACTACGTGTGGGCGCATCTAGAATTTTTTGTAAAATTAACAGGTGAGTACGTTCAAATTATCTGGAGGAACATACCGAAACTTTGCTCTTGACCCTTTTCTTTTTAGGAACTTTCTGAGCCTGGCTGAACTTGCTATCACATACGTCCGTGCTCACTTCTTCATCGTACCAGTCTCCCGATTCATCCAAGGAAAGTTCTTCGTCATCCTCTGGTGCCCAGGCCGTTCCAACCGTCCATGTCGTTCGGCCTTTCAATGGAGAACGAGCACTTTCAAGAGGAATATTACGGCTACTAGTCCTTAGTGAACGCGCTTGCAGAACTTCGTAATCGTCTTCGAGAGGGATTCGATCGTGATAAGCAGTGGGTTTGAGGCGTTTAATTCTTTGCGTTGTCATCAACAGTGCCAAGGTACGTAAGGGTAGGGGTTTCAGTAGGTCAGGGTAAAGGGTTGGAAAGGTTTCGTGGGTTTTTTGAAGGTTCAACGGGTCACTGGGTTTTAAGTAAAAATATATAGTAGGTAGGAATATACATGAAACTATGGAACCCACAGAGTTTTAAGCAAAATATATATAGTAGGAATATACATGAAACTATGGAATGATAGCCCACCTCCTGCTCGCTGCATGAGAGGGAGGTGGACGAGACAAGGATAACGTCAAAAAGTAATTAACGATCTACCCTGGCCACTCTTGGATGCGAGGGAGGTGGAGGAGGTGCGAACGGTGTCGAAATAACCTCCAGCTTGCCCTAACAGCGTCGCAACGCGACAGAACCACCTCCGACTCGCACTTGCATGCGAGGGAGGTGGAAGATGTGCACGCGCGGGAGGTGGAGATCGCACAAACGGCGTCGAAACGCGACAGAACCACCTCCGACTCGCATTTGCATGCGAGGGAGGTGGAAGATGTGCACGCGCGGGAGGTGGAGATCGCACAAACGGCGTCGAAACGCGACAGAACCACCTCCGACTCGCATTTGCATGCGAGGGAGGTGGAAGACGTGCACGCGCGGGAGGTGGAGGACGCACAAACGGCGTCGAAACCAACGCGACAGAACCACCGACTCGCATTTGCATGTGAGGGAGGGAGGACGCACAAACGGTGTCGACAGAATCACCTCCGGCTCGCTTTTGCACGCGAGGGAGGTGGAGGACGCACAAACGGCGTCGACAGAATCACCTCCGGCTCGCTTTTGCACGCGAGGGAGGTGGAGGACGCACAAACATTGTCGAAAGGCCACGAAACCACCTCCAGCTTGCTTTTGCATGCGAGGGAGGTGGAGGACACACGAACGGAATCTAAACGCGGTAAAAATCCACCTCCGGCTCGCTTTTGTACGCGAGGGAGGTGAATGTGGAGGTACGGCGTGAGCCTGTGTCGCGTTGTGCGGTGTACAGAGTGTGTGAGAGGGCGGTGCATGTCCTAACCTGTTTCAATGTTAGTAGGCAGCAGGGAAGGTAGGTAAAGAGAGGCGAACCGATTATGGTTCGCCTCCTTGCGTACCTCGCGGGTCTCCCACACCATGGGTCTCCCCTCGTGTTTACTACCTGCCCCCAACCCACAAACCTTCCCGAAATGCATCGACATTGACGTGTTGAGTGGCCTACATCCCTCGCTGGAGAGGAGAGGCCCGGGTGGAAGCGAGTTCGGGTGTGGAGGGACCTAAGGAAAACGAATAAGGTCAGAAAACATATATCAAGATGGGTATAAACGAATTACTTACCGTTTAGCATGTCCTACCGTGTTCGTTGAGTCCAGAGAGATGATGCAGAGGGTTGAAAGCCATGTTGGGTCACGCGGTCACGGTTGAACGTGAACGTTCAACGTTGATCGATGATCTATGACGTCACCTGCACAGCCATAGTTGAACTTGAACTTGATTGATTTTTCAACTTCCAATTAGCAACGCAAAGACGGTACGTTGACCTGTTTTCTTGTTTTATTCTTCTTCTCG
Source organism: Agrocybe praecox (assembly GCA_964017145.1). Classification (NCBI taxonomy): domain Eukaryota; kingdom Fungi; phylum Basidiomycota; class Agaricomycetes; order Agaricales; family Agrocybaceae; genus Agrocybe; species Agrocybe praecox. The sequence goes on along the minus strand of OZ024848.1, from coordinate 1,197,272 downwards.
CAACCGCGGTATGAGTTCTTGACGCCCCGGGGACATTTATCGCGGTTTGCTAAGTTTTGTGTTTCGCAATTTGAGTTCTTACGCCCTGGGGACATTAATCGCTGCACAATGCTTTTGTTCGCTTTCTTTTGTTCGTTTTTCTCGCTTCCTCAAAGTCTCGTTGACACGCACTCCCTTTACAGATAAAAATGGACAGCCCCGTGCCCTCGACTCTTGACTTGGAGAATGCAATATTTTCTCACGACACAACCTTTTCTTTTATGGACAGCCTTCTCCAGAGTATGGCAAACGAAACAACTCTTGGAATGCTTGATCTAGCACCTACGGACGCGGCGACGCCGGATGTCGCTCAGCTGGAATACGATATCTATTTTGGTACATTAACTCCAACTTCTTCACCTCCAAGCTCCCCGAATCGCTCGAGGTCGGCATCGCCAATACGTCCTGGCAATGTAGATTCGACTCCTGGGACCTCAACCCTTAGCAAAAAAGCTCGCAGGGACAGGGAAAAAAGACACGAACGTCGTCGACTTAAGCGCAAGGCCAAACGACAAGCAGGACTAGAAGACCCCGACGGCCACAATCCCGTCCATCCAACTCTGATAAGAAATCACATCGAGAAATCAGCAGCTATTGAAACATCTTTTGACACATCGACCATACCTACGTGCTCAACAGGATTTACGTCCAAACGTGAAAAAGAAGGGGAAGTATACGATGCCGATTATCTTGTCAACAAGGAAGGATTCAAGCTTGTCGAGTGGGACGGGAGGTGGGTATATTTCGCTTTGTGATTTTGCGGTGATATTTACCCACACTTTAGGACATCTCATCCCGTACTAGACCGCGATAGGAGGGTCGTTGGCGCTCTGGTTGGCAGCCCGAAGGATTCTGACTGGGATATTGTTACTCGAGGCGCATTCGAAGCTATGTGGCAGTCTGCAATACGGTGTCGCTTTACCAAGAAATCATGCCAAAACCGAAGAGGAGATTTTCCTTCGCTGGGTGTAGGCATTTCACATGGAGGCGGCCAAGAGGTAAGCAATCGTCTCTACATATAACTAGTACTAGTATCTGATCTCACAAAATTCGTATCTAGAAACCAGGAAACTTGCGTAACAGTAGGGTCAACGAGAAGGAGTTAAGGAAACTTTTACAGAATAAGCACATTCGGCGCATTTCTGGCCACTCAAACAAAGCCTTCGCAACATGGGGACCTAAACTATTCAAGTACTATCTGGACAACTTCCACGATCTTCTTCGAAATGATCCAAACCTCATTCGAAATTTCTCGGATAGCATATGGGCCGCCACAACCTTCAATTTTGGACCTCGTACAGTTACACGGCGCCACTTGGACTACGGGAATCTGCCTTTTGGGTGGTGCGCAATCACTCCTCTGGGCGATTTTGATCCTAAGAAAGGTGCACATCTGGTGCTTTGGGCCCTCAAATTGGTCGTGGAATTTCCAGCTGGGTCAACTATACTGGTTTCTTCTGCAGCCGTTGCCCACTCAAATACTCCAATATCCCAACATGAAACAAGGTATTCCTTCACCCAATATTCTGCCGGAGGGACGTTTCGATGGGTCGCATATAACTACCAAAAGGCTGAAGAGTATCTCAATGGGTTAGAGGAGGAATCTCTCGAAGAAGAAATGAAGAAGCGTATGGAGAGATGCAGGCTTGGGTTATCCTTATATTCTACTATCAATGAGTTGACAGCTGGGCTGAAAAAGTAGAATAGGATAGATAGGGATAGATAGTCATTGTAGGGGTGATATACATATCATTTATTTTGAATGTGAGTGCAACTTACAGATGTGGATGTATCGGTATATTCCTGGGATGCATGAGGGGGGTCCTAATAGGTGTGGATTGACTTCCGTCAGTACCGAGCTTCTGGTGCTGTGAATACATCATTGGATCGGATACGATTTCGAGGGAACAGTATTGCGGTAGCGAACCCTGTGATAGCAATCCCACCTATCGCGTATGACCAGACAATTTTTTGAAAAGGTTTGGGTACTACGCTACTCACGCGGTCTGTGTTACAGTACTAATTACTATAGCCGAAGTCGCCGTGATTGTTGTAGGCGAGCATTGATGTCTCAGATTTGGAGCTCATTCAGTCTGGCTGAGGTACAGTGCAACAAGTATTTATTAAGAATCTAATATAGGGTATAGGGGTATTATATGATAACAAGAAAGCAGCGGCGAAGTCCTAGTTCCAAGAAGTGACGTTGGGGCACCATGATCGCATAAATGTGTTCATGCCCGGGCTAGTCCTTACATGGCAATGTCAGGGCTCTGAAGAGTATCAGCAGCGTTTTCAACCTGAATGTTGGAGCTCTCGTCATCGGAGTTGCCTTCGGTGGCCAGGAGGGGAGTGATAGAAAGGGATTTAGCCTTTTTGTGGATGGTTGCATGGCTTGCTCGAGTGCGTTTGCGTTTGGTGGTTGCCGAGGCAGTTGGAGGTGGTGGTGCAGACTCGTCGTCGGCGTCGTTTTCGTGATCGGGATCGTGATCGAAGGTGATAGGCCATTGACGATGACCGCCAGCTTCCAATTCAGCCACCAGCTTATTCAAAGCGCGCTGGAGGATCGGAATGAGAGTGGAATGCGCAACGTTGGGAACATTGGGGATAATGAGGTGCACGCCAATGGAAGACGCGACAATGGTGTTGCTAAAAGAAAAGGTGATATAAGCAGTGAATTGAAAAGAATATATGTAAATGGACTTACTCGCTTCTGGGAATAAGAGCAGCAGGGAGTGTAATATGCTGCAAAATCTTCACACCGTGGCTCTTGACTGTTGTTTCGAACCGGTAAGGACCTAAGAATATCATTTAGCTACAGTAAAATGATAAATGAAAGAAATGTGAGAGGGTACGAACCGGCAAGTTCACCGGCCTCAAGCTGACGGCTCGTCTCGGTCTTCCCAGACTGGGAGAAGACAACAATGGTATCTAGTACGACGTTAGCCAGACGATACCAAAGAACTGTATGTAGAACTAACCTGGGACACCGGAAGAAACACGAGTTCCAACGCGGGCAGAGGTCGGTTGCATGTTAAACGAGTGTGGTTGAAAAAGTGGGAAACGAGTGGTGGTGATTGAGAAAAGTAGAGGAGCTACATGACAGTGCTATAGCTGCTCTCCTTTTATACGGTTGGGGCTTTGATAATATCAGGGTTTGGGTTCGAGATTTGCGAGGGTTATGCACATCCGATATCGTGGTTGTGGACGTTGTGGACAAAGAAACTAATGTGACATGTCACGAAAACCAAACCAGAAATGGCAACTTCACCGCTATGCGAGAATGGAATACATTACGTTGACGCTTAACGATAACCAGTCTAACCTCGTATGAATTATTCTGTGCGCTTAACTGGTCAAGATACAAGATTTATTGTAAAATGAAACCAAAAGCTCAAAAATATAGGTACGCTACTCCATATTTGTGAAGTTTCAAATTTGCACGTTGTTCACTAACGTTTTCGCTTTTTTCTTAGTGTGCTACGTTGCATCTCATTTCCGACGTCTGTTCGCTTGCTTTTGCTCTTTGCTTGCTTATTCACTATGGTCAATCCCGGCTCCTTCACTGCGCTGAGGAAAGAATTTCTCGGGAATCAAATGGGGCTCTATGCTGAGGCAGTTGCCAATAATCACCTCGCCGACACCATTGCTGATATTCAGCGACGGTATTTCAAACGTTTCCCAATAACTCTGGACCATAATATCGAACCGAGTCCTGAATGGCTGGCTCAAGTTGACGATGATGCTCCAGATGACGAGCTCAAATCACCCGAAGATGGGACTATGGACACCGATAGCTACGTGGCTGCACTTGCCACATACGAGGATCAAGTAAAGTCACTCAAATTTCGCAAAGAGGTATGCCCGTTACTTTTTATCTTGCTCTACCCTTCATTATTAAAGTTCAATATATAGCAAATTCGTCGCCGACTTCAATACCAGTATCAGAAATCGAACCAGACACTGCAAAAAGCGGAAATTAATTCGACTGACCCTATGACGGTCCTCATGTCTCAGCTCACTGGCACTTCTTTGAAGAAGCCCCGCCTCAAGCCAGCATACAATTTCTGGGCTCAGCACAACCGTTCTATTGTCGACCCGATATTTGAACACCGTGTGAAGGAACACTCTATTCCTGTCAAGCAACACGCGGCCTTGCGATGTCAAATATACAAGGAACACTTCAACAAGCTTGATGAAGACGAACGTCAACACTGGGAAGATCGAGCCAAAGGGGAGCATAAGGCTGCCCTTGTCAAATTCGAGGAAAATCACAAGCAGGACTCGCCATCCAACAAGGCTGAGGATCGACAGAGGTACATTTTATGTCAGATTCAATGTTTCAATATCCACTATATCTAACGTTATACAGGGCTATACATGGCTTACCAACATTCGTGCAGCCCATTCTGGACCTTGTCGCTGCTCATACAGGATGGAAGGTTACATTGATTGCAGGTGGCCCAGAACCTGCCGACCAAGGTAGATTAAACATGGTTAGGTGAGTTTACACCACTTTTGTTTTTTTTTTGTTTTTTTGTAGTTAATTAGCTCTATAACTAGTATTCACTCAGGCGAAACTCGCGGGAATGTCAAGATGAACTTCGGGAAGTCCGAAAGACGCGCATATAGGGAGTACATACTCCCTATCTTTGGTAATTTCTTAAAAAAATGTTACAGTACGTTATTCATATTTATCTACGAATTACTGGTCTTAAACATAATTTCAGCTGTCGAAGAATGCCGCGCTTCCGTTCTGCCCAGCGGTTACGGCTCTCTTGCTCGAGCCTTGGCGGATGACGATGGCAGTAAATTCACCCTCGATTCTGCCGAGGACGCAAGCACTGTCAAGATTTTGAATCTCATGAAACCTCGGACAGTATCTGCAGAGTCAAATGCCAGCACATCAACGAGACCTGTAGTTGCTGAGGTACCGACTCCTGTGGCTAGCAGGGAAAATCTGTCTCCTGTGCCCTCTCCCCCTGTTTCTCGAGCCGCATCCATCAACGAGCTTTCAATGGCTGAGACCGAAGCCATCAATACCTCTCAACCATTGTCTGACATTGCATCTCTCAAACGAAACATCGACGAATGTAACGCCGAAGTCGTAGACAACGAATCTCCTACCAAAAAGAAATCAAGACTTTCACCCAGCCAAACTAGCATGGTGCACGACAAATCCCCAGATGTGCACTCTCCGCCACCCACTTGTTCACCAACTCGTACAATTTCTCATGACGTGGCTGCTGCCACAATTCCCTCGCGTTCAACATCGGTTTCCATACCTACCCTGATTCCTTTGATACCAGATGTTTCGTATGTGTCGGCGCCAGCTGGCGCACACACATGGTTTTCACACGCGTTGGAGGTCTTCCAATCCGAGCCCATGTGTTCTGAATGGTATCATTTACTTGGTGACTGGGCACGCTACCAGGATATCGCATCTAATTACCAGGACAAAGGGAAGATCGGCTCCGAAAGACGCCCGGCATGCGTTGCACAATGGATCAAGCATGCGAGGAACTTGAGGCCGGAGATCACAAACCTGCGCAGCTTTCAGCGGGAGTTTAGAAACTGGTGGATCACACTACAACCTGAATGGAGGGTTCAGCGTAACTCAAGTGAGCTCAGGCGTGATATTGATGGCAACCTGGACGTCTTCAAGAGACCGGGTAAGAATGGTTTGTATACTTTGATAGCGGCATTGTGGTTCTGGGGGGTGGCTGCTAAAGGAAAGAATTGCGGAGGCGGAGAAGTTGGATGGAAAAACGCTTTAGAGGATGTTTCTTGGGTGATAAATATATTGGGTACTGTATCATCTTCGTAAGGGGTGAACTAAATTTTTCGAATCAATTGTCAGCGATTTTTGAACAGTTTCTCTCTCATAGTAGTTATTTTATTGCTCATTTAATCTTAGCCCAACTTTGATAGTTCTTTAAACATACTGTAGCTTTTTTCTTTCTAATTATCATTCATATTCACGTGTGCAATCATAATATTCTCAATGAAGACGAAATCATAACAATGATCTAAATTTAGTGTAGATATGATAACATCTGCTATCTTATCAATGTTTGATCATTTATGGGCTGTGCATCCATCAATGACAACATTTGCCGAGCAGTGCCGAGTTACAAATAGCCTGTGGCTATGTGTATTTTTAAAAATAGGTCGTTTGAGACATGCCACTCATGCCGAACGATGCCGCCATCATAATAATGACTGCCATTGTGAGGCTGCTTCAGTGATATATCAAATCTGGCGAGTGGGCCATTTCCGGCCTGGATGCATCAAGTATATTGGGCAACTACCACTTAATGATACATGCAGGTGTCAGTAGCTGGTGGAGATGGGAGTGAAGCTGGCATAGGGGATCAATGAGATGTGTTTGCGAATACAGGCCGCACCCGAGATGGGAGTGAAGCTGGTGTAGGGGATCAATGAGATGTGTTTGCGGACACAGACTCAAATGAGTGAACGAAAATGCCTTCGTCCTCCGTTGTTTCCATCGTAACCATTGGGTCAAACCCATCCTCCCGCTTCAACACGCGAGATTTGCACTCTTCGGGGGCTATTTGTACATTTAAGAAACCATAGTATATGATACATACAATGAACTTACTATAACATAGTTGTAAGAACGATCCAAACATCGGTATTATGTGTTGCTTGTATCTTGCATGCTTGCACTTGCCGAAATTCATCCTGAAGTTGCCCAGTGTAGTGCCTGAATGAACACTGAAATTACAAATAGATTTAGAGAATGAGCGATGAGTAAATATGAGGGTTACACACCTGATAACATTTAGACGTCCCTCGTGAGTGGGCTCAGGTCCTCCAGCTATGAGTGTTGCTTTCCAGCCGGTTGCCTCGCAGATCAAGTCGAGAATAGGTTTTACAAAACCAGCGAGTCCCTGTATGCATCTTTAGAGGAGTAAAATTAGAGGCAGCGCACTTCAGAAGTTACAATTGATGTACCGTTGACGGTCGGTGGGTTCTGTGGACGGTGGGAGTGTCGTATCAGGTTCCCATTTCTTCATTAACTCTTGATGATCTTCTTTGGCCTGAGCTTCCCAGTAGTCTTTCTCCTCCTTGTCGAGTTTGTCGAACATTTGACGTGCAATCCTATCTCGCAACGCAGCCAAATCCTGATGCCTAGTACTGGCCAGTTTCATGATACGTCTGGTTTCGGTAGTGATCGCATCCATCTGAGATTTGCGCCAAGTATTAGCGGCACTTCGTTGTCAGGGTTTTTTTATGCCAATGTCGGTGAGTTTGTGAATGAGAATTCGATAGGGATTGAGGGAACCAGATTCTTTAGGGTCAAGATCGTGGTCTTTGGTGTACTGGTACGCAAGCCACCTCTTGATTTGCTGTTGATTTCCGATGAGCCCGAGATCAGTCACAGGTCACACATGTTACTCACAGCCTTGCGATAGATTATCAGCTTTCGTCTTTCCTCCAACACCTTCATTGCAGCGAGATATTCCTCTGTGCTCAACGTATTCAGATCTGGGGCCTGGGGTTTGGGATCTGGGGCACTCTTGTTGATGTTGGCTAGAAAATCCGCTGTCGGCTCTTGGTCGTGCAGGAGATCCACCGGAAATTGCTTGAAGTAATGACGCTGGATACTAGCCAAAGCGTCGGCGGAGTATCCTTCTTTGACAGCACGCGCATAGGCCGGCTTTTCATTCAAGAGGAACTCCTTCCTCATACCCTTGAAAGATCCCGGATTTACCATCTCGTTCTTCACGACGTTTTGGATGCGATGGAGGCAATACGATGGATGGATGCAATGCAATGGTGCAAGGGAATCGATAAATTTCTTGACGACAAAAGGTATGTATGTCTGATCTACCTTCATATATATATCTTGCTTTAACCCATGTTTCAGTATACCGCGTATCAAGCCAGATATAGCGACCCACTACCTTGTTCACCACAGGTTATGTAAAGCTCAACGGCGACCTCGACCCACTATCATTCGCACTTGTTCACCAGGTTTATGTAAAGCTCAACGGCGACCTTGACCCACTATCATTCGCACTTGTTCACCAGCCTGGTTATGTAAAACTCAATGGCGACCTTGCACGCGACGAGACTATACCAGAGTTGGAAAGTCTGATTTTTCTTCATGGGCCCACGGTATGTAAACCTCGATTCAAAAACAGATAAATACCTCGAGCTACTCACAAATTTTCCTCAAAAAAATGTGCTTGTCTTTTCGTTATACCTCTCAACACTCGCCCTTCAACCGTTCGGCTTCTGCTATTGCCCCCCCACCAGCTCTAGCCTTGTCCTCATTTGGGGATGTAGGCGATCATCATACCCCCAACTTACCTCGCACCTCCGCATTGCCATTGACCGCTGCAGTGGCAGGGGGTAATATCTTGCATACACCTACGCTGTTGACCCCCCATCGCCATCGACGATCTCCTTTCCTGCCATTCGAGGCTGGGACACCTCCAAGGGCTCTAACATCTCATACTCCTGAATCGCCGTTGCATGCTGCAGCGGGTGTGGGTAGGGTCTTTCATGCTCCCACATTGTTGACCCCCCTTCACCGTCCAGAAGCTCTGTTCTCGTACAATGACACTAATAATTGTCAACATATTGCACGGGATATCGTGTGTATGCCTGTGCCGTCTGCCCCCCCACTCCGTCTAGGATCTCCTTTCCTGCATGACAACATGGCTAATCCTTGCACCCCCGTCGCTACCCTACAATCGCTTTTTTTGCACGGCCAGGATGACGGGCTTTGTACTCCAAGTCCATTCAATCTCTTTGAACCGTCTCCCACGCTCAACGAGCTAGATTGGGAAGATGAATCCCTTACCGGTCTGTAATCTCTCTCTCCTTCTCTTATTTTTCAAGCTCATGCCAATCGTACAATTTAATCTAGACCAGCTCGAAGATTCCAATAGCAATTACCACGGGGACACCCTCGATAACTCGCGCCATGTCAATACATCTTCGGTAACCCCCCTCCATCCCTCTACATTGATAGAACCAGGCTACAAGTTCCATGGAAAGTACTACTATGTTGTAACCAAAGGCTTGAGTGTCGGCATCCACAATGTTTGGTATGTTTTTTTTACATTAGTTAAAGTTCATGGCCACTGAATTCAGAAATTTTAGGCGCGATACTCAGTCTAGTGCTCACGTACGAGGATCTAGATTTGCTCTCTTCTGTAGCTGGACCGCAGCTGTGGAGTATTACAAAATGGCATTCACTAGCAATTACGTCCAAATCCTTCCAGCGCCTGATCCTAACGACATCATTCTCTTACCCACGAAACACATGCACATAACATGTAATGGTTCAGCATCTCATCCCTTCCCTATTTCGTCCAAGGCTCGGAAACCACTTGCCGACGCTAAGAAATCCTTGATCGACCTCACGGCTGGCTCTCGTCTAACAGCTTCAAAGACCCTAAAGAAGGCTCCTCTTCAGCCGTTCCTCCTTCCCAAAGCAACGGACGATGATTCTGACGATTTCGTCCCACTTCTTCCCCCCCACGCTAAACCCTTACTCATTGCTCGTGCGAAATTTTCTCGTCGCCAGCACACTTCTTCTCAGTTAGGCAAGCACCTCATCCCTATCAAGGACCCTGGGGCAGAAACTGATGATGAAGCTACGTCTTGCCAGCGATTCTTTCTTCGTCAACTCAACAAGAAGAAGAAGATGTCTTACTAATTTTCTCAACATGCCTTTATTTTTCACTGCCTACTTACAAACCTTCCTTTTACATATTAATTTTCTGAACATGCCTTTATTTTTTCACTTACAAACCTTCTTTTTATGTAGTTCATCATAATGCAAGCACCAATTTTTATGTTTATATAGACCCTGAATAGAAATAATGCCTCATGCCGTTGATCTCGTTGTCTGGGTTTGAGTTGATTTGACAGCTTCTGTCTGATCTAGATATGTACAGCCCTGACCATCGTGATAGATCTCGATCTTAATTAAAATTTTCTTGATTACCTACGATTGGTTGACATACCTACATTTAATTTAGTGGCAATTAGGAAATTCCTCAAAAAATGCACACAATTTCACCTTGAGCATCTCGAAGAATTCAAGAGATAATGTGTATTATGCTATGGTGGATACAGACATTGAAAGAAAGTACTACTAAAATGAACTTGGATTCATTTTGGACATGGTGTAATATCTGGAGATAATGTGTATTATGCTATGGTGGATACGGACGTCGAAAGAAAGTACCACGAAAACGAACTTGGATTCATTTTGGACATGGTGTAATATCTGTGATGCGAGTGAGAAGGGATAACGCAAGATTATATCTATTACTACGCTTCTGCATGGCATATTTGTACTCCTGGGTGGGAAGGGACGCGTAAAACTCCTCAGCGGTCATGAAGTTATTTTCTACCCATCGAAACAAACCCCCAGCCGTATATTGAGTAAAGAATACCTCAGCTCATCATCAGAGACGCAGACGTTTGAGTGCACTACAATCGCTGATGGTATGAGGATAGTAAATCTGGGTGGAAATTCTATAACTAATTGATACTCCCAAAGGATGAGATGACCGCTGAAATAAGAACGTGGTAAGTCATCAATTTGTGAAGGAATATTGAAGAATTGAGACTTACTAGACTCAAAGCCGGTGATTCGCTTGAATGCAGAGGTGCCATTGATGATAGCCGCGTTGGTTTTGTTGTTCAAATTCATGGGGTGTTTCTGCCCACCACCGTGTGATACCCCGCAACGCAAGGTCGTAAATGCCCCTCTTCTATGCTCCTTTTTACTTTGTGGTATTTTGCCCTGCTGTCTCATCTTCTCGAGCAACTCGGATGCCTCTCGATATAACTCTGGCCACGTATCATCGTCTGGATAGCCTGCTAGGATGCCAACAACACGCAATTCAACACGCAATTTACCTCCTTCAACCTCTATTGTATGTCAATTTATTATCCCGGTAACCTATACCAATACTAACACTAAGGTAGGGGTCACTAGGAACCAGCACCCTTACATAATCATATTATGTAAGCGCCAAGAGCAGCAAAATCTGTGATCTAGAAAAAAAAAAAAAAAAAAACAAGTCCCAAATAAACCGAAAATGCATTTAAAATAATTTTTTAAGATGGATTTTTTTTTGTGTTCTTCTCTAAGTTTTTGCGCCAGCTCTAGTGGTGAGGTATGATGGCCTTGCGACGACCGTGATATTTTCGGTTGGCCCAAGCAGCCTCGGGGCCAGTGAGGCCGTGTCCGTACGCACTGATAAACCGAGCCGCCCGGGATCCATACCTAATTTGGAAATGATTGGTAAGATCTTGTCACGTGATATGTGTATGTAAGCGGCAAAATGTATAGGTCAAAATCTCGATTTTTTTTTTTTTACTTTCTTAAATACACTTTTAGGACGTTTGCAACCTTTTTGACAAATTTTACCTTTTTTGAAATAACTTTTTTTTGAAACCATATTTTTGAAAAGTAAAAGCTAGGAAACGTAAATAGAATTGATATGTATCTATCCTAGCTTGAATATTTATTAAAAGTGCTGTGTGCCCAAAACCCAAGGCGTCGTCGGTAAGGGTATTTTCTGATTATGTAAGGGTGCTGGTTCCTAGTGACCCCTACCTTACTTTTATTTACAATCCAGAAAGAATTTGTTTTTCAAAACCTCGAACACCTCCCTCTAATCATCTACACCCTTCTCTCCTGCTGGACGCGCTTCCACAAAATTGGCGCATTGAATCTTGTCGTATGGGATGAGGCCCACTTTGGCAAGTTTGGCTCGCACTACCTAAAATGCGAGTTCTACTTCGACGTGCATCTGCCTTTGGGTAAGATGCTCGTTGGGCTTGCGGACCTGCTGGCAGGCTATGACGGGTCGTTCGAGCAGCCTGTACTGTCAAATATATGTATCAACCATGGGTAGTTGCCAGTTTTAGGTGATGCATCCACAGCGGTAACTACCCAACTCCCCAATTTCATGTATCAAGCCATCCGACTGGCTGTCTGTGACTATATGTGACTATAGTCATGTGTCTGTTATTGATGGCATCAAAACTGATGCACATGACTTTTTGCTTGCCTCTATTTACATGTTTGGGCTCCACTCATATTTTTATATGGCCTCAAATACAAACAAATAATAAATAATGATGTCAGCAGCCAGGGGCAGGCAGGATACAAAACAAACAAGCCTTTTGAGTGATGTCACATCCAAACAACCCAATAAGGCAAGAGGGCTTTGGACTTTGAGATTTTGAGATAAAGTCCCCTTGATGCATGATAGATGAGACCAATATATGACCAAATAAGATCAAATCTATTTTTAAATGTGATTTATTTATAGACTTGGTCTATTTTTAGAACATTTTACGAATTTGCTAAACAAGGTCGTTCTATTTTTAGAATGGCGTCTAAATTTAGAACATCAATCTATTTTTAGAACATTTGACAAATGTGATAGATCAAACAGGTTTATTTTTAGAATACTGTAATAAAAATAAGTTTGGTGGCTGTGCATCACATGACATATCACATGACATATAGATCACATGCATATTACATGACATGTGGATCACATGTATATCACATGCAGATCACATGCTTTTCACATAACTTCACCTCCATAGTCACTGTTAGTCACTCTGATACATGATATTGCACTTCAGTGAACCATAGTAAGGACCTATTAGGTCAATTAATTTTTGGTAAAAAAACAGCCTAATAGGTCCTGTAAAATGTTTTTATAAAAACATTTTAACAAAAACATTTTTCTTGTAATGTTTATATCAGTTATAACATAAACACAAAACATTTTAAAGAAAACATTTTAAAAGTGATATTTGTTGGATTTATAATGTTTTCTGTCAGACAAGAGTGTCTGGGGTCTTATATACAAAATAAATTGTGCATAATATTCCTGTTGGTATACTTTTGTTTCTTTATCTTAGATTATGGGACTTCTTTGAAGGGAGTATTATGGAACATGAGTGGGGGCCTTGTAGGTTATTTATTATTACCATTAATGCTAGTACTTGTAGATTTGTTGTAGAATTGTACTGTTGGCTTTGGTACATTATTTAATTTGAGATATTTATATTTAGTAGCTCATCTTAATGTTTCCCTTTGAAGACACAAATTTCACAAGACTTGGGAGATCCTAATGTTGACCATTAAAGACAACAATATCACAGGACTTGGGATGAAAATAATCATACTATTCAAATAACAACCTTTGGAGACAACAATTTCAAAGGACTTGAAGTGCAGACTATCAGAACATTTAAAGATAAACCTAGATGTACAACAGTTTCAAAGGACTTGAGTTGCAGACTATCAGACCATTTAAAGGTAAACCTAGATGTACATGATCATACTCTTCATATGACAACCTTTGAAAACAACATTTTCAAAGCACTTGAGACATGTGGACAATCAGGCTAGCATTATGAGTTCAAAATATGGCTATTCCAAATGAATCAAAGAAATGTTATATTGTCCTGAACATAAACATTATTATACCTTTATGAAAACATTTTTGGAGCATATAAATGTTATAATCTCTTATATAAACATTATTATACCTTGTACATAATGTTTTTATGTGCTAAAAATGTTATATTCTCAGTACACAAAATGTTTTCATGTCTTCAAAACATTATTATACCTGGCACATAATGTTTTTGTGTGTTAGATATGTTATATTGCCAGCACACAAAACATTTTTATGTTCTCAAAACATTATAATCCCTGCACATAATGTTTTTATGTGCTAAAAATGTTATATTGCCAGTACACAAAATGTTTTTATGTCTTTAAAACATTATTATACCTGGTACATAATGTTTTTGTGTGTTAAATATGTTATATTGCCAGCACACAAAACATTATAATCCCTTGTATATAATGTTTTGTGCACTAAAAATGTTATATTCCTACCATGCAAAATGTTATTATATCCTAAAAACATTATCCTCTCATGCACATAATGTTTTTGTTGAATAAAATGTTATAATTCAACTCAGAAAGATTTAATCCTACTAAACTGGACTCATTCACTCAAAGTTAACAACCATTGTTTGATTCAAATCGGATTTACATACAGATATTAGAAGAGGTGGAAACAATCATGTACTACAAGAAAAGATTAAAAAAATCTAGAAAAGTATAATTAAAATATTTACAAAAAAAATTATAAGTATTATAAAAGTATAGAAAGTTAAGAAAACAAGAAACATTAAAATGCAAATCAAAGTAAGAGATGAAATAAAAAACAGAGAAGATTAAAAGAAAATATGATAAGTCCAGGCACATAATACCAAAAGCAGAAAGATGACAATGATATGACCATGCAAAATATAGTCCAAGCCCCACTCACCAGCAAAGAAGTTAAAAAACAAAGATTCTAACCACGACAATAAACTTCTTTGCTGGGGCCTTCAGACACATCCTCCCAAAAATGTTTGTTGTAAAAACGCTCCGAAATTTCTTCCAACTCAGCAGGATCATCATAAAGACGTCTATGAGCCATGAGGTCATACTGAGACTGAGACTGAGCAAGAGATGGGGCTCTGTGAGGATTGCGACTGTGGTGAAAATGAACACGATGATCATGACAAACAGAAGGAGGAGAACGACGTGAGTGATAAAAATGAGCAGGTGAAATTCTCTCTCTGTCCATTTTTCTCTTGGTAGCACTATGCATCTCTGCAAAATGTGAAGGCTGTGGTTGTTTAGAAAGAATAGGATCCTGTAAACGGCTGTGATGAAGTGTGTAGGGCTGGTACTGATGAGCAGGTACAGCAAGGGCTTGATAAGCATTGGGTCCCATGTCACCACGACGAGCCACAGGCATCACAACCTCTGTAGTGGAAGAAAGACCCTTAGGCTTGGGGTGAAGGTCAGATGGATCAACCAAGCCAATTTCGGGAAGGCCTTCATCATCATCATCATCTATCCTGTATAGCACCTTTCGGGCCTTTCCAGCACCTTCAGAGTTCACAATCTTGTAGCCGTGAAATTCATCATCAGGTTTTGTAAAAGAGGCCTTTCGAGGAGCAGAAGGACTATGAGGAAGAATAGATGGATTATGAGGAGGAATAGATGAATTACGAGGAGGAACAGGGGGATTATGAGAAGGAACAGGTGGATTACGAGGAGGAACAGGCTTCTTACTACCCTTTTGGGAAGCCTTTGCTGTTTTGATGTTGGAGTCGAAGGTGTCACTGACTTTGACGAGCACCTGGCCATTATTTGCAATGACCAAGGGGATTTCTCCATATTTCTCGGAGGTGATAGGGATAGCCTTTTGTTCTATAAGATCAAATTAAAAGATAAACACAACCAAAAAGATAAAAAACTCACCATCAGTCCAGCTAACAAGTACAGTTGCTTCCTCAGGCTTGCTCAGCCACTCAGCCAGTTTCTTCCACTTGTTGTCGTTGTTCATGGCCTCGAAATCCCAACCACGGCCAGGGAAAATGTAGGACAGGGAATCATATGGCCAGTTGTGAATTGTGCTCCTAATGAGGACCACTTTGTCAGGAAAATCAGACCAGCAGAACTTCTGCCGTTTAGGTTGATGATTAGCCAAGGCATTGGTGTCTATAAAATCAATCGGAAAAGTTTATAAACAAAAAAGGAAAAAAGAACTCACTGTAAGAAGTAAGAAGCTTCTGTGTTGAAGCGTTTCAATAGTCCTGTGTCGTTTTACTGCTTTGATCTTCAGTCAAGCCACCTGCTGGTATCTTGATACGTTCAACCTTTTCTTTCATAGATGCGAGAAAGGACTCTGGTGAAATTTTCATTGGATAATAATGAAAAATCTCGTTTCCGAGTTCATCATCACCTTCCCAGGCTTTGGGATCAAGCATGTTGTTAAGCCGTTGTTGAATGACATTAGCTCTGTAGTTTGATTAGAACAAAGAACAGAAAAAATATGAAACTCAACTGTACTTACTCGACAAGAGCAGTGATGCCGTTTACAAACGGTTGAACCATGACCTTGTGGTTGGTAAGAATATCGGTTGTTAACTTCGAGCCACACATTATGCTGGACTTCTGGCGTGCAGCTGGGTCAGTTGAAATGCAGCCCATAGCAGCAAAAAGATATATGTCTGGGTTGCTGCGACATATATGAACCATCTATAGGGTATTATAAGGCCACAAAAACATAAGAAAAAATAAAAAGACATACCGCCTTCATCATAACATCTTCAGATTGGGACATGCGCACAACAGCCGACTTCAGCCTTGTTGGGTCTTTAAACATATGGGCTGCCTCTGCTCTCTTACGCATCTTGAAGTCACCGAATTCAGACTGTGTCATGTTGCTTATTTCATCCAAGTATGCCTGACGAATTCGTGCGTTGTAATCCTTTGCTGTATGACATATAAGTGATAAGAATATAAAATTCAAGTTAAACAATGCACCATTATCACCTTTGATCATAGGGTGCTCATCAGCATAGACTTGGGAAAAATTGTTGTAACAGTTAGAGTCCCGGTGGGACTTGTAATCCAACTTTGCCAGTTGGTTGATGACCATTAACGACGTGTTGAACTTCTTGGCCAACGCAGCAACCTTCGCCTCAGTCTCCAAGCCAAGTTCAACTGCTGCCCTTGCAAGAGCCAGAGGCCTTCTGCCTCGTCGAGGCTTTCTGGTGTACTCCTCGTCAACTTCTTGCTCGTTGTTCCCCTCGACATCGACATCGACATCGTCACCACTTCTCTCGTAATCCACCTTTTCCTCTGCGTCTTCCTCCACGTCTTCCTCTCGAGCTTTCCCTTTTCCCTTTGAGACGCCCATGTTCGCGACCACTGGGCTTGAAGAGACTATCTCAGCCTCAAATTGTTCGTCCTCCTCGCGTTCCGATTCCACCAAGCGACGTTGCCGCCGGGACTGTCGTCTCTTGTTAGCATTCTCCACGCATTCTTTGTAGTCGCTGCCCGACAAATCACTCTCAAAGGGAGTGACACCGCAGCCCGGAGTAGGATTTTGAGCTGGCGAGGACTGCACAATTGGAGGTCGAGACAGGGGCATTTGACAATGCGCAATGGCAGGAGGGGGCGACGATCCAGCAACCGTGGCCTGAGACGATGGCAAGGGCCCAGAGACAATGCGAGCAGGCGAAGCGAGAGGAAGGGAAGGGGCAGCTGGAGCGGATAGGTCAAATGGGTCCAGTACGGGCTTCTTCATGTTTTGGAAGAAGTCCTGATGGCGTGCAGGTGGTTGCTGGAAGAAGTCGTCGACATCCTCAGGCCGAGGGACGGCCACACCAGCATCAACGGTAGATGGCTGAACAGCTGATGCGGACTGCTTGTCAACGGTAGATGGCAGAACAACCGATGCAGACTGCTTATCGACGGTAGACGCCTGAACAGCCGATGCAGACCGCTTGGCTGCATGATAAGATGCCCAGTGGGCTTTGCAGATAGGTACGATGAACATGTCGTCGCTGGTAAGTGAATGCATTACAGCGCGGCCTCCAGGACTCAAAGGAACGGGGCGACGGCGAGACGGAACAGAGGCAGAGACGGAGGTAGCATTGGCAGCCTTTCGGAGCTGGCCACGGGTACGAGGACGAGGGGTAGGTCTAAATCGATATGTAAATCACGAACACGAAAAAAAAGATAATTAAACGTACTCATCGTGAACGGCTGGTTGAGCATGAGCCTCCGAAACAGCCTCCTCCAACGTGTTTGCGATGACCGGCACTCTGTGCGACAAGGGGTGTTAGAATGGGCAAATACCCGTACATCAAGCAAGAAACTTGGCTCCTTTCTGTTATGCGACACAGTCTGCATAACAAAAAGAAAGAAATTGCGACACAGTCTGCAATTTCTCCTCCAGCGACACAGTCTGCTGGAGAACCAAGCCCCAACCGAAGTACGGGGAATAGAAAATAAGAAATGCTTACCCCGATGGATGTGCCGGCGCTGCCTTCCGCGGACGTCTGCGACTGCGCTGAAAACATATATATGAGTAAGGGAAGAGAAGAGAGGAGAGCAGCATACCTTCGCTGGCACGATTGGAGAGGAAGGAGGTTGCGGAGGGCCCACCGTTGCTGGTGGTGCTGCTGGCACTGCTGGCACTGGCACTGCTGGTGCTGGTGGTGCTGCTGCCGTTACCGACTCCTCTTTGCGACTCCTCTTCCGTTTGCTGTTGTTGGCGGTGCTTGCTTTGCGTTTGGGTGGCATTTGCGAAGGATGGTGATGGTCAGAAGAAAGAAAGTTGGATGGTGTTTGGCCCAAATTTGTGTTTTGTTTAGCGGCAGGACATCAAAATTGCAAAGGGTCTTGAAATTTGAAATGCCATAACTGCGTCCTCGCGTATCAACAAGTATCCAGTACGCGTTTTTAGGTGTAGACGCAGGAAACGCGAAAACCGTGGAGGTGCAACCACCGAAAGTGACCTACCAGGATATCATTTGCGACATAGTCTGCAAATGATCCAGCCTCAGCAACACAGTCTGCTAAGGTTTTAAAGAGCGACGCAGTCTGCTCTTTGGTGGCACGGGACGAACGGGAAAGTTGAACGATAAAGAACTCGGGGCCAGGACTCACCCTCCTTATGTGGGCCTCAAGGCACTGTTCAACAATATCTGAGAATCTGGAATAATCCTGAGCGAGCAACGACAGATGGTGAACGAGAGGTCTTGAGTTGAATGTAAGCTCTGACAGCCGGTGGGTATAACCCTTGCGAAACGATATCGCGTCAAGTGCACGCGGGCGGGAGCAGGTTGCTGCTGCAGAGGTGCGCTGTAGTAAAAGCCAGCATGTGCCAGGGTGGGGGCGCATAACTCGAGCCACTAGATGACGGCCGACCGTACCTGTTTTGAGAATAAACGGACATGGTTATTACCTCTTCGATGGATACAAGGTCGAAAAGGCACTTTGGAAAACACTGGCTCACCACAAAAGAAAAGAGGTGTGATTGAACAAACTGCTACCCAGCAAGCAACAGATAGAAAGGTGCAAGAGTGTGCTGATATACTTCCCACTGATCAGAGGGTGAACACCAAAATAAGCACTAACAGCCAAGTTGTCTGATAGTGGCAATCCCTAGAAAGATTCAAAAGAGTTAGAGTACATTGTAGTGTAGAGCAGACTGAGTGCTATTTGAAAAAGCACAAGGACGAAGAAATTGTAGGAAAGACCAGAACCCAGGGGAGAAAACGCGAAAACCGTGGAGGTTCAGTAGCCAAAAGTGACCTGCCAGGATATCATTTGCGACACAGTCTGCAAATGGTCCAACCTCAGCGACACAGTCTGCTAAGGTTCCAAAGAGCGACACAGTCTGCTCTTTGGTGGCATGGGACGAACGGGAAAAGTTGAACAATAAAAGAAACTCGGGGCCAGTTCAGGATTCGGAGTTGAAGTGGAAGTCTTTATCTGATCTAATCTAATCTTTGTTTATTTTGAACGCTGCAGCTTTCGTCACGTTCTGCTTGTACAACATCAACACAGTGGCAACTTGAATGGTCGGAATTCGAAACACAGTACCCATTCCCTTCCTCAGTACCCACTTCCTTTACCCTCATCTCACATTCTTTTCCTTCCTCAGTCTTCTTTCTTCTTGAGTGGTTATTCAACGTCGCCCTCGGTGTTTTCGTTCGACATTGGTATGCCTCTTCCTCCCTCCGCCACCACCACCATCACCGCCTGTCCCTCCATTGCCCCTCGAGGCTCGTGAATCGAAGAGCAGACTGCGTCGCTCTTCCTTGTCTAGCAGACTGTGTTGCTGGACAAGTGCTTGCAAAGTCAGACTGCGTCGACTTTGCAAAGCAATTCGCTTCAGCACCATCCAAGTTGTGATGTTTTCCAATGTCTAACTGGATGCCAATTTCTTTGTACACAGCCCATGGCAAATATGGCGGGTGGCCTTGAAGGTATGCCCTATCATTTCCTCTTCAAATTTTCCGTCATTTACTCATCGTACAACAGGAAAATATATCGATTGCTATGGCTTGAAACGATACAAAAACACACACCGTGCATTGTTTGAACCTACAACTACGGATACCCGTACGTACCAAACTCATTACCCCACCCGATTTCTCCTAATTTTCTATTTAGATACGTTTAACGCCTTGAATGCCCTCTTCATTGCCGAAAATGACGAATTGGTCGAGTTTTCCGTCCCTCATCTCTTCCAGCCATTGAACGATCGTGACGTGGACGACAACGGCAACCCTATTCCACACCTTTTTATCACCACTACTCCGAATGCTTCATGGATCCCTGCCATATCCCGCGTGACGAATGATGTCCGCATGGCTACGGACGGCCGCTTTGGACTGGCCGACTACACATTATTTCCTCAATTTCCTCACGTCAAAGCTCCCCACTTGCCATTTGTTCTGTGCAAACCATCAGAGGAGAAACTCCCAACACACGAATACGCACTTATGTGGTATGATTTGGACCGCACGAAGGACTTCGTTTACGAGCCGGGCTCTGTTGTTCAAGATTTCGGTCGTATTCAAACGGACTTGAAGGACAAGTTCTTGGAATTATGACGGGTTTTGCAGAGGAAGGTGCAAGGTATCATCGTCGAGGCCAATTACCGCCCAGAGGAGTTGGAGGACATGAGGTGCAGCTCCCACAACATGCTATTCCAGTCCGTTGCGCTTGAATGTGCACCACAGTCTTGGGACGACACCTTGCTCACGCTCACCACATTTCAACGGCATTTTCTAGCCACTCTTGCCTGGGTTGACTATTTCACAATTTGGAGACCACGCCTCCCACTCAACGACGGCACCGCCCATTCCGCAAATGAAAGCATCATGGGATGCATAACTCCACTACCCGATATCGCCATCATGCATTATCTGATGGGTGTCCCAGTGTGGCTGATCAGGCCACCTTCGAAGATCTCTCGCGACATCATCATTCGCGACTCGGTGTACCCTACCATCCCTGACGTCTCCAAATGTCTCTCGTCGTCCACCCCCGTATACAAGGGTCCCCATGACCTTTCTCGCCTGATGGCATATCAGTTTCTGCGCAGAAGTGTGAACGTATCGTTGGGGCACATTATTGTTTATAGTGGTGAGTTTTTAAAATACAAAATTGTATCTCTCTTGTCCTCATCAACCTCTTAGATGTTCCCCAGCAAGCGTCTCCAGCTCCAGCACAAACTCCTGAGGCCAGCACTCCGCCCGACCTTCAACGTCAATTCAGCGAAGCGAAGTTCAAGGACCCAGGTTCTGACTGGTGTCCGCAGAGCACGGAAGAATGGTCAACGGCATTGCAAAACGTGAACTCCAAAGCTCGTCTCGTTCGACATGCCAACTCCGACCTTCTACGTGGTTATCAAGTTCTCGATCCGTACCTGATTGCTACGGGCAATCTCGGAGAACATAGGACTTTAGTGTACATTCTCTGTTGGTTGCCCATTCGCTTGACCTGGTTGAATCGGGCTATGTCTCGCAAATCAGGTGACCACAGTGTGCCAAATCCTAACAACTGGTGTTTATTTCTCTCAGAGCGTTTGGGACTCGCGTTTGGTGTATTCTCGAACCCTCTTGTAAACCGTGCGTTATTCTATTTTTTATTACCGACTTTATTTGTATTCAACGGCTATTTTTAGGTCTCTTCCCTGCCCCGTCATCTTCAAATAGTAAGTTTTTTTTGGTTTATTTTATCTTAATCTCATGTCATGCTAATGCCTCTTGCGAAGATATGTCTGATTCATCGTCATCTTCACGTCATTTGGGCGCATCATCATCCTCTTCCCACCGTTCAGGCGCACAACAATCGTTATCAAAACGCTCTTCCTCTACTACTAAACCTTTACAACCCGCCAAGTCCGCTCGCAGGTGCGCAGTGTAGCTGGACTTGACACCAAGTTCGGCATTTCTATCGACCATTTCACCGGCCCTGTCGACATTTATTGGCGTGGAAATATTGTCGCCACCGCTGCCGAGATAGCGTCCGGAAGTATCGCACTGAGCGTCGAGTTGGCTCGAGAAATCACATGGGACCTTTTCGAGCACAACTTTCGCCTCGAGGTCCTCGCCCTGGATTGCTCCATATTCCCCTGCGAGCGCTTGTCCCGTTCCAAGGCCGATCGAAGGGATGAACTCATTGCAGAGTGCTTTCCTCGTAGATCTTTTTCCCTGGTTGATTGGCCAAAGTCTGATTGCGGATTGAGCGCCAGAGACTGGAAGGACCGTGTTGAATATCTTGAGGCATTTCGTGTTTTGTTATCATCTTGGGACCACCGGGATGCCAGACAGCTCAAAAACATGAAGGTTCACACTGTGATTGGCAGCAAGTCTTTCGAAATAACGGAATCGGATGTTCGTGCGGTCGAACAGGTGGCATACAAGTTATATTGTCAAACATTCTTCGAATTCTTTGGTCGTGCTCCAACTATCCCACGGATACTGCCTATTTGACTTTGGTATGTTTTTTTTCTTTTATGTTCAACCTTTTTCACCTAAATCTCTTTCCAGACCAATCCATGTCTTTGTTTTTTTGGTGGCTGCGTACATAAATAGTTTGTCTTTTTGTTAATAATTCTTCGTATACTATTTTTGTTATCGCGGCCGATATATATAGAGCCTTCTGTCATTCTATTTTAGTTGGTTGTGAGAGTTTTATATCTATGTTTGTCTGATTAAACATATAAAAGGTAGAGTGATACCAGTGTTTACATTACCTTGTTGTCCCCCATCAGTGTTACTTCTATGGTGTCTTCTCTCCGTCGCTGTACTGCTCAGCCTGCCTCCTCTGTTGCCCCTCCTACTTTAATCCCTGTGGATGAAGTTATAGTGGACCGGCGGCCTTATGGTTCAAAAGATGCTGTAATTTCAAGTCAAGGCCGTGTCCATACACCTAGTGGTTTAATGATTCAGGGTGCACAGTCTTTTTCTACTGCTGCTGGTATCCATGCTAGTCATCATGTACAATCTGTGGACTCTGATGTGCATATGCATTCCGACATTGAGCACTCAGAAAAATACCATAAAAAGCAGCTTCAGTGGCGTCGTTGGAGTGAAGACATTATTCCTGCTCTTTTGAAACCTTATATGGAAATGCTCAAAGAAACTGCTAGCCTGCGAAATATGGGAGATGTTTGGAACCCAGTGTGCTGTGGTGGTTGTGAGTCTGGGAGACCTATAGAGGTCACTTGTGTACTATTTGATTGTATGTTATTTTAAATTAATATCAAGTTTATACTTATACTTTTAAAGGTATCAAGAAATTAAAGCTCTGTAATTGTACTCAGCCTGCTTTGCAGCTTCTTTCCCATGGTTTTTTCCCATGTGCTCCTTTGGAACCCTCTTTGGCTGTTGATCTGAATGTTTTGGACTTTGCACGAGATCTCTTTGTTAATGCAGCTCCCAACACAACTGCTTGGTGTGAAACATTAGAAGGATTTCTTAGTGCTCGTAACTTCAAGTTAAAAACAAGGGTAATTTTATTTGTGATGATAGTTGTGATAGCATTAATAAAAATATCATATCAACAGGATAGTCTGCGTGGTAGATTTGGCAATGCAATGCTGTGGTATTCAACACTCACAGACACCAAAAATCTCATGATGCGGGACTATTTAAACACTATTCGTGGCTCAATCTTGACAATGGATGAAAATGATAATATGAGTGATGAAGGTATGCATTATATAAATAGATTGGAATGCTTTCATTGATAATATTTAGAGCATCATATTCCCCAAAATATTCATACTAGTGATATAGATGAAAGTACTCAAGGTTCTGGTATGTATGATCAAAGTTGTATCTAATATATTAACAAATGTTAAATTTACTCAGATATTCCTTCAGAATCCTTTTCTAGACCCAGTGAATATCTCCGTGAACAATGTCCGTTATGCTTTGGTGGAAATAACTTTCAAAAACCTGAAGAAGTGTAGGCCTTAATTTTGTTTATATGTTCATTTTTTATTGATTTGATCCAAGGGTTGATGCAATTGTTTGTCTTGATGCATGCTTTACTCAAAAACGCAGAAAAAACCAGAGCGAAAGTTGGACAGGTACCCGAATTCATCCTGAAACAGTATTTTTAGATCCAAAGGAAGCAGCAAATATGGAGGCACATGTTGAATCCATTCGTCCAAGTGACAAATCCACTTCTACAAAAACTAATAGTTCAAAAAAACCAAGGTTAAGTCCATCATCTGATGGCTTTGAACCTGGTATTAAAATACCTGTTTCTGTTTTGGAAGAATGTCATGAGTCTTTCATTGCTGCAGATGCTCGTCGAGTCAAAGCAAGCACTGTTTTTTTTTCTGATACTGGATTAATGGCTTTATTATGCTGACATGACCGGGTTCTTTGGCTTGTTAATATGACATCAGCTGGTGAAAAACAGCATTATGCACTGGCTTTGCTTGATAAGCTTTTTCAGCATATACCTGATACAATGCGCATTGGTGTATTGTATGATATTGGATGTCAACTGCATCGAAGTTGTGAGAAATATGGGTTTCTTTCTGAAGTACTGGACAGAATTGTCTTTGGAATATCTGTTTTTCATGCTTATGGGCATCAATGACCATGTCAGCTGATATATCATCCAAGAAAATGTGAGGGATTTGGATTAACTGATGGTGAAGGATGTGAACATTTTTGGAGTTTGATTAAATCTCTAATTCCTTCTTGTCGTGTTTCTGGCTATTTTAATCGAATATATACAATTGACAATAAAGTCAAACATTTGGACACTAAATCACTGCTTGGAATAGGGCAGTGGATGCATCGTAAATGGAATACAACACAAGAGCGAAAAGAAAAATGTCAAGAAGCATTGAACACTATATATCAAAATGAATTCACAGAAGAACTGCTCCGAACTGAGTGGGAGAAGCAAGTATATGAGCAAACACAGCCCTTGACCCGACAGTCCAAGCATTTAGCAAATAAAGCAATTGAAGAAATACTTATTCTGGAAAAACAAGTTGAAAATTTCAAAGCTGATTGGAATAAATTCAATAATATGCTTCAAGAAGGTCTGTATGAGGAAGGCTTGGATATGTATACAGTTCAAGAAACACTTTCAGATTTGAATGACAAAATTAAACAAAATAAAAGTTCAATTAGTGTTAAACGAGCAAAACTCTCAGTTGAGGAAAAAGCTAATTTAACAAAATTACGGGGGAATGAATTTTTAAAAACAAGAATGAATGCTTTGGCTGTTAAGCAAAGAATCAGAGATCATCTTCGTCAAAGAAAATTTGAATTGGAAACCATGGAACGTTCTTATCGTGCAACAGTCAATCGTGCAAAGTTGGAAAATCATGCTCAATCACAAATTAAAAGAAAAGAGCCAGGAATTCAAGGTCTAGCACAAACATACAATACTTTGTGCAAACAATTAACAGCCCTCATTAAGGCAAGAAAATGTCCTCATGGAGCTTGTGCTCCTTTACCGATTGAAATTGAGGGACTTTTCAAACTTGATGTTGATGATGATATATGGCAAGACATAGGCCTTTCAGATGATCATGATGATGAGTTGAATATTCCCTTATGGCTTGGCAACGATGAAGTTAGAACAGGAATTAAAACTTTGCTTGAAAGTGATTGCTGTGATGAAGAAAAAAGGCGCTTGATTGAAGAAAAGTTATCCATGCAACAGTGGCTCAAGGAGGAATGGGATGTAGTGCATGCTGCTTTGGAATGCTCACAGGGTGATGCTAATATCATGCATCAATTAATGGAACGAAAGCAATTCCTACTTTGCCTCTGCTTAGCTTGGATTTTAGGGACACGAATGATTCCAAACAAAGGTACTAATAACTGGGGTCCAAGTTTACAAGAATTAGCAGAAGCAAGAGTCTATGAGATAAATGAAAGTGTTATAGAACACAACAATTTTGAAATTGATAGTGATGTTGATATGGAATTTGATCATGAAGAAGACATGGTTGATGCTGAATTAATGGAAGAAATGGAAATGAATACAAGTGGAATAGAAATGGAGATTGATACTGAATTTGATGAAGAATATTAGTATTAGCATTCATGTACTAAGAACTTGTATAGGTATAAATAAGAAAATAACAATATAACATTAAATGAAACTGTAGGACCCTGTGTACCTCTAAAAACATTTGTAGGCTAAAAACATATATTAGATTTATAACATTTCTCAAACATTTGAAACAAACATTTTTCTTTGAAAACATTACAAGAAATACATTTTTGCAAAAATGTTTGTACAAAAACATTTTAAAGGGCCTATTAGGTTGTTTTATTACCAGAAATTAATTGACCTAATAGGTCCTTACTATGGTTCACTGAAGTGGATATTGAGGAGTTGGGTAACTACCACTGTGGATGCATCACCTAAAACTGGCAACTACCCAAGATGTATGCATATATCTGACAGTATTAGGTGGTTCGAGTTCAAGAGCGGGGAGGCGTACCCGGAGACGGTGCCGTACGTTGCTATGCATGTCATGTTGAGGACGTTTGGTGTGGGTATGGTTCCTCTGGCTTGGTATACCGCTGTTGAGCTTGGAACAAGCCAGTGGGCGTATCATCTTACTGCTATGATGGTTCTTCTCAGTATGGGTCTCTTAAACCCTTCCTTTCAGTTTGATATAATTTCTTGCTAGATGTGGGCTGGTTATGTATATCTCGCTTTATCCTCCTGGATTCTATGCTCCTATTTTTTACATTCCTTACTGTTTTCTGTTTAACGAAATTCCACAACCAACAATACCAGTAAGCTTTCATGTTATTCTCTGCATACTACTTGACTGACGGATTATCTGTGTAGGTCCTTCTCTCCTGATTGGTGGCTATTCCTAACGGGGGTTTCAATTGGTTCTGTAACAAGGTATTTCCACTTCTTGATTCTTCTCTGCGGCGTTTAAGCATCTAATGCTGTGGTTTCTCTCAGCGTAAAGATCATCGGTCTTTTCGTCACTGCACTGGTTGGAGTCTACACCGTCGAAGACCTTTGGGAGAAATTTGGGGACACCAGGATGTCTTGGGTACATTTATATTTATAATGGATCGTCGTCCACAAAATCTCATTCGGCAATTGTACACCTTGCAGTATGATCAAGCTAAACATACCTATTTTGTTAAGGGAATGTCATATAAAGGTGCAAATGGGAGTGTACTATATTAGATTGTGTCGAAATTCGAATTACTTCAAGTTCTGTTGAACCAAAATTGTGAACATGTGACTTGATAAAACATTAATATTAGAAACTTACCCATAGCATCATCCCTCGTCATCATCATTCTATTTGCGTTGCCATGTCCCAAAATCGTCAGAAACATCATCGAATCGATGAAATAGTGCATGCCTACCACGATTCCGTTCCACTCCAGCCTTGTCTGGTATATTCATGTATCAATCCTGGCAATTAGGCCTTTTTCTGATACATCATGGTGAGTTGCTCAACCCGCCAATATGCACCAAGTGTGCCGCAGGCAGAGAGCAGTTGGCTTTGCCAAACATTAATAAACATTGCTGCTTTTGATGTTTTCCAACAGTAATTATATGTTGCAGGCGTAGTGGTTATGTTTTTTGTTGCGATATGTCAGATTTATGTTCTATATATATATTATGTTTTTTTGATGCCCTTTGCGCACCTAAAAAGGGACAGGACGGGATGGATTGGAAAACATACAAATGGATGACGTGTTATTTATAGCCGGACACAGGAAACAGTGTCCCCAAAGTGCCCAACACTGTAATCAGGCTCCTGCGCTTCGTTGGGCATCATTTGGGGCACTAAAAAAGCGTAGATATAATGTAGGGATATGTTTTGATTTTTGGGGGCGCTTTGCGCCATCAAAAGAGGATGGCTTGGGATGGATTGCAAAACATAAAATCGGATGATGTGTTATTTTTAGCTTACTTTGACAATTTTGGGTATTGCATTATTTTTAATAATAATATCATCATTTTGAACTATATTTAAAATTTACATATCATTTATTATAGGGCTAGATTAGATTAGATATCAAAAAAGCGAACTGACTACTTTTGTTTTTGAGGCACCCTTCCCAATTCAGAATTTATTGCCATTTTAGGCACATCCTCTTCAAAACATGTAAAAATTATTCAATATTTTATTTCATTTTATACACTACTGTACATAAGATTATCTACATTTTACTAACTGATATACCAGTGGGAGACACAGATCAAGGGGGACGAAGTTAAAGGAGAAGACGAGAACACTAAGTAGTTTTCATCTTCTCGCTCGCTCCCTCTCGCTCGTGCCTCCCTGCCTAACACCCCCCTCGCTCGTGCAGCTAGCTGTGGTGTGGTCGTCGCCCAGCTAGCCATGGTCCCACTCGCTCGAGCCTATGCGCTGTCGTGCCCACAGGGTGGTGCTTACCCATCGCCCCTGCTGTGGTGCTTGCGTTCGCTGTGGTGCTGCTGGTGCTAGGTGTTGTGCTCGCCCTGGGTGTGCTACTCACGCTTGCTGTGGTGCTGTTCGCACTGGGTGTTGTGCTCGTGCTGGATGTTGTGCTCGTGCTGGGTGTTGTGCTCGCCCTCGCCCTCGCTGTCATGCTACGCGCCCTCGCTGTCATGCTGCTCGCCCTCGCTGTCATGTTCGCTGTCCTATCGCTGTCGTGCTCACGCTTGGTGTGGTGCTTGCTGTCGTGGTCAGCCTCGCTGTCCCTCTCGATCGCTGAAGGGCTGGTTGTCGTAGTGCTGGTTGTGGTTGTGGTTGTGGTTGCCATCGTCATCGTTGTTGCCATCCTCCTGTTGTCGTAGTGGTTGCCGTCGTCATTGTGGTTGCCATGTTTGCCATCGTTGCTGTCATCGTCGTTGTCAACGTCCGCGATGGTGGTGATGGTGGTAGTGGTGAGAGAAGGGGGGCCAGGTGCAAGTAGTCCGTTGGTGGTGGTTGTGATGGGGGTTGATAAGGAACGAATCAACCAACAATGTGGTTGATTTGTTCCAAATCTGGTAATTCCAACGCCGGCCTGGCTTATAACTGGGTCAAGCTCATCATCGAGGTCGATGATGGGAGGGCCTACAGGAATCTTGAGGTCAAAGTAAATATTGAGTTGTACTTAGGTAGTGTAATAAATGTGTTTTGTGCAAAAAAAAATGGTACATAGAAAAAATAACATACAGAATCATCCTAGGTACGAACATGACTATTGCTCGTAATAACTTTCGATGCATAATTTACATATCTACGAGTACCATTTTGTACATCAGCCTGAGGGCCTTTTTTTTTTGTACATTAGTACTCTTTAGATAGCTTACAATGAATACATCCATTTAAAATTGCAAAATATGTAGTCTTTCAAGTCGAAATAAAATTTATCTTGTGCAGAGCCTCCACGAAATCACCTCGCAAGGCTTGTACCTACATACATACTGATGTTTTCATACAAAAAAACATATTTTGTTTGTTTTTTACTTATTCATATAGTTTATTACATACTACTATGTCATTTAGTATATTTAGCTCTACTTAATACAATTCTATCACTGTCATCGTCGTGCACGACGATGAACTCGAGCCTCGGTTAATACCAGGCTGGCGTGGGACACTAGTTACTGACACTTTTATGTATCAATATTCCTATATTGCCTGGTAAGGTTTATGCATCCCCACCTGTAGGTACCCGTCTGCCTGCACAGATGCATCGGTCACAGAAACCCACAGTGTGACCTCACCGGCATGTGATGGCATCAACCTGGCATCTTCGGCCGGTTCTCAAAGCCACATGATAGATAATTATAAATCATGCCCTCTCGGCATTTTTGGCACTTTGTTAATCAACGAGATTTGGCAGCAGGGATATCTTATCTGTATGTCATAGGTTATATATAGTTTCAAAAATAAATGTCGACTATTTTTGGCCACATAGATATATATATTAAAATGTCTGCATATTATAAAAAGAAAAAGAGAAAAAAAGAGGACACTATATACATCCTGAACAGATTAGAAAGTTTTAGTAGTACGGCAGAGAACAAGAACCTGAAGCGACACGAAAAAAACAGATGAGAAATGAAGAAAAAACCTACTGTTCAAGATGCCAATGCCTTTACCACCCTAGAAACGTCTTCGATGGCTGCCTCCCATTCGGATTCGCCACCTTCTCTGTCTTTTCCTTTTGCAGCTAACCCCCAGAACCACAATGCCGCCAAAACACTGTACATCCCATTTTTTCCTTGCTTTTTGAGCACGTCGAGATTTCCATCGACTCGCTTCAAAACAACGGAGCCATTCAAGCTCACCCTTCACTCAGGTTGAAGACTAAGCCACCATCGTTTGAACTGTTGCCAGAACTTTGGAAGATCATTGATGTTCGGGTCGTACATGGGTGATCGGGCATTCTTAATCCATGCCGAAATGCACAGAGGTCGACTGGTGGTTCCAAGTTTCCCATTATCATCGAAACTGGCCTTCTCTTGGAATGCTATCCAATTACCAAGTAAGTTAACCCACGATATAGTAAGCGGCTCCGATTTGAATATGTCAACCACATCGGAAAACCACGCTGGCCAAATAACCCCATTCCAGGTCAATTGTCTTGCAGCTGGGGCGTCAAATAGATCATGGCGGCCTTGAGAGGTAACTTTAAATTCGAAGGGCATGATCTCGCCTTTCTGTTTCTTGCGAGAAGGTCCTTTGTCTGAGTCGTCCTCATCACTAACGCTACGTCGACGGATTAAAGGGATTCTCCCTTTAGGCGCATCCAGGACGGTGGGTTCATTGTGGCCGTTGATAGAGGAATTAGCAGTGTCTGCGAGCATAGAGAGTCTAGCCAAAACATCAGGCTCGGAGGGTACGTTGACACCAGGGTTGCATGGAGATGTTGATTTGGTACCGGATGGAGCATCAACACCCAGAGGGAGGGCATCATGAATTTGGCAAGGAGATGGCGCGCGCGAGACAGGTAGAGAAGGAGGTGGGGATTGACATGTACACCGTGGCAAAAAATGAGAAGGGACGGCAGAGATACCATTAACGTTAGAGTCGACTGATACGCCTTGTCCATTGTCAGTGCTGACTTCAGGCAGAGCATTCTCCACCTCCTTGGCATGAATTTGTGTGCTCGGCGTGTCGTATATCGTGTATGTTTGTGCATTGGAGGTCTTTGTGTTTGTAAGGGTCGGCTGAATTGAGTGCTCTCAAGAGAACATCTTGGAGGATTCGCTTGACTCTGACGAAACTGTACGTAGCTTGCTTAGTCCTTTAATTTTGACCGATTCGCAGTTTTCCGTCGAGTCGAGTGTGAATTTGTCGTTATCGTTGGCCAAAACATTGGCCAAAGAACGAGCTTCGGGCTCTAATGTGCATCCTCGGCATTCTTCTATAGCTAAAATAATGTTTGAGTTTATGATCATCAATAGAAAAGCAAAAAATGAAACATACTGTAGCACTTCTTCAAGAAATTCCCGAAGATGGGAATTATGTATTTGCTGTAGGCTCGGCGTTCAGATTTACCAAAATTCATCCGGAGTGACCCTTTAGTTTCACCTGAATGAACGCTATAATACGTGTTCTTTGGATTAGAACATGAAATATAATAAGTAGAAAAAAATGCACCTAATCATGTTTAGGCGCCCGTTATCTGCTGGCTCAGGACCCCCTGCAATCAATGTAACCTTCCAACCCGTATGTGCAGCGATAAGATCCAAAACGGGTTGAACACAATTTGGCAGAGAGTTTATAACTCTGAAAAATAAAATGAGAACTGTCTTCCCACTATAGAATAACCTGGAATTACTTACTTTTGTTGGTCTTCTGGTTTTTCCGACGGCGCGTTCTTCAACAACCCCTCGTGTGCCTCGAGGGCAGCTTTATGTTCTGCCCTGGCGTGATCTTCCCAATCCTTCTTCTCATCTTCACCGAGCTCATTGAATAATTCCTTATAAATTTGGCTTCGGAGTGCTGCATGATATTTTTGAGGAACAGCACTAGCTTTGACGCGTTCTTCGAAGACTGGGTCGACCAAAAATTGGTGTTGAGGACCCCAGACGTTGTAACCGGTGCACAAGCGAGGTTTCTTCAATGATACCCCAGTAAGCTGAGCCATGAGCACTTTCGTAGGATCGCAGGAGTCCGAATTAGACATTTGGATGGGCGTGCTATTTTTCTGCTTTTCGTCTTTCTGGTATTCGTAAACAAGACGGCGTCGGATTTGCTACATGAAATGTAAAAATAAATTAGTACACAGATGAAAGAAATAAAAAGATCATGTCTAACCTCTTTTCGAAATTGGAATAATTTTGCCATGGCATCGTAGTCAGCCAAAGCCTTGGTGTATTCCTCCGAACTCAGGGCGTCCTGGTCTGGTACTTTGATTTCTTCGTCTGGACTGTTATCGTCAACCTGCGCAAGCCATTCGGGCGACGGTTCCTCATCGTGGTAGAGGGAGATCGGAAATCGTTTGAAGTAACGCCGCTGGATATCAGCAACGGTGTCCGAAACATGGTTTTTGGCTACAGCCTCGGAGAAAAGTACTTTCTGTTGAGAAAGAAATTCCTTCCTTGATCCTTTGAAGGCAGCGGGTTTGACCATGATGAGTGGGGTACGAAAAGACGGTGTCAAGAGATTGGAAAATATGATAGTGAAACACAAAGAGGTCCGGAGGGTGAGCAAGCTGAAGCCCCTACAGATTCCTGAATGACCTAATTTGTATGTATTGAAATGGTTAAGATTGACTCTAAAAAATAGCTCACCAAATGGCTGGGTCTGTACTCGTTGCATCCTTTGAAAATTTCCTGTGAAGCTGGATTAGGAGCGCTATGATCTGGGGTAACGAAGATCTTCAAGTTCAGTGGAGATCCATATGAATTTGGTTAGACCGGGTTGTTTTGCAAGGTCACTTTGACCGAGCTGGTCACTGGTCACTGTCACCTTCTTGTCCACCAACCACTACAAACACGATTTGATTTCACTATGTTCTAGCGATCTCGATTCTGTTTGCAGCCGTGCTGTATTTAAATATCACAGCATAGCTCGCATTTCCATCCTGCCTCCTCTCTTTTTCCTACCTTGCATCGTTTCGCTCTCAACAGTTCTCACATCATGTCTGTTCAATCTGCTGTTGCTGGTATTCTTGGTACATTTCTTATCCATTAACCCTTCCAACTGAAGCTAACCTTACTTCTCAGACTCTACCGTTGTTTTCCAACAAGAGATCCGAAAGGTTACGCACCGTCGCTTCTCAGTTACTAACCGTGACGGTAAGTTCAAGTTTCTTTCTTTTCTTTGATCGTTGTTTTGATCATTAATCGCATTCTTAGGGTCTTACAGGTACCAGACCGTTATCAAAACTGACAGCACCGTTATCAAGGAGGACTTCAAAGCCCCGCGCCTTCTAACCGAGTAAGTTTTGCTTGACATATCTCTTTTTTCTCTTTTTTTTACTTTCTTTTCACCAGTCACCCAGCCGAGAACCAGGCTGAAGACGCCGCTTCTCAGTCCGTCAGCTCCAAGGCCGTCAAAAAAGCCTTGGGTGTTATCTCCAAGCACATCGAGAAGGCCGCTGTCGAACTCAATGAAGGCGGCTCCAACGACACTGCCATTGACGTCGACGAAGTGGAAAGCGAAAAGGGGGATGAAGTGGCGGTTGCGCACGAGTTGGAGAGGGACGACGACGACGTTGTGGAGGTGGTAGCGGTCACTACCATCCCGAAGAAGAGGAGACAGGGTGAAGAGCAACAAGACGACCAAGACGATATCGAAACCGCGAGGTCCAATCACCCCCCACCCTCTAAACGCCCCTCCCTCGCAAAGGTCACCAGCGTCTACGACCTCCTACCTCGTCTCCGCCCCCTCATATTAACCACCAACTCGCTGAGATGGCCAACGACCCAAATCCCTCCCCTGCCATCATTGCAGCCATCGCAGGTCCTGCCGCCATCGCTTCCACCTCCACTGACATATCTGCCATCACAGGTCCTGCTGCCACCGCTTCCACCTCCACTGACATATCTCCCACTGCCACTTCTGCTATTCATCTCGAAGTTAATTCTGTTCATGGCCTCACCAGTGACAGCATTGCTGATGGATTCCTCGCTGATGACGAAGCTGATTAGCTGGCTTCAAGGGTCTATTGTTGTCTTGTTTCTCGTACCTCCCATAATTGGCGTGTCCACTCTCGTACCTATCGTAACCTACATTTTTAACCATCCCACTTACAGTTTAACCTAGTTTTGGTTTTTCCCACTACATAATGTTGACCACGTTGCCCTTTCAGGCCTAATATCATACGCGTTAAGCTTCCTATTTTTCCCCTTACAAGTCCGTGTCCACTCTCGTACCTATCATAACCTACATTTTTAACCATCCCACTTACAGTTTAACCTAGTTTTGGTTTTTCCCACTACATAATGTTGACCACGTTGCCCTTTCAGGTCTAATATCATATGTGTTGAGCTTCCTATTTTTCTCCTTATAAGTCAACTTGCTTGAAAGTTCTTTGCTCAATATGTATCAACTCAAGGCTGTTCTTACGAAGTCCTAGCCCCAAATGGTTGGCTCCTATTTCTTTTCTTACAAACTTGTCTGATTCCTAATTGCCTTTACTGATTAAGGGTCCAAAATATTGAGTGCCGTGTAGCTGGAACTCTCGTTAAGCACCCTTATCGAGCCAAGAACAGGTCTCCATTATTCGGTCTCAACTGCTTACTAGCTGGCACTCTCGTTAAACACACCCGAGAACGGATCGTCTGATACACAGTCAAACACTGTCTCCACCATTCTAATTTCTGCTTAGCTGGGACTCTCGTTAAGCGCGCCTATCGAACCAATAACAGATCTCCACTATTCCATCTCAATTGCTTAGCTGGCACTCTCGTTAAGCACGCCTGAGAACATATTGTCTTGTGCACAGTCAAACATCTCCACTAGTATTCCAACTTCTGCTTAGCTGGCACTCTCGTTAAGCGCGCCTATCGAACCAAGGACATTCACTCCTCTCACCGTGAAAGTCGGATCCTTCCGCCGCCATTCACTATACCGTATCGCTGGGAGTTAGCTTACTTTCACCGTGGCCAGTTGGATCCTTCCGCCGCCGCTCACTGTACCATATCGCTGGGAGTTAGATATCTCCAAACAGGAAGGTTGTCACATAACTTACCGACGGAGACGTTCCTTTTCTTTGAGCTTCTCTCTATTTCTCTCCCGATATAGCTGCGAGGATCATCGTCGGCGATCTCGTATTTGTGATTTTTCTGAGTCCGAGAGATCTTGAAATACCTCTCGGGCCCTAATTGAAATGGTACGATTTTTGCGTCAAAATATTTTCAACGTCAATGAATCACCGTCGTACTATACCTTTCTCTTCTAAGGCGAGCTTTCTCTCTCATTCAGCCTGCGTTGCTATATTCAGAGCATGTTAGAACTTTGGGTACCTACAGCTGTAGCAGACATACCTCCAATAATATTTCTCGTTCCTCGACATTTGCGGCTGATTTTCAAGAGGAACGGCATATGTGATTTCCGTGTAACTTGGTTCCATAGTGTGTAGAAAAGGTCCTGTCAATGATAATGTGTGGTTCAAATTATATATGTGGTTGACACTTTGTTGACAATTAATTATGTCTATTAGTTATGGGCGCTTAAATATCATCGGTACATATTTTGACAATTTCATTTTTCTGAATGCATATACCTCAAATCGAAGTCCACATTCATGCATAGGGGATCCATTCCAATCTGAAAGTGTTAGAATATTGCTGAGAGATAGTGTGCATGGAGAGAAATTTGAGATATTGTCGCGATCTCACCACGCTCGACTCTAAACTTGAGATTCCAAGTAAACTACTAATGGAAAGACCAGTTGTAACCATGGATCAAATATTAGGTACATAATACTTTGAATGTACGTTCATATTACGCCAAATAATCATCGTGTCGTTGAATTATTCAAGATAGTGTCGCAACGACACCACAAGGAGCTCATAAATTATGATATGGAGATCAATCACCAGTGATATTGCTCTCGTACTAGTCTGCATCAATCTGCATGCAAAATCCAACTTGAACTGAACAAAAAAATGTATGATTTACGAACTATAGCACATTATACATCAATATTCAATCTACACTACCTCCAAGCAATTCATCTATCGTAGAAAAAAGGGACAGGCCAAGTTTGCAGCGTTCCTCTCACTCTTTTAATTCCATTTCCCTTTCGTCGTCCCGCAATCCAGCTAGGTAATCCTCGGTCTTTTGGCATTTGTAAGAAACCCAGCGAAATATGCCACCTGCCGTGTACTGAGTGAATGAGCACCTTGTTTCGCGTTGAGAAATGGGAGTGTTTGAGTGTTCGACAGCTGCAGAGGTAATTAACACGGTGGATCCTGGGGGGAATTCGATCACCAATTTGAGGGCCCAAAGGACTATATGGCCGCCCTTCTTCGGGTTGAAATCCCCCAGCGCGGTAATCGAACACCATCCAAAGAGAAGGTTTGCGTAGTCAAGATGGCGTTCGGCGACTGTTCGGGGATCCGTTCTAAAAATAGATTTGATCTTATTTGGTCCTGTCTTGGTTGCCATCATTATGTGTTGATGGGCCTTTACGCAAAATCCTCAAAGTCCAAAATTCACTTGCCTTATTCAGGTATGTGGGTGTGACATTACTTAAGTCCTAAGTTGTTTGTTGTTTGGGTGTGTTGGTAGCTGATTATGCCTTATTTATTATTTGTTTGTATTTGAGACCATAAAATGATGCTAGTGAACCCTGAATGTGTAAATAGAGGCAAGCAAAAAGTCATGCTTTTGATTTTGATACAATCAGTAACAACCAGTCACAGCACATGACCAGTCAGCAATATTGGACAGTGAAACAGATGAGGCTGGCAACTGCCAGGCCTGGTAGGTACCATTCTGGATATATGCACTAAGTGTAGCAACTACCATACTTTGAAGACTTCAAGTGACTGATACAGGTGTTGGATGCGCAAGGTAAGTCTTCTTCTTGTATCCTTCTTCCCGTGCTTTTTGGCGTGCGATGCGACGTTTTTCGTGTCTTCGTTTTCGTTTTCGCGCCTTGCCGCTCAGCGGAGCTTCTTTATCGATTGAAAGGGGCGAAGGATTGGCGGATGAATGTGTTGAGGGTAGCAATACGCGACAGGGAGAAGCGGAGCGAGAGCGAATTGATGCAGAGCAGGACGAAGCCAGGGATGAGAGCGGGGATAAGCCAAAGAACAGGTCGTACTCCTGCTCAAGCTGGTCGGGTGTTAAAGAGTCGGTCGGTCCCAAATCGAGCGCAGAGAACATTCTTTCATTCTCCATACCCATCCAGAGGGAGTCGTATAGGGAGAAGTTGGGATTGTGCAAAGATATGGCCTCATTACCTGGAGGTCGAGGCATCTAACAGAACATTGGTCAGTAATCAGAGCTCCAACAAGTCAAGCAAAAAAAAGAAAAAGAGTACGAAGCAATCAAACCCAAATTATTCAGCGATGAGTGTCCCCAGGGCGCCAAGAACTCAAATTGCCGTAACCAAGGCAGATTTTGTGACGAAAGTAGTCAAAAAAAAAAGGAGTCAAAAAGTGTGAAAAAAAAGTAGGAGGCAACCAAACCCAAGTATACAGTGATGAGTGTCCCCGGGGCGCCAAGAACTCAAATCACCGTAGCCCAGGTTGATTTTATGACAAACACGGAGAGTGTATATAGAAGTTACCCACCTTTGATCTGGACGCGAGGGAGAGAAAAAGTTTGAGAAATCTGAAGGAGAAAAGAGTTTGAATTTGCGCGCGTTAGCAACCAAACTTGAGTGACGTCACACGTACTTACCAAAAATAGATCAAGTCCGAGTCTCAATTGGGCAAGTCGCACACTTTGAGAGTGAAATATGTCAGCTATGCACCGCCACAAACGAACAAGAACAAACACTTACCGTGATAGAATACCCCTGGAAGACAATTTTGAAATAATACAAGCTCGTTCCATGACGTTCAATAGTCGAAATGTCCCCATTAATTCAAGCCACTCCCCTCTGAAAGGAAGAGCAACGTGGACGATTGGAACAAGCTGGGCACCAGATGATGACGAAGAACTATCGTTGGACGACTCAGGCGACTGGTACAATGAAGAAGTCACAGCAAACATTTACGATACCAGGTTTTCTCACTCTCAGATGAAACCTAAGAAGAAAATTCGAAGTAAAATATCAGTAAGTCACTCTTTGCTCTAAATTGATGCGAAACATTGGGGCTTACATCGACTTAGACGCGGCCACATGTCGAATGGAAGAAGCATCATCGAGACACTTACCTGGATGAAGACATACGATTTGAGGGCCGGGGAGATTTTGCGAGAAATCTTGAATGCCCAGATTGCCTTGTTCGGGGAAAGGACCTTCCCAACGATGCGGAATACCGATGTCTGGACTGTTTCACCCCGGATCTCGTATGTCAGGACTGTTGCGTGAAACGGCATAGGCAGCATCCTTTGCATATAATTCAGGTAAGTCGTATGTTTTTCTGATTAATTTACGATTTACTTACAGCCATAGCATTCATTTTATGACATGAAATTATGGTAGTTGCCAAACTATAGGCATGTATCCAGAATGGTATCTACCTGGGCTGGCAGTTGCCAGACTTATATGTTTGACTGCCTATATTCTTGACTGATCATGTGTTGTGACTGGTTGTTACTGATTGCATCAAAATACAAAAGCATGACTTTTTGCTTGCCTCTATTTACACATTCAGGGTCCACTGCCACAATTTTATGGCCTCAAATACAAACAAATAATAAATAAGAGATGATCAGCCACCAACATACCCAAACATCAAACAACTTAGGACTTAGGTGTTGTCACAACCAAATACCTTAATATGGCAAGTGAACTTTGGACTTTAAGGATTTTGCGTAAAGGCCCATCAATGCATAATGATGGCAACTAATGATGGCAACTAAGACAAGACCAAATAAGATCAAATCTATTTTTAGAATAGAACTATTTTTAGACCGATCTATTTTTAGAACATTTTACATATTTGATAGATCTAACCTAAAATAGTATGGGCCACATTTTTTGATTATTTTAAGATTTATTTTTGGCTTGCTATAAATATTTCAATCTTTTATTTTGATTTGTACTCGGCTTTCCACAAATATTTTGCGTTTTGTGGCTGAACCGTCGATGATTATGTAATAAAAAATATTTAGCATAACTTTTGAATTTTTCTCTACGACTTTCATTTTTGGTGGCTGTGCACCAGATCACGTGACTTTCACATGACTACAGGTGGCTGTGCACTCAATCACATGAATATCACATGATATTACACATCTACATGGCATCAGACTGGCAACTGCCAAACCTGGCAAGTACCATTCTGGATACATGCTTATAGTTTGGCAGCCACCACATATGAAGACATCAACTGACTGCTACAGGTGCTGGTTGGGAGTGTACATAACTACACTAATGACAATCTTTACACGCCGTAGACGACATCAGAGTCCAATGAAGTATCAAATGACAACAAGCCATTCACTGTCGTGGTCACTCCTAGCTGCGCAAGCTCTCGCACCTTGGCCTTTATAGTCAAGGAAGCCAGTCTCTTTGAATATTCAGCGGTACCAAAGTGATTTGCCCCACCGAAAATATCGTCACTAGTCAATCCTGTGTCTCGCTTGAAACGCGCCACCATAAAGGCACGCTCGTACGGATCCATGTAGTGAGTATCGGAATAGAAGAATCTCGTCTTGATTTCCGGATTTTCTGAGTACGCATAGTTGGTTTTGAAATGGTGAAAATGGATGAAGACCACCCCCTCTGGGCAACTGCAATGAAAATGTCCAGGCTCCCAGTCCAAAACTGCGCGCTGGCGCTTCTTGCCCTCGGCAGGAGGAGTCAATTTACTCTCGTCAGGATAGGTTTTTCCAGTGAAACGAATGACAGTGTCCTGCCTTTCCCTGTACTCCTGCTTCCGTTTCTCGCCACACCATCGGCAAGCCACATATCCACCCTCGCGAGTGTGAATCCACGTAACAAGCTCCGCACTAACGCTGGCAATTTCAGGGCAGAATTTGCGACAATCTCTCAGTGCGCGACGCAATCCCGCGTCGAACTTTTCCAGCGCAGTTTTACGCTGGCGCTTAGTGGATGCCGCGACGTATTCCTCGATATACCTGTGCACTCTCTCTGGGATATTTCCAGGTCAACGGCAGGGCTTACAATGTTATGATAAATTCCCTACTCACCCGTCATCTTCTCCTTATCCTCTGCATTAGAAGCAGAGTATATGTCCTCCCTCAATGTTACCGTTGCGTGGAGTTTCCTCCCTTTTTTTCCCTCTGAAAATCACATAATCAGTTACATTACGCATAATAGCTTTGGTTTACTTGCCTGGAAATATCTCTCCGGTCTCTGTCGCCTCTGATTCGTCATCTGCGAGCGGGTCCGCAGATCGTGAATCCGTGGCACGTTTCTTTCCTTTCCTTTTCTTCTTTTTGTTCGAAGGTTTTTCTTCATCCTCCTTCTCCACTACTTGTTTGATTGCAAGGAGCTGAGCCCTTGCGTCGCGCATGGATATTTCGGCCAATACGATTCTCTCTTGAATGGTTTGGCGACTTTCAGCAGGGACATCGGTTAATTGTTGTTGTAGAATTCAAAGCATATACCTCCAGTCATTCAGTACGTAGAAGGCTTGATATTTCTGGCGCATATCAAGTTGGATGAGTGTTTGGTTTGAGGCGTCACGTTTCATCGTATCAAAGACTGTCTCCATATATGACTCGCATTGCTTGAGAACGTGAAATTTGTCCAGAACGGCGGCAGGATTATTATATATGTAATTTGGCATCATCTTGAGAACACGTTTTAGTGTGTCGTACTGGTCCTGAGCATGTATTAAAGCGACAGTAAAGTAGGCGTCCAGAACCCGAGCCTCGTAGAGCTCGTCAGGCTCCTCGGGAAGTCTCGGATTGGCTTCGTACAGTGAGCTGCGCTCTATAGTTGTATAGTTAAAAACATAAGATAGCGGGTCCAGTACGTCATCCCTGGCCCCATTTCTAGTATTGTATAAGTATGTATATTGTGTCTCCAAACACAAACACTTACCCCGAGCTCTCCATACCATGTTCTGCCTCAACGTAATTATTGAAGGTAGATGTAGGTAGCATGCTATAGTCCAGATGTTAGCCCTGAATGTCTAGAACACTTAGGAAAGGCACAGCGTACCTTATTTCAAGCCTCTCTGTCGGAAGAATTGGCACGTTGTGTCCCAGTTGAAGGTGGGCTATGCTACGACAAGTATTAGTGAGAGTCAAGTTGATATATTAAACTATACTCACTCCGATGAAGAGACACCCTCCCGACTCTGTACATCAACTCTGAAGGACCCTGCGTATATGATACTAAGCTGAAGTCGACCGCTTGTTCACTATGCGCGGGGTTCAATAAAGCGAACGTACAAAATGACGGAACTCACATTTCAGGTGTATATGATTTATCAGCGTTTGCAGAAGGAACTTGCGAAACGGCATTTGGTCTCCTAATTATCTCAATGAACTCCGCCCTATGACTAAGAATAGACTTTAGCGCTCACCCATTGACGCCTGCCGGGCTCGGCATGGCCTGCTCATTTCTAATTATAGAAATTAACTTGTGTCAAGGTCAAGCCAGTTGAGTTTGGTACTCACTGAGCAGCGTGAACAACACAATCGTCATCTGATTTCTTCATTGTTGAGCCATCAATCTCGGACTTGCTTGTGTCGTCTTGTTTTGCATCCGTAGCAATGACGTCGTCCTTTAGTACGTTTGCGCCAGAATCAGTGGCATGGTTCAAAGACATGGGCCTTAGAAAAATTCAGCTTCGATTCAAATACGAAGACAAATAACTCACGATAGGTTAATGTTAGATTCATCTTTCATCACTGTGTCCTCCAAGACCGGCACCTTTGCATTTGCGCCAGGATCAGTGGCATCGCTCAAAGACGTGGTTCTTAGAAACAATCAGCTTGGATTAAAGTAAAAAGATGGATAACTCACGGCAGGTCAATATTAGATGCATCCTTCATCACTGTGTCTTCCAAGACCGGCTCAACCACATCACTACCGAATCCGCCAACCTCTTGC
Source organism: Agrocybe praecox (assembly GCA_964017145.1). NCBI lineage: Eukaryota > Fungi > Basidiomycota > Agaricomycetes > Agaricales > Agrocybaceae > Agrocybe > Agrocybe praecox. The sequence goes on along the minus strand of OZ024848.1, from coordinate 1,155,218 downwards.
GTGACAATTGATCTACGAAAATAATTAGGATCAGTTGGAGTATAGAGTGGAATAGCGCACGTACTCCAAGACCGGCGCAACCATGTCGCTAGCAGAACCGCCAACCTCCTGCGTGACGATAGGTCTATGAAAATAATCAGGATAGGTTGGAGTATAGAGTGGAATAGCGCACGCAGCACCTGTAGCAGCTGGTCTCATATATCAAATGTAGCAAACTGCCTAAACCTAGTGATACATCCTGATAGCCAGTTTGCTACCTTCCACTTTCAGACACCTCCCCTCTGAGGGAGAGACACTGCCGGGGGTGCCAGGGCTGCCCACAGTGGGCTGGGACAGGTAAACACCTGTAAACAACGCTGGAAACAGCATCCCGAGGTGCCCACCACTGTAATTGGGCTCCTACGATGCGTCGGGCATTGTTCGGGGCCCAGACAAAGCGCAGATATAATGTAGCAATATATTTTGATATTTTGGCACCCTTTGCGCCATCAAAAGGGGGCGGGACTGGGTGGATCGCAAAACATAAAACCGGATGACGTGTTATTTTTAGGTCATTTTCACATTTCGGGCGTCACACTATTTTTAATTATGATATAACCAACTGTGTACTATATTTAATTTACATATATAATCTCCAACCTATGTAGATTAGATCAGATATATAAAATAACGACCTTGCAGCATTTGTTTTGAGAGGTACTTCCTAATTTGGTACTTATTTCCCTTTTTGGAACATATGTTTCAAAACATATAGAAAATGCGAAAAATGATATTCATTTTCTATACTACTCATGGCCGAAAAAAGTGATCACCATCATATTATGTAATAAACGCGTCCAACTTTAGGATGTTCAATACAGTTACTTCAAAATTTCAAGCTTGGGGAACTTCAAACCCGCTTTTAACTTCATATATAGATTTATTAAAGTCTTGTATATCTATACTCCAAAAATCTAGTGTATATATCTTGATTTGAATGTTGAAAAATGCTTTTTTCGACGTGAGCAGGACAAAGACTAAAATGGAGTTAATTACATAATGGTGATCACTTTTTGCGGCCGCGAGTACTGTGTTCTACTTAATTATAATTCTGTAATATATTAGTTTCAAATATCAAGGGGCCGAGAAGTTAAGAAGAACAGGAAGAGAGTGCGAAGAAGAGAAAGAATATCTCTCTTCTTCGTCCTCGTACCTGCTCGCTCGTCCACCTTGTACCCTTGCTCGTGCTCTCCGTCGTACCCTTGCTCGTGTTCGCTGTCCTGCTCGCATCCGTACGTGCTCGCATACTGGCCCCCGTACCTGCTATCGTACCCACCCTCTCCCTCGCCCTTGTGTTCCCTCTCCATCGTACTCCCTCGCCCTTGCCCGCACTTGTCACTTCGCCATTGCCATCACAACCGCGTGATAAGGTTGGGACGACGGTGAGGATAGTGGTGGCAGTCAATGGCTATGCGCATCGTCGTTGCCGTCGCCATAGCAATGCGCAGCACCGCCCACATCCCTCCAGAGAGGGGAGGGGCAGGTGCCGTGTCGGTCGTCTGGAGTTGCGCGCTGTGGTCATCGTGGCTTGGCGATGTCACGATCGTTGAGCCACCGCCCACATCCCTATCGTTAGGGGAGGGGCAGGTGCACACCATCGTCATACGTTGCTGTCCGTTGCCATCCACGTCCATGCCTGTGTCGTCGTCGTCGTCGTCATGCACACTGTCATTCGTTGCCATCGACGTTGTCATCCACACCATCGCCCGTCGCCATCCATGTTGTCGGCAGCGTCCACGCTGTCGTCGTCGTCGTCCATCGAGCAGCCCACATCCCAGAGAAGAGGGGAGGGGCAGGGATGCGCGTCGTTGTTGGCGACCATGATGGTGTGTGATGAGGAAGAAATCAACCAATTGATGGTTGATTTCTTCCAAATTCGGAAGGTTCCCACACCGGCCCAGTCTATAACCGGGCACCTGTAGCAGTCAGTTGACATCTTCATATATGGTAGCTGCCAAACTATAAGCATGCATCCAGAATGGAATCTACCCAGCCTGGCAGTTGCCAGTCTGACGTCCTGCAGATGGCTGTTATCATGTGATAGTCATGTGATTTGATGCACAGCCACCAAAAATCAAAGTTGTAGAGAAAAATTCAAAAGCTATGCTAAATATTTTTTATTACATAATCATCAACGGTTCAGCCACAAAACGCAAAATATCTGTGGAAAGCCGGATACAAATCAAAATAAAAGATTGAAATATTCATAGCATGCTAAATATAATTTTTAAAATTATCAAAAAATATGTACTATACTATTTTAGGCTTGATCTAACCAAATATGTAAATTGTTCTAAAAATAGAACGAACTAAATATAGAACTGTTCTAAAAATATATTTGATCTTATTTGGTCATGTCTTAATTGCTATCATTATGTGTTGATGGGCCTTTATGCTAAAACCTCAAAGTCCAAAGTTCACTTGCCTTATTAAGGTATTTGGTTGTGACATTACTAAAGTCTTAAGTTGTTTGGTATTTGGGTGTGTTCATGGCTGATCATCACTAATTTATTATTTGTTTGTATTTGAGGCCATAAAATTCTGGCAGTGGACCCTGAATGTGTAAATAGAGGCAAGCAAAAAGTCATACTTTTGTATTTTGATGCAATCAGTAACAACCAGTCACAGCACATGACCAGTCAAGTACATAGGCAGTGAAACATATAAGTCTGGCAACTGCCAGCCCAGGTAGGTACCGTTCTGGATGCATGCTCATAGTTTGGCAACTACCAATATATCATATAAAAATATGACTGCAGTGGCTGAACCAGGTCGAGTTCGTCGTCGTGCATGACGATGGCGTAGGCAAATAGCACTATTAAATAATTGTAAAATTATATAAAATATCATAAAGTTCTTAGAAGCTAAATTATGTCAAAAAAGCCAAACAGTTCTATATGTTTTCCATAGAAAACATTGAAAATCCTAATTTATATACCGAGCGTGGTGATTTCGGTTCAACAGCTGAAGAAATTACTTCGTATTCTCAATGAATACTATGCAATCGTTTGAAATTTAAGTACTATGTAAGATGTATAGACTATATAAATCAAAATACCACAAAATTTAGCGACCAGAAAATTTTATAAGCATGCTATTCATCAAGTTACATCAACAGACAAAAAATACACCGATTTGAAAGGCAAGCACATGTACTTTTCATACCGGTGTGCATTAAAAGCAAATTTATCCGTATGTCCTTCATTTTTTTTTGATCAAAGCTCATTTATTTACTATACTAACATATTATGCTATGTATTTTAATCCTACTATTGCCAGTGACCTTCTCATCGTCGAGCATAACACGAGCGCGAACCGGCTATGACTCGGACCGGTGTGGGAAAGGCCTGATTTGGACAGAAACGAACCAACGCGTTCGTTTCTTCCTTATCACCGCCCATCACCACACCGGCACTCTGCACCTAGCCTCTCCCCTCACTGCAGGGATGTGGGCAGTGCCTGGTATGGTGTAAGCGCATCTCTTTCCTCCCAACACGAACTACAACAACTGACTAACCGACAAAAACAAAAATAACCACAACGGACCAACCGAAGAAGATGACGGATGGACAGATGGACAGACGAAGATGACCAGTCAGAGAGCGTGCAGGGCTGTGGGGGTACGATGCACGAGAACAAGGCTAACCTTGTTCTTGTTGCTAACTCTCGCTCTCAATGTACAGCTGCAGGGGCGTGAGGGAACGACGTGCGAGAACGAGACCGTTCTCGTTCTCGTTGTTGACTCACCCTCTCATTGTGCAATGGACCACCCCCATCATCGTTCCAATGCCCTGCAACACGACGACGACAACGACAACGATGACAGACGTGGGAACAGGACACATTACAGCAACAACGACAACGACTGCTTGGCGGTACCATAGCGGTGTGGGATATGACACCATACAACGAGGATGGCGACCATACAATGACGATGACGACGATGACGACAGGGTGCAGAGTGTACGAGGACGAGGGTACGGCGTATGAGAACGAGACCAGTTCTTGTTTTTGTCGTTGACTCTCGTTCTTGTCGGTGTATTTCCTTTCAGGCGGTGTATGGCATTGGCGGGTATGAGGCCGTACCACCACTACTTTCACCACCACCACCACCACCACCACCACTTCAATTTCGACTTCCATCACCACCGATGTCTTTTTCATCACCGCTCGACAGAGCGGGAGAGACACATGAGTGCGCAGAGCGAGCAGGAGGGCACGAACAGGAGGGAAGGTTGACAGGCGAGTACCACAACCAGTCAAGTATGAGGGAGGCCAAGTGCGACAGCGAGGAGGGACAAGCAGGTGGGGGCGAGGAAGGGTACGAAGACGAGGGCATTGTGTCCTCGTCTTCACACTTAGCTTCTTCTCTCCCTTTTTTCTCCTCTTATCCCTTTATGTAGTATCTAGTATACATTTTATATGTAAAGTAGTGCATGCTGAACAATAAAATCATTTTTGGATATTCTTTGATATGTTTTGGAAAGAATGTACCAAAATAGCAGTAACTGCCTAATTTGGAAGTTCCACCCAAAGCAAACGCTGGCAAGTCTCTTGTAGGGACTATCTAATCTAATCTAGGCCTAAAATATATGTACGTAGGGTAAATATAGTGCACAAAATGAATATATCATAATTAAAAATAGTGTGACGCCCGAAATGTGAAAATGACCTAAAAATAACACGTCATCCGGTTTTATGTTTTGCGATCCACCCAGTCCCGCCCCCTTTTGATGGCACAAAGGGTGCCAAAATATCAAAATATATTGCTACATTATATCTGCGCTTTGCTGTGGGCAGCCCTGGCACCCCCGGCAGTGTCTCTCCCTCAGAGGGGAGGTGTCTGAAAGCGGAAGGTAGCAAACTGGCTACCAGGATGTATCACCTAGGTTAGCAAACTGCCTAGATTTCATATATGATTATAGCTGCCATGGCTGCACGCAAAGGTGGATATATTCGATGCATCATCCATTACGGTGTCGTCAGAATCTACGTTGATAACATCGTGTACACTGTAAAACGAAGGATTCAGAAGAAAAGAATAACGATCACAGTAACAGTAAACTTAGTCACCCCGATGAAATAATGTTCGAAATTATCCTACTGGCCCCAAGTCCAGCAGTTTTTGCCTGAGCACGCGTTACTCGAGTGTTGGAAGGGGCATTCACGGCCTTTACCCTCTGACACCTGGTGGATTTGGCTAGATGTATCTGCGTACCCTTTAGCGCTATTTCAGCGGCTTCTCTCTTCACTGTAACTCCAAGATCAGGCGGTGTTGGAAAAGGAGATTCCATGAAGTACAGAGGTGCAGGGAATCGTCGTGTCAGTACACAAGAGCGGTTTAGAGAAATAGTTGTGTCAGTTCACGAGAACGTGGTACGTGGTACAGTTGTTGTTGGATGTATGCACAACCAGCCCCTCTTCCTATTTCTTTCCGAAAATGTGCCCCAGAACAAATGTTGCTGTGTTCCTGGTAGTATTGAATTGGAAAGATCTGCTGCTCATGATTGCACGCTGTACACACCACACATAAAACACGGTACTCCCCACTCTAATCTCCTGTAAACAGGGGGTGAATTCCAAATATCTATCAATGTACGCCCGATGTACGATCTATGAGACTTCGAATGTCATCAGATAGCTCGTACACACTGCACATAAAACTACTCCCCGCTCAAATCTCCTGTAAACAGGGGTGAATTTCAAAAATTTATCAATGTACGCCCGATGCACGGTCCACAAGACTTGAAATGATATCGGCTAACTTGAGGCTACTCGAAACTTTTCTCAGGTCAGATGCAAGTGCTATGATGTCCTAGTAACATTAATTCTATCGACCAGTGCTGGGCCTCCACATATATGTAGGCACTCTTTCTTACCTCACCAATGATTGAGGTCTCTTTCCCTCAAGTTCTTAAGATGAACGAACACTCTGTGCAATGACGCGCCTAGATAGAGTCAGATACCAATTCCTCCGAAGTATGAATATATTGAATATTCGCTCAATTCATATATCCGTTTGTGATATCATCGTTATGCACATTGTAAAAAAGCTTGTGGAAAATTCGATCAGGAGACCCACAAGTGAAAGGAAGCAGACGGAAGCTGATGCCGTCGTGTTTTTGAACAACTTGTAATTTCAGCGACTTTGATGAATGATATGGAATATCATATGGTCACTCGTGACGAATTGAGAGTGAGATGCCAATCCTTGTATTATCCCCTTATGATGTCAAGGTTTCCACTTAGGGCCTCCAGATTGAACATAGTCGATAGTCACTGCGATTCAAATTCGGTATCCCTTCCTTCCTTCCTTCCTTCCTTCCATTACCCTCCTGCATAGTCATCCCTTGCTATACCGCTCAAACAATCATGTCTGCCTCACTGCTTGATGGCGCTGTAACGGCGCCTTCCAACAGTGAGACCGAAGGTAATGCACCCTTTGTCCTTTGTTTGTAATATATTGACATTGAATTAGCTGACAGTATATCCAGCCAAACCACCGCGTTTTTATGCTGTTCTCTGTGGTCGTAGTCCCAGCGTCTACGATGATCCGTGAGTCACACTATTGGACGTCTGCATTCATTCGTTAACTTGAACAATATTCAGCGACACCATTCCCCACCAACTCGATGGAGTGCCTGGATCTGTTGCGGTCAAGCACGATACATACGATAAGGCTCTGAGCGCTTACCGGAAGGCTGTAGCTAACGGGCAGGCCAAGCGCGTTGAGCTAATACACGAGCGCACCGTTTTGTCTGAGGGTGACATCGGAGGATTGCCTGGCATGAACGGTGTGTATTTCTGTGATGTACGTTGTTCTTAGATGAATGCTGAATACCATGCAGGACTGGGACCCAATCCCAAGTCTCACCAATATTATGTCGTTTTTGTTGGACGTAATCCTGGCGTGTTCCTGGGATCGTAGGTCTATTCAACCTTTTTTTGAGGAAATATATTCACTGATCTATGTAATATCCTGCGTCAGGGATACCGTCGTTGGAAATACGTCTCGGGTACCAGGATCGTGATGCGAAAAGCACCCAACTGAGGCAATGGCGATGGAGCGTTTTATCAACAATGTGAAATGTGGAAGCGTCGAGCGCGTTGTTTATGAAGTGCGGGAGTACCCTATTTCTGACTGAGAAGCTTATTTTCTGCGTCGTGTAGAAGTATTACATGTATTTCTTGTCCTATAGACATATGTACTCGTATCCATTATGCGTGGGAAAGCCCCCAATAGAACAAATATATTTACTTGCAATTCATCCTACCCCATCTTGAATTCCTGTCTATTCGATTGAGCCCACAATATTCTAGTCATGCCCAAGCAGCTGCCAGAAAATAAAGATCAACTCAACAAAGACCAGCAATATTATCAGAAGTAGGCAAGCGCGCGCATAACCTATTATTAGCCTGCTAATGTATATTTTTTCTCTGGATGTGAAGTCATCGTGATCGCATACTAAGAGAGCGGGCGGAGAAGAGGTCACAGGCGAAATCCAACGCCTCTACGCCTGATCGACCTACCGCTGTTGCGCTAAAAAAATAGTGAGAAACAATGTTCGTATTGGATATGGCTGGTTTATTCACCGTGATTTAAGCGTCGAGGTTTCGATTCAAACGGACCCCCCTGACCTGGATGCCATAGAGATCGACCCTCAGAGTCTCCTCAGTGGTTCAAGTGAGCAAGCCCCACAACGCCGCCAGATACCACTTGAAAGTCTTCGCCCTGTTCCCAGCATTCATGACATCGTTTATGGGCGAATTACACTTTATGAGCATGTGGAAAAATGCCATAAGAACGTCAGGGAATGGACGGGCTACTGGGGAGGTTTAGATGTCTGGTCCCAGAACCTAGATATCCTTTTCAACAAGTATAGACTCGAAGGCAAGAGCACCATGACCAGTTTCCTCACGCAGGTCTGGTGCCATCAGTTGGACGGGCAATCACTCCTGCGAAGACTAGAAAATCTCGAAGCTCATCTACCCTGCAGCAAATCTGCAGTACGGATTCTGTGGGCCTACCATCAACAGCAAGTTATTGCCGTGGTTCAAGGAATTACCATCTTGAAGATGAAATTACCAATTGCTTCTCGTTACATTCTCTCCACTGATAATGATAGTTCTTGGGAGTCCGCAAAACTTGAGATTCTAGCGGCAAGGAGAAGCGATGATGATCGTCACAGCGAAATAGGCACCAATGTGACGAGAGGGCACGAAGACTCTGAGGCAGAGATTGCAGCGGGTTCAACAATTTAATATATATGTATCACTATAGAAGTAACATAGAACGGGTGTCAATATTATATATCCTGAAAAAATGCGTGCATAAATGATGTCTGTATGATGAAGAACGACGCTCATATGATAATGTATAAGCTGGGTACAATAGTTGTACGATCGAGTACGACATTTGTTACGATGTTTGTGCGATCAGGTACGATATTTTTACGATCAAGTACAATACTTGTCCGATCAAGTACAATATTTTTACGACCGAGTACAATATTTGTCCAATCGAGTACGATAATTGTAAGGTCATGTGCGATATTTTTACGACCGAGTATGATATTTGTCCGGTCGAGTACGATAATTGTAAGGTCATGTGCGATATTTGTACTATTAATGAATGAGAATCTCGAACTTGTGCTGCAAACATGTATTCTACTGAACTCTATCAGAACATGTCGCCACCTATTCTTTCACTATTCTACAAATATCCATGTGCACACGTGTCGAAGGCTAAGTTAGCCAAAGTAACTTGCCTGTTGCTTTTAACAAGGTAACTGGTCCTCTATCTTTTTGATGTCAGGCTTTCCCGACCGTACCAAGGCTGATAAATAGTCATTATGAGGGCTATTGCCTGCTCGATATAGCTCAGACTATGACAGTCGACTACCGCTGAATCTATGACACTTATCTTGGAGGTAATCATGCAGTAAATAAGGATGTAAGTCTCATAAGTAGAACTTAAACACCGCTACCCGGCAGGCATATTTTCTTCATTGAATCGTCCTTTCACGTTGTAATATTCCAATACAACGAAGTATGTTTTAAAACCTTATTTTTAGTGATTAAAGTAGCTTATAGATCACTTTAAATACCTTATTTTCGTCGAGGCGTCGTTGAGCTATTCTCGATGACTCTCAGTCAAGTTCTCACTTTCAAGTCTGTATGAGCAGCGGCGCAAACTGTATTTCCAATGGTATCAACTTGACATGTTATATTTGACCTTGTAAAATAATGTCTATACCGTAGAAATTGTCAGTGTATCATTAAGTTATCCACTGGGTACTTAATTAACTTTCGACAAAGTTAACTTACTTGACTTCCGACGCTGTGTGTCCTTATAGGCAGGCGCACAAACTGCACCACTAGATGGATCCCTGTGAAATATTATATGTAATACACCCGGGAAATTATCAGAAATGTGATGAAGTATGTGAAGGACACCAAATCTTGTTCAAAGACCGTAGCTTGCAGTGTTCCCACACGCGTTCTATTTATGTCACGGTACACTGTCTGCTGCTAGTTAAATCCTTTTTGTTGCGCTCAGTTTATAACTTTTACATGTTAATGCATGCTTTCAAGGACTCATAGACTCACCCAAATGTGAGTTAATAACATGAGAGGAAAAAAATTGAAGAGTGATATGCCTCGAAACTTCGTTTATGACTCATGGTGCATCTAATATAAATAAATTACTACTCCAGTCAAAATTATTTATGTACAGTACACATAATCATACAGAATACAAATATACAAGTCTAGGTACAGTTCAGAGTGGTTAACCAATAGCTATGGGAACGATTCATTGGGAGACTTAAACAAAACGTCCGATTCAAGTATCCCCAAACAGTCATTGGGAGTCCGCATATAGTCGCTCGTGTGATGATGCGTGCGAAACTAAATCATCATTAGGTACATTGTTAAGATGTCTGAGCAAATTATCGTATAAAAACATGGCTATATGAAGGGTATACACCCGTTATCATGGGTCGTTTCACCCCTCGCCGCTCCCTTCGCAAAATGGAGCGCGCTCTTCCATGTCGCTCGCCACGACTGCTCAATTTGAAGCCGCCGACCCCGCAAACTCAAGCCTCAGCTGCCCCGCCTCGCAAGCACAAACGTGCCACGGACACACCCATGCCCAAGGTAAAATATAGACCATTCCCTCTTCCACCTCCCAGTGAAGATCGCTCCATAATCTGTGGTAACCCTGACTGTGCCCATCCGAACTGTGAACGCGGTTCTGCGCTCTCGCTAATAATATTTTATGACAAGGTATGTAGTATCTACTCTTATGAATCCCCCTGACGCTAAATTCTGTGTACAAGAAATCTGTATCACATGGCGCGTGTCCCATGGCAATCGGCGAGCGCTGGCTTGGTCGTTCTAGTTACCGAAGGGACAACCTTTGGAAATTGGAGGACGATGAACATCTTTGCCACATTACTAACAGGGCCTCATTTTTTCGATACGAACCGACCTCCTACACATCGTGGATACCATTGCTACGCACCGAGTCGTTTCCAACTCTCGCGGAGGAGACAATAATTCTTCGTGCAGCAAATTGGAGGAGGAGGATTGTCTGGGACTTGTGACGTATATTTGCAACGCACACCAACATCCAACCAAGGACGGTATTCCCGTGCCTGCCCGATTCCGCGAGTGACCAGAGGCATACATCTATTACTGTTGATTTTCCAATAATTTTAGTGCCATATCTACTTCTCTATCGAGCTATATTTGTTCTGTATGTATGAAGTAACGGTATCCGGTCCGAGTTTCAAACTCCGTTTCAAATGTCTGAAATGGGAATTTGATGTGGGACCATTTGTTCCTCATGCTACCATCATTCCGCTGACATGGCCTCGCAATGGGCACGAATATCTCGACATCGTTCAGTGCGATGCACGCTGGGCATTCCTAGGCCAATTGATATACTTGAATCTGTCCTAGATCGCCTTGTGATCTGCTCCAATGGTAAGCGATCGCCTCATTTTATCGTTCTTCCCCTTGCTTCCCCTTCTGGTGCCATGGCCTGCTTCTTCTCCGCTTTACTCTCAAGCTGGCGATGCAGACGGAGTTCTCTGTCATCGTCAGCCTTAGAAGACCCAGAAAAAGTCACCCCTTCACTATGTTGAGGAGGTACAAATCCATTGGCCCGGTCTCCAAAAACAAGCACCCAGCTTCTTTTGGATGGTTCGGGTCTTATGGCTCCCTCTCCATGCAGCCAGTGCGGACAAATTTCTACATCAAGTTCCCTTAGTTGCCCATTCAGGGTGATGCATCCACAGCGGAAATTACCCAACTTCCTAATTTCATGTATCAAGCCGTCTGGCTGGCCTATTGTGACCGTTTGTGACTATAATCATGTGTCTGCTGTTGATGGCATCAAATTACAAACACATGACTTTTTGCTTGCCTCTATTTACATGTTTGGGCTCCACTGATATGTTTATATGGCCTCAAATGCAAACAAATAATAAATAATAATGTCAGCAGGCAGGGGCATGCAGGATATAAAACAAACAAAGCCTTTGAGTGACATCACATCCAAACAACCCAATAAGGCAAGAAGACTTTGGACTTTGAGATTTTGAGATAAAGGCCTTTCATGCATGACAGATAGGACTGAGATAAGACAGGATAAGATAAATCTATTTTTAGAACAGTCCTATTTTTAACTTTGTTCTATTTTTAGAACACGATTCACACTTGCCAAAGAAGAATATATTTATTTTTAGAATATGTCTATTTTTAGATCTATTTACATATTTAGTAGACTAGATCAATCTATTTTTAGTCCAGATTTATTTTTAGAACACTTTAACAAAAATAGTTTTGGTGGCTGTGTGCCAGATCACATGCACATCACATGCATATCACATGCTTTGCACATGACTACACCCTTCTAGTAACTGTCGGTCACCCTGATACATGATATTAGGCAGTTGGGCCATTTTCGCTATGGATGCATCACCTTAAATGGGTAACTAAGGGAAACTCATATAGAATTCTGTCAGTACTAAGTGCTCCATGTCCCTGGGCTTCCAGAAACAAGCACTCAGCTTCTTCTGGATGACTCGGGGTCCTCAATGTTGCTCGCGTGGCAGTGGGAAAGATCATTTCCCACCGCCGCGCGAGCAATACCATCTCCTTTCATCTATGCACCTCAGTATTGCTCCCACCTATCCCCACTAACGAGGACGACGAGGACGACCAACAACAATCAAGCACCCGCACCTCAGCACCGGTCACCCTCCACCCATCCCCACTAACTAGGACAACGACACGACCACGACCACCGCGAACACGACCACCACGACATCCAAGCACCCGCACCCCGTCACCTCCACCCAACCCCACTAATTAAGACGACGACCACGGCGAACACGGCGACTACGACCTCCAAGCACCTCATCACCCCGCACCTATCCCCTCTAACGACCACGACCACGACCACAACAACCACCTCGTCACCCCTTACCTACCCCCTCTAACGACCACGACCACGAACACTGCGACCATGCCATTCCCCATTACCCCCACCTATGCGCCATAACGATCGTAGAACTAGTGCCCATGGATCACCTCTGGAGCCAGATGAGCACGAGAATCACCACCACCACCACCGCGAACACGACATCCAAGCAACGGCACCCCATCACCCTCCATCCTCCACCCTCCACCTATCCCCACAAACGACGATGATCTCTACCCTGTACCACGACCCCCCGTATCACCTGTAGGCCAGACACGAGCACGCCATAGATAACATGAAGAATGCGGCTCACGGGCGCCTATTTTTAAGGTAGCCTATTTTTATGTCCCACTATTAATAACACATTATATGTCACACGTAGTTTAATAAATAGATATATATTCATTTAAAAAAACTGTGAGAGAAATAAGTAACAATCATAAATCAGAGAAAAGGAACACAGTAAACAGCAGCGTAAGAGAGAAAATTGAAAAATAGAACGATAAATAGGGAAGAAGAATCACAGTAGATAATGTAAATGTACAGTACAATTTAACTAATGTAAACCTAGTCTCTTCTCTAATTCTCCTATTCTGTCTTGAAGCGAGCCGACCTGTCCCTCTAGCGCATGATTCTTCTCCAGTAGCGCCTGATTGTTCTTCTCCGACTCTCTAAGTTTGTTGTTAAGAGCTACTGCATCTGAGCGCCTGGAGCCCACAAGGTCGCACATCAGATCATTGATCTGATTTGCCAAGTCGGTCATACGACCCGGTTCGTCTCTAAGGAGTCGCTCGGACGTATAGTGTAATGTTTGGCCGTTCGCATTGGGATGCTGACCGGCGACAAAAAGCCAGCAGCCTGTAGCGGTTGAGAGATCATCGGCCCGCTCGAAAAGGCGATTCATGGACTCGAGGAAGCGCTTGCTGGAATTAGCAGCCCCTGAAACAGGGCTTGGAGCCTTGTGGTGACGAACAACAGCTTAAAAAATTCTTGAGCATGAAAATGGTTACCTAAGAAAATAGGTAACTTACTATGGGTATCGGTCCTGCGAAAACACCTTTCGACAAGTCCATGGTATGGATTTTTCTTCGTAGCACGTGGCGCAGCAGGTTTACGTTGTGTTGGAGTGGTACTGTCAGTGGCAGTGAGTAGGAGCTGTGGGGAAGGAGTACTTGGAGCAGTACTCAGAGCATGTGAGGTGGGTACATTGATTTGTGGGGTCGTTTCATTGCGATTGGGAGAGGAGACAAAGCCTACATATCCGTCGTTGGTATCAGACTGTGGGAAACAGAGGTCTGGATCCAGAGAGAGCCTAAGCGCCGGGAAAGACAACGGACCGCCAGCCAACTGGTCGCGTTGGGGAGTAACTGGTGGTTGTGAAGAGCGTGGGGATGACATATTAAAAGAACCAGTGTGGTAATCGATGCGTCTAGGAATGTAGGGGTGACTCGCATTCAAGCGACAAGAAACCGTGGGAGATGAAGGTGGGTAGTAGTATTGTTCGTCTTCAATTTCTTCCTGTGCCGCGGGCGTTCGGTACATCTCGGCGGTGACTGTCTATATAAAATAAATCATGAATAGATTAATTCGTACCAAAAGGGCAGGAAAATATACTTCAGCTATCTCTTTTTCGCGCAGATATGTGCGCCCAAGTTTTGTATGCTGGCATTGGGACCTCAGAGGTCGTCCATCACATATTCTGCATTGTCGTGAGCTTGGCTTGCTGCTGGTTACAGCTTTCATCCCCTGTCAGAATGTGAAGGTTTAGTAATAAAAATCCGTCGTGGGGGACTGAAGATTTAAACCTACGGACCTGCGATTGAAGTTGTAAATAATTCCTCCCCGCTTGTGTATGAGGACATTGACTACGAAGAGGTTTATTTGGGCACTGCTTGCATCGCTGTGGTGCTCTTGTGGGAGCTTGGTAAGGACTCTGCTGCGTTGCTCGCTGAGATGCACGGCGAGTTGGGGTATCTGAGACGGGCATGGATATGAAGAGGATGAATGCGATGGGAAGAGGGGAAGAGACGGAAGTGGGAACCCTTAGTGACAGTACGACAGGATTTCCGGGTAACACGGTGGCATACAGCACTTGTCCCTGATTCCAAGTTGTGGGTCTACCCAACCATCGTCATCGGCAAACGCTGAAGTGGACTTGTCGTGTATATGCACAACTGTCCGTACTGGTAAGGGCGTTGTGCAATTACACAACACTGCCATCAGGTTGTGTACACACACAACCGTCCGTACTGCGAAGGGCGTTGTGCAATTCAGCCAGTGCTGTCAAATTTATGTATGAGTGATGCATAGTTGCCTCACATAAAGTATGCATCCACAGAGGCAACTGCCCAACTGCCCAAAGTGATGCATCAAGCCCTCTGGCTGGCCTATTGTGACCATTTGTGACTATAGTCATGTGTTTGATATTGATGGGATCAAAATCAATACACATGACTTTTTGCTTGCCTCTATTTACATGTTTGGGCTCCATTCATATGTTTATATGGCCTCAAATACAAACAAATAATAAATAATAATGTCAGCAGGCAGGAGCAGGCCTGCTACAAAACAAACAAAGCCTTTGAGTGACATCACATCCAAACAACCTAATAAGGCAAGAGGACTTTGGACTTTGAGATTTTGCGATAAAGTCCTCTTGATACCATAATAGACAGGACTAATACATGACCAAATAAGATCAAATATATTTTTAGAACACATCTATTTTTAGTTTTCGTCTATTTTTAGAACAATTACGAATTTGCCAAATACGATGGAGTTATTTTTAGACCTTATCTATTTTTAGAACTTATTACATATTTACATGGTTTATGAAAATCTATTTTTAGAAATTTTTAACGAAAATAACTTTGGTGGCTGTGCACTAGATCACATGACTATGCTGTGGCTATGCATCAGATCACATGACTTTCACATGACTACGCCTCTCTAGTCACTGTTGGTCACCCTGATGCATCACTTTGGGCAGTTGGGCAGTTGCCCCTGTGGATGCATACTTTATGTGGGGCAACTTAGGTTGGGTCATGCATACATCTGCCAGTAACAGGTGTGCAATTATACAACACTGTCATCGGAATATGGAAAGTTTGTAGGGCTTCTATACGTGAATGTATAAGGCCATATATATATAATCAGCGTGTGTGCATATATATATGTATGTAAACCTAGGCTAACTCTACTTATTTAAAACATTGAATTTACCTTGATAGCTTCCTTCTCCATTTTTCGAAGGCGAAGGCGGTTCCAGATTGCTAAGAACACCATGGTATATATGATCGCTCTTTCCTGCCCCATATAACTGACTGATTTCCTGATTCTAGCTATGCCGCCATTGCCGCATTCAGCGGCACTTGAATTTAATCAGAGAAGCCTTGGATCGGTTTTGCAATATGTAGTCAGAAACGATGACAGACAACACTTGGTATGATCTGGGGCATGGAATGCGTCGATTGCAAAAAGGGTATCCTGGAAGAACTGGGGTTCCCGAAGCATGCAGTACGGTTGAAGCGCACAGGCGAAATTGTACACAATAACCTTGGGAGCCTTCGGCCACCGGGTATAAATTGCCGAGAACACATCGTTTCTGCCTTCAATAATCGGGATACAGTGAAATCCATAGCTGACGCTATGCGTACACCACGCAACCATAATCCCTCCGGTAAGTTTCTTTGGACTGTATCGCGAGTAGAACTTGCGGCATCCATTCTTTGTTTCTTTCCCTTTGTCTATTTCAGTGTCTTCCTTTAAATGAGGGTATGCTGGGCGATGGCGAATCTGAGGCATACCGTACATGCATCCTGTCTATAATATTCAACATAAATATAATCCCAAGTAATTTTTTCAAGCGTTATAACTATAACTCACTTTTTGCCACCCCACGGATGTCTGGCCGATGGTAGGATTGGGGAGGTCTGTTTGGTGATTGATTAAAGTCCGACGAGTGGTTTCATACCGAAGATATAGCCACTTGCATACACCAAATGTGCTCGCTAGTAGCTTGCCTTGCAAGGACATCTCATGCTGTACGACATTGTATAAGGCTGGAATGCGAAACAGACGTGATGCAGAAGTCGTAGAAGGCGTGCGCATGAACTGAAGCAACCTAATAGCTGCAGGGTATGTTATCATTTGAGCTATGGATTCTTCTGCGCTGATCTGGAAATAGTGAGCACGCAAAAATCGACATAAAATTAGAGTAGTAAATATATAATTACCTGAATAAAAAGTTTCCCGTATACAGGTGGAGGAATAACTCCATTTTCAACCGCTTGAATGCCAAAGAATCGGTCGAAGAGCGCGCACAAGTCATTGTTGATGCATCGGAGAGACTCGACCGTTTCAGGAATAAGCTTGATTCGCTCCAGGATCTTCTTTTGCTTCTGAATGAATGCATTTTGGCGCCTGTAATTGAGTCTTGGATACACTGCAGATGTTTTGCTTGAGTGACATCCTGGCGAGAAGGAGAATCGGCATGGATTATGGTTGGAGGGTACAAGGAATCCAGGACGTTCTTTCGATTAAACACTAAAGATACACCATCAAAAATAATGGCAGTCGGACTGGGCCCACATTTTTTGCATGTCATCTCGCCGTCCAATTGCAGGAGTCAACAATAGGAGAACCATGCCGCGCGAAATGTCTTCTCGCTGGCAAAGGGAATTCCATCTGTGTCAGACGACTCGTACCTTCTTGAAAGAACTGAGACCCAGGCTACAAATGGAGTCTCTGAAGACGTAAAAGCACTGGTGTACTCGTCCAACAAAGGGTGCGTAAACAAAACTCTGTTGTTCCAGTTAAACAACCCAAGATCTCTGCCATCAGGACCGATATATCCAAATTTGCACGTAGGACACTTCTGGATCTCGATGGTTGTTTTGAAGGCTCCCAGGAGTCCATATACGATACATTCCTTTATCAAGGAAGGTATAAATGGTGACCATCGTGTTCTGTCCTGGTCCTTTCTACAGGAGCATGAGGAAATGTCGCATTCAAGCGCAATAGTCCGCGTTGTATCCGAAATATGGTCAATTTGAGGTGGAGTGGGATCAGTGGAGATTCGTGCCCAGATTGGAGGAGGAATGCGGCGATATGATATGGATTCATTGGCATCCACACTGCCCTTGCGAATGCACTGTGGTTCTAAAGAATGCGCAATTAATTATGATTATGCATGAGTGAATTAATGTCATATTACCACTATAGTCGGCCTCCAAGCCCGTAGCGTTTGCGTCTCGTGCATCAATGTTTCCCTGAACATGTTGCTGTAGCGAGTGCTGGGCTAAGTTTATGTGAGTGCAGCGTTCTGTATTTGGGTCCTTGGAACACGCCCAGGTGCCGATCCCTTCATTGTTGCCCGTAAATTCTACGGTTGCTCGATTTTTTATTGTAGGTAGTCGAGGGGCAGGTACCGAAAAGAGATTGGAATATATTCCCTCCTCCATTTCTTGGATCCTGGTTACAAGAAATGTTTGATCGTCTGTCGCTGATATATACCACTCATTAAGCAGGGAATACACGCATGTATATGACCTATTATTCGCACCTGCTATTTCAGCCGTATCATTGGGGAAGCATTCGACCCCATAGTCATGTAAAAACTGAACATGGAAGCATGTGTTGTTGTTGCGGCCTTGCGGACACATGCATACGATGATTGTTGTCCCACCTATCTGGTTTCTTTGGAGATGATACCATTTACCCTGGATATAGGTGGTTAGATAGAGAGTCAGTTATTTGTCATGACTCACCGAGCTCCTGGCTGTTAAGCTGTTCCACCCATGTACAATGAATAGACACTGAGATAGCTGATAGAATGCGCATTCCTCAGAGAAAACAGACTCCACAAAATGGCGGTAAGGACTCTCGTATGTGATATCGATACTGGTATCTATATTTTTTTGAAATATCCGTCAATTAACAAGAATACGAGAAGCGATGCTTGACACTTACTGGGAGGAGATTGGGGATTTTCGTGATCAGGCCCTGTATTTTCCTGCTCCGAGGGCATTTTATCGTCGTTTGAGACGGGTGGATAGTCATCAAGACCTTCGCCAATGTCGGCACATGGCATGTCAGAGGTGGATGCGGAGAGTATGCCTGCATCACGATTCAAATGTCCCAGGTATTTTCGCGGCTGACGTCCTTTACTTTTGTTGGGACCGCGTTCCCGCCTCTTTGGAGTGAGAATTTTGCGGAAAGGCTTGCTTCGGTTTCCATGTATCTCTAGGGATATTCTCTTGGTTTGGGCAGGAGGGGGCAGAAACGCACGAAGATTAATGCGATGCTCAGGGGGTAGAAACGCACGACAAAGATCAATGCGAGGGTCAGGCATGCAGTGTATGGTAAGAAGTCAAAGACAAGGTATTTTGATCATATTCAAATGCTGAATAAAATCTGTATGTTCTAGAGATCTGAGCTCGTTGGGAATGTACACAACCACGCTATCATCCCACATGCGAGCGTGGTTGTGCATATACACAGCGACCCCGCACGACGTGTGATTGTGTATATGAACAACCGTCCAACATTTTAGTGTGGTGGTGTAGATGCACAACCATCACATATGCAAGCGCGGTTGTGTAGACGCACGATCATCGTACATCTGAGCGCGGTTGTGTATGTGCACAACCATCGCCCATATACGAAGGTTGTGTATATTCACAACGATTCTATATGTGAGCGCGGTTGTGCATATACACAATGATTCTACATGCGCGCACTGTTGTGCACATACACAACGATCCTACACCACGCGTGATCGTGTATATGCACAACCATCGCCCATGTACAATCATTGTGTATATTCACAACGATCCCACATGTGAGTGCAGTTGTGTATATGCACAATCAACCAATATGCGTGCGCGGTTGTGCACATACATAACGGTCTCACACGCGAGCGCGGTTGTGCGCGCGGTGTATTTTTGGACACACGTCTGGCCGTATCCGGACGCCCCTAATCAGTCACCTGATTTGGCCACATTTGGACGATATTCTATTTTTGAAGCGCGACATATTTTATGTTTGCACACGAGCGCCTACACATTTCTCGTGTTTCCCCCTCACACCCCTAGCCAGATATTTATTACGCGCAACTATTTAAGTGCTACTACAGGCGTTCAAGCGTTCGTTCTGTGCTAATTCCATCCCCGGGTTTGGAATTAATATTTAATATAACATATCCCAAACCCTCATGTCGTGCATGTTCTGGGAGACAGTGAGAGTTTCTAGGCCAGCAATGGGCCCTGATATTCAAATTTTAACTCATATGTTATAGCTCTCCTTTGATACTACATATATAAGCCTAGTAAAACATGTACATACTATGTTCTTCTGCCAAAACATATATGTAATATATTGACGATGTAAGCAGTTTCTTGCGCTCAAAGAAGGGCGTTTGTAAGCGCCTCACTTCACATTTCTTATCAGTTACACCATCTATATATGATCTCAACACCCTGTAAGTGGTTTCCTTTCGTTCTTTTTGCTCTAAAGTGATATTTAATCCCATACAGAGCTGATAACACAACAACACACCACTCCCACACACCAAAATGGCTGTAAATGTTGGCGCGATCGTATATATCAAGTTCAACTGCTCAGGACCTAGAATACCAGCCAAAAGAGCGTATCTGGTGCCATTAGCGAGGGAAGGGATGACGCAGGTAGTCGATAATATCGCTGGGAGCGTGCCAGGAGAGCAGGTGAACGGAGGAATGCTGGTAATTTTGTGAGTTCTTTAATTATCTTTCCATTTGTCACACATCTTTATTTGTGATATTTTTAGCAATGATTTTCACAGATCTCCGCAGCCTGCAGGAAAAGAACAATTGCCGCCACACGCAACAGCGAGATTCTATTTCGCCAGTGGAAATTACGCTGGTGGCGTTCATATCTACCACACGAGAAGGGCTGATTTTTGGGATGCATCGAAGGAGAAAAAGCTGGTGAAACGATTGAACCACAAGCTGTCCGACCTTACATTGGACCCCGAATATATTTTAGAGGTGTATATACCCTGATCAGCCGGTGATTTTTGCTATGTTTTTTTGATCTATAATTTGTAATATATTATGTTTTCTTGCTGCCGAAAAAAAAACATTTAAATATATTTCTATATATGTAATATATATCAGCGTTGTCGTGTGGCTACACGACCGTGGCCCAATTGAGCAGGGTCGTGCGCCTGCACAACGACACTCCTACCCAGCGTGGTCGTGTGGGTACACAACCGCAGCCCAACTGAGCACGGCCGTGCGCCTGCACAACGACGCTCCTATGAAGCGTGGTCGTGTGGATGCACAACCGCAGCCTAATTGAGCACAGTCGTGCGCCTGCACAACGACCCTTATATACAACGTGGTTGTGTGGCTGCTGCACAACGACGCTCCTACCCAGCGTGGTCATGTGGGTATACAACCGCAGCCTAGTTGAGCGCGGTCGTGCACCTGCACAACGACGCCTTGTGGTCGTGCGCCTGCCCAAAGACGCTCCTATTGGTCGTCGTTGTATGGCCGCACAACGAAGCTCTTATGCAGCGTGGTTGTGTGGCTACACGATAACCCTCCCAGGTAGCGTGGTTGTGTGGCTTCCCCACCAATATTGATGTATTGAATGTGAATATATTGCTTTCTTGTCTATACTATCTATGTACAGCATGGATTAATACATAATGTACGCGGTGACACACGTGTACCGTCGGGTCCATGATTCTCTTGTTTGATATTGTGCCTTGCCCTCCATAACCTGTCAGAATCTATGATGCACGAAGTAAGTACTCAGTGTGTATAGAACGAACTGATATAGTATTAGTAACTTTACCTATGATGCACGAAGTAAGTACTATATGGTAAAGAGGGGATAAGTAAGGTATAATGGATGGAATAACTTAAGACATACCTCAGTGTGTATAGAACGAACTGAGGAATGGGAAAGAATACGATTCGGGATATGGGATTGAGTGATACACGTGATAGAAGTGATATGCGTTACAGCGCGACTACTGATAAACAAAATAAGGAACTGTGAATGTTACTACATTATTTCGACACTCAAACAGGCCCAGATACAGCTGTCACTATCCCAACATTTCCGCCAGCTTTGGAGTAAACCCATACATGAAATGGCACAGAATTCTGATGATGAAGAGGCAGAGAGTGGAACAACGAGTGCCCCAACAGAAGGTGGGGCCGAGGCCGAGGACGATGAAGAGGATGATGATGCCAACGAGGACGACGACCCCAAAGAGAATGAGGATGAGGACAAGTGCCTTACTCACGTACTTGCAGACCTTGATGAGGAATAAGACTGCTGCTCGTAAATTCTCCATTTTTTGTTTCCTTTTAACAGCCTTTTGCATTCTTTTTTTGGATCTTTTGTTGGCTTTTTTTGAATATAAATAATCTATTGAGTGTTATCTATATATAGATGCTCGGACCGAATGTGAGATATAAATAATTGTGGTTCGGATTATTTTGGAATGTCATCCAAAAGTTATGTTGTCAATCCATCCTTTTTAGATGGTTTTTCGGAGAGGAAATGCAGGGAACAGGTGTAAAAATATATAGAGAGCACAAATATGCATTTGCTTCACGGAAAACAAACATATTTTCACCAAGAATCACCATAAACACAAAATATGTATGTGCTGCACTCGAAATAATGAGTTTTTGTTTGTACATGTATATATAGCTTAGATGGGCCATGGTACGGAAAGTCCCAGATAGGTAGGTTCCATTTGGGATATATGGTTAGTGATGGGCAATATGCAATGTATCATATATGAAAGTGACTGCTATGGCTGTGCAGGTCATGTCTGGCAACGTACCTGGGTAAAAGAGCCATCGATTGACGTAATCCATCTGAGCGTCATCAAACTTTTAAATCTTCCTTCCTTCAACGGAACCATGGCAAACGAAACTTGAAGTTCCACAATGTCGCCTATATTGAAGATAACAGGTGATGCAATAGGGTATCTTTGTGTGGAAATTAGGTTCAGGTAAGTATTAGATTGATTTAAGTAAGAATCTGGATGATACTTACTTATATTCATAGTCGTTCTGGCCCTCTCGAATGTAGTATGCAACTTGGTTATCCTTGCCACGGTACAAGGAAGACCCTTTTGCACGAGAAAGATATCCAAATGGGTCAATTGTTGCCGACAGAGGGATGTCAATCCCGTCCTTTGCTTCACGGTTTCGTGGGGTAAAGTAATGATTGGCTGCCTCCAATGCTGCCATGTTATCGTACGTGGTGATGATGCTGCACATGTCTACTTTGTCCATTCCCACGAAATGCCCGAGTATTGCATGAATTTTGGCAACTGCTTTGACCGTCTTGTCGAATATCTTCGAGTCAAGTCCGGTAATTGTGATGCTTTGTCGGAGGAACCGTGCATTTTGTGAATTTTTTCTGGACAGGTAAGTAAGCTATATTTAGTAAATAGCTTTGATGTTGATGTTAATTGTACGCACCCTAGTTTCTCAGTAAACGGGGGGAGGTCTTTCCTGCAAATGACCCCCTGAAGCATCACAATGACTTCCTCGGGCCCCTCCCTTTCGTTTACTTTCTTGTGAATGAGACACTTGGTTCTGTCGATTTCCGCAACTTCATAGTCGTCTGCCATGGAGCACATACGAGACATTTGTGTCGCACTGTGTTTGCTGACGTACCGGTCTTTCGAAAGTTCCTGGACCCGTTTTGCTATGTCAAAACATGGTGTGTAAGCTTTTTTCATCCTGTAGCTTTTTCTGTCTCTAACCTGCTCCTGCCATATCGTAGCACATGTTGGTTGCGTTCATTGGAAAGTGTTTGGAAGGACAGTGTCATGTGTCATATTCACTACATGCTGGCAGATTCATGTATGAGTTGTTCATAGTTACCCATTTAAGGTGATGCGTCCACACCAGTAGTTGCCCAATTGCCTAAATTGATGTATCAGGGTGACTGAGGGTGACTCATCAGGAAAATTGACTTTGTCCTTCAAGGTCTTTCAGGATCTTTAAAGATGCAAAAGATGCAAAAGATCAAAAGACAGTTAAAGACCTTTGAAAGCAAGGTGCTCTGGGTACAAATCCATGAAAGCGCTTTAAAGATTATTCAAAGACTACTAAAGATATCAGAAAGATGCTACAAAGACCCTGAAAGACAACTGAAGGACTACTAAAGCTAATTCAAAGACTCTAAAAAAACTCTATAATCTCCTTAGAATCCTCACTGAATCCATTAGAATCATCAAAACCAGTTTATTGAAATTAAAGTAATACATGTGTTTATATACTTATTAAAGCTAACATAAAAGAGAGAAGAAGGGGAGATGGAGGAGGAAGAGGGTAGAGAAAAGGGGAACAGAGGAGAGGGGGAAGAGGATGTGCAAGGGAGAGGACAAAAAAAGAGAGCAGAGAAAGAGGAGAGGGAAGAAGAGAGGGCAGGGAGAAAAGGGGATAGTGGGCCTCTCAGAATGCCATAGTTATCTGTGGACAGTAGCGGTAAGTGACAAGATGGCATAGATGGGGTACTTACCTCATAGCACCTGTTGCTCTGTGTTCTACCTCCTTCACTGTCCTTCTATAACCATTCTCCACTGTGCCACGTCACGTTCTTACCCTGACCCATGTGTCCCTGCTTGTGCGCTGGCATCCATCAGCGGCAGTGGCAGCAGTTGTGCTGAGTTGCGTCATGGTGGTGTTTGGGTTGTGTGGTGCTCGTTGTCATTGTTCATGATGTCATTGCAGTGCGGTAATGATGGGACACGGTGGGGAACAGTGGTGGTAGTAGTAAACAGCGGCAGCGGATGGTGGTGGTTAAGAAACAACCAGTGTGACGTGTCAACATCACACTGTTCGCTGCTGTTGTATGCGGTGAGCGTGACATCACCTATGTAGGTATGTAAAATGGTGCAAGTCCTAAGTCCATAGTGTGGCTGTGAAAATATCACATGATGGTGGGAGTTTACATTTCCTAGTCTTGGAATCTCTTGCACTTGACGCTCTATTGCTGGTTGGCTTGTAGTTACATGTGACTTTTGCATAGCCACATCAAAATAAAATAAAATGG
The DNA here is from genome assembly GCA_964017145.1 of Agrocybe praecox. Lineage (NCBI taxonomy): Eukaryota > Fungi > Basidiomycota > Agaricomycetes > Agaricales > Agrocybaceae > Agrocybe > Agrocybe praecox. The sequence continues at coordinate 1,130,614 of OZ024848.1, read as the reverse complement.
TTGTATAGAGAAAAATTAGGGCATGTTTGAAAATATTTATTATGACATAAGCTTTGTTTGTTCAGGCGCAAAATGCAAAAAGATTTTTAAGGTGGCTGTTAAAATCAAAATAAATAATGTAAATATTTGTACAGAGCCAAATATTTATGCTAAAAATATGAAAAAATGTGTTTGGCGCTCATTTGTGACCAAATATTTGTAAAGTATAAAGTGGTCTAAAAATAGATTTTTCACAAATATAAATAGATCTAACATAGGCTACAATTGTCTCTATGCATCTCAAGCTACTAATTACATAAAGCTTCTCAAGACAAAAATGGGTCTTCCTGATGTTGCAATATTATGAGCTATAAAATTCAAGAACTCTTTGAGGAACTAAAAAGATACTCAAAGACACATAGAAGATGTAAACATTGAAAAAAACATAGAAAGACTAATAAAGACTCTGAAAGACCAGGAAAGACCAGGAAAGACACTCAAAGAAGTCATCGGCTCATCAATTACCTATGTCACTATAAGGTCAAAAGGCTTTTTCCTGATGCTAGAGGGCCGTAGTCATGTGAAAAGCACATGATATGCATGTGATATGCATGTGATCTGGTGCACAGCCACCAAAACCAGTCTTGTTGAAATATTCTAAAAATAGATTTGTTCCTCCAGAAAACATTTAGAGTGTTCTAAAAATAGATCAAATTTAAAAATAGTTGATTTTAAAAATAGATTCACTCATATTTGGCAAATTTGTGAAGGTTTTAAAAATAGATAACTTCTAAATATACATTTATCTTATCTTATCTTATCTTTATCTTATTTTAGTCCTATCTATTTTACTATTATCTATCTATCTTGCTATTATCTATAAAAGCGACTTTGTTTCAAAATCTCAAAGTCCAAAGTCCTCTTGCCTTATTGGGTTGTCTGCATGTGATGTCACTCAAAGGCTTTGTTTGTTTTGTATCCTGCCTGCCCCTGCCTGCTAACATCATTATTTATTATTCGTTTGCATTTGAGGCCATATAAACAAATGAGTGGAGCCCAAACATGTAAATAGAGGCAAGCAAAAAGTCATGTGCAAGGACTTTGATCCCATCAAATACAAACACATGACTATCAGGTGATAAGTCACAAACAGTCACAATAGGCCAGCCAGACGGCCTGATACATGAATTTGGGCAATTGGGCAACTACTGGTGTGGATGCATCACATTAAATGGGCAACTAAGGGGAGTTGATATAGAAATTTGACGGCACAGGCTGTCATATTTGATTGAACATGAACGAACCTGAAATTGCATAAGAGATCATTCGTTTATTTTTAAATTTCAATATTTCCTTTTTCATATTCTCCATTTTAATTTCCCATCACGGCTCTATCGCAACATTAAGGCACCAATTCTTCCGAAATCTATTCAGTCTAGGCTAAAGTCATGAAACCATTGCCACGATCCAAGACAAATCACTCCTTCCTCTCAACGTTCATCGTCTTACGCATTCAACTCTGAAAAATGTCTTTCCCTTCTGTTCAATCCTTTTGTCAGGGCAACACTATAATCAGTGTGACAAGGCCACCAACAAAGACAAGCAAGAGGAAAGAGAAAGAGAGAGAGAGAGAGAGAGAGAGAGAGAGAGAGAGAGAAAGAGATAGAGAGACACTCAATGATTCTAAGAGATCACACCAATGATAGTGGATATCCTAAGAGATTGAAGCTGGGGCTACAGCTACCTACATGTCCAGTATATATACCCTACAGCTATTCTAGAATATTCCTCCATGACATCATAGAAAGGAATGATGAGTAAGGCAATGACATCACAAAGAAAGTAAAAGAATAATGTAGAATGATGTAGAATGAATGAGGCTGTGCTCATGGGAAATCAAAGTGATAAGTATCTAATCAAATGATAATCAAGAGGTAATCAAAGATATGAAGCAGATAAGATATCTACACATCTACAAAAGGGAAAAATGCGAAATAAATAAAGAAAAATAGGGGAAAATAGGGGAAACCCTGACATCACCCTCTCTCTAAGGCACATTTCCCACAATGTGCACATGTATGACTGAGTTTGGAGGGTTTCAGAGGAGGTGGAGGTTCAGTAAAATTAATTAAAGGAGAAAATGAAAGTCTATCAAAAGTGAGGGCTGAAATTTTTCTGGGAGCAGCTGGGTGTTTTGCATGGAATTCCTTGATTGATTTAGCTGCCTTCTTCAAATTTTCTGCAGGTTCCCAAGTACTTTCTTCATTTGGGTAGTTTTTCCATTTAACCAAGTACTGCAGCTTATTTCTGAATAATCTGCTGTCCTTGATGTACTCAACTTCCCATTCAGGGTTTTCTCCTTTGATAACTGGTGGAGGTCTGGAAGGGGGCTTTCTGCCAACTGGATCAGGATGATGGGGCATGAGCTTGACCACATTGAATACAGGATGGATCTTCATGGTAGAAGGCAATTTCAATTCATAGGCATTTGGACCAACAACTTTGATAATCTTGTATGGTCCATATCTTTTGTCCTCCAATTTCTTGGAAGGCCTATCAGTCTTCAAGTCCTTGCCATCTAGCCAAACCATGTCTCCAACCTTATACTCAGTAGGTACACCTCTGTGTCTATCATAGAACTTGGCCATATCATCAGCAGCCTTTTTGAGGGCAGACTCTGCTTCTTTTCTGGCCTCTTCCATGTTTTTCACAAAGGTATCTACAGTGTCCATCTTGCTGTCTCTAAGAGGTTCTGTGCCCATTCTAGGATGTCTACCATTATTGAGCATGAAGGGTGTTTGCCTAGTGGATGCTTGAACTCTGTTGTTGTAGGAGAATTCAGCTAAGGACAACCATTCTACCCAGTCATCTTGTCTATGGTTTATGAAGAGCCTGAGGTATTGTTCTACTTCTTGATTTACCCTTTCAGTTTGACCATCTGTCTGAGGGTGATAGGCTGTAGATGAAGCAGTCTGAATACCTAATAAGGAGTTGAGCTCTTTCATGAACTTGGAGACAAACTGGGGACCTCTATCACAGATTATTTTGATAGGTAGACCATGCAGTTTCCAGACATAGTCTCTATAGAGCTTAGCAGTACCTTCAGATGTGACCTCATCTGTGGTAGGTATGATGTGGATCATCTTGCTAAGCCTATCTACAACTATCATGATTGCATTGTACCCTTGACACTCAGGTAATCCAGTGATAAAGTCCACAGTAATTGTTTGCCAGACATCAGAAGGAATTTCAGTAGGAGTCAGGAAGCCAACAGGCTTAGCAGGGAATGTCTTTGTCCTGTTACATCTATCACAGCTTCTAGTGTAGGCTGCAATATAGTGAGACATTCCTGGCCACCAATAATTTCTAGAGACAAGCTCTATTGTCTTCCATTTTCCTGGATGTCCAGCAATATAGGCATCATGATGTAGTTCCACAATTTTCCTTCTAAGATCTTTGTCCTTGGGAACATACACTTTCCCTCTGTAGAGAATAAGTCCTTGCTCTTCTGCCCATTCCTGTCCTTCTATCTTCTTGGTTGAGGATCCCTTCAATTCCTGTACTGCCTTCACAACCTTTTCATCCATGTCCTTTGCTTCTCTGATTTTCTTCAGAAGATCAGTCTCAGGACCAGACAAAATGGTGTGCCCCTGTTTGAGAGCTTGGATTTTGAAGTAGGAAGGTTTGAGGAGAACTACATTTTCATTATCATTCTCCCCCTTCTTATGATCTGATCTCCTGGACAGAGCATCTGGCTTAAGGGATTTTTTACCAGGCCTATGATGAAGAGAAAAGTCAAATCTGGACAAAAACAGAGACCATCTGGCCTGCCTTCTGCTTAGTTTCTGGGCAGTCATAAAGTACTCTAGATTTTTGTGGTCTGTCCAAATCTCAAAGGTATGTTGAGTCCCTTCAAGATAATGTCTCCATTCATCTAGTGCCCTGATAATTGCCAGCATTTCCTTGTCATGGATCTCATAGTTCCTTTCTACTTCAGAGAGAGATTTAGACATAAAGGCTACAGGATGCCACTTCCCATCTGATCCTTCCTGAGATAAGACAGCCCCAGTAGCATAATCTGAGCTATCTGCTTCAACTTTATAGGGCTTATTATCATCAGGGAAAATCAAAACAGGAGAGGATGTGACCTTAAGTTTCAACTGGTCAAAGGCTTCCTGGTGTCTAAGTCCCCATCTCCAAACTGTTCCCTTCTTTGTCAATTCATGAAGTGGCTTGGCAATGTCTGCAAAATCTTCAATGAACCTTCTATAGAAATTGACAAATCCCAAGAATGATTGAACATCCTTGACATTTTCAGGTTCAGGCCATTTAGAAACTCCCTCTACCTTGACAGGATCCATTTCAATCTTGCCTTGTGAAATGATAAGTCCAAGATATTCAATCTTTTCCTTTTCAAATTCACATTTTTCTGCTTTGAGGTAGAGTTTGTTCTCTTCTAGGATTTGCAGGACCTTCTTGACTACTTCCCTATGATGTTCCAGAGTCTCAGTGAAGACCAATATGTCATCCATGTAGACAATAACAACATTGCCATCAATGAGCTCTATGAAGATATCATTCATCATAGTTTGGAAAGTTGCAGGACTATTAGTTAAGCCAAAGAACATGACCAATGGTTCAAATAGCCCTCTATTGGTTCTGAAGGCTGCCTTCCATTCATCTCCTTCTTTAACTCTGACATTGTTAAATCCCCATCTGACATCCAGCTTGGTGAAGTATTTAGCTTTGCTGAGTTTGGTGATAATGTCAGAAATGAGAGGTAGAGGGTAGGAGTTTTTGATGGTCATTTCATTTAGCTTTCTATAGTCCTGTACTAGTCTAAGAGAGCCATCCTTCTTCTTGACAAAAAAGACAGGGGATGCCATAGGTGACTTAGAAGGTCTGATTCTGCCAGATTTCAGATTTTCCTCTAAAAAAGCATCAAGTTCTTTTTGCTCATTTGGTGAAAGAGGATAAATCTTAGATCTATATGGCTCAGAACTAGGCTTTAGCTCAATAGCATGATCCCAAGGCTTTCTATCTGGTAGCCTATCAAAAGATTCCTTTGAGAATACCCCTTTGAATTGATGATAATGCTTGGGGACAGCTTCTTCAAAGGATTTCTTTGGGGAATCAGCTAGTTGATGAGATTCTTCTGCCAATTTTTGGGACACAGTGGAGGTGGCATTGATGTATTGGTTCTGAGGATGTAAACAAGAGATAAATATCCTATCCTCAGGCTCAATATCAGAGTCAGGTGACTGATCTACAAGATCTACACCTTCATCATCAAATTGAGGAAGCTGCCTTCTTTGCACTGCAGCTATTTTTTGCCTCTTCCTCTTGGCTCTAACAACTTCCATATGACAATCAGGTGGACATCTGAGAAATTGAACATCCCCTTTTTGCCAGTCAACATTAGGATTGTGTAGATAAAGCCAGGTGTGTCCAATAATAGCAGTTTTATCTCCTAAGTCACATATAGCAAAGGTAGCCTTTTCTGTATGGTTTTTGTAGATCATAATCAAATCAACTTCCTCATGAATAGAGCCACTCTTGTTGAGGGTTCCATCTACATTGTAGACAGGAATGGCTCTAGGAAGTTTTCTTGTGTTTAGATTATGATATTTCACAAAACCAGTATCCAGAAAAAGACCAGTGGCACCAGAGTCAAGCAAAGCATTCACAGAAAGCCTTTTTCCTGTATCCATTGTCTTTAGTGTAACTGACAGATGGGTAGAGGTCTTAGGCTTGTGGTTCAGAATGTAGATTCTTTCAGGGGGAGAGGAAGAAGGTGAATCAGAGGGCATGATTTCTGTATCAGAATTTGAAGAGGAGGGATTGGTTTTATCACTTTCATCTTCTAATACATTAAATCTATTCCATTGGGACATGTCCTTCACCAATGGGGCCTTTAAAAACCCTTCTGATTCATTCTTGGTTCCTTGTTCTTCCTTGATCAGTTTCCCATAAAAGTCCTTCAGCTCCTCATAGTTCATGGCATTGATGTTCACTGTAGATCTACAGTGTTCTGCCTTGTGACCAGGTTTTCTGCATTTAAAGCAGATAAGGGGCCTGACTGACTTCCATTCTGAATCTACTTCCATATGGACCACATCTGATTGCTTTGCCTGAGACACTTGACTCCTATGATTACCAGCAAAGGAAGGTAAACTGGGGGCAGCAGGCTTGGACTGAGGCTTGTTTGAAGAAGGAGCCTTGGAAAATGGAGAAGAGAAAGAGGAAGTAGATTTGTTGAATGCTTCCATCTGTCTCCATTGCCTGTCCAGCTTGGTAGCCCAGGAAATCCAGCCATTCAGAGTTTTGGGCATCTCAGGTACACTGTAGACCTTTTCCCTGAGAGATCTGTTAAGCCCAGTCTGAAACTTCTCAACCAATGCAGCATCATTGTACCCAGTGTCAGCAGCCAATTCCCTGAAGCTAGCCACATACTCATCAGCAGTTTGGCTTCCCTGCTTGAGGAGATTCATTTTATGTCTGGCAGTGCTAGCAGGATCTGGGTCTGCAAAGACTTCCCTGAATTCATAGACAAAATCATTCCAAAGGCCATCTTTAGAATAATCTCCATCTAGAATCTTGGTCTTCTCAAGTGCCCACTTCCCAGCAGTGCCTCCCTTCATGAAGGAGAGAGCACAAACAACTTTTTGAAAGTCATCTGTGATATTCTTTCCCCAGAAGTATAACTTGAGTTGACTGAGGAAGGCTTCTGCTTTCTGCATGGAACCATCAAAGGTTTCAGGAGGAGAGATTTTAGCAGAAGAGGAAGTGACAGCATGAGACAAAGGAACAGAGTAAACCTCTCTAGCAGCAGAGAAGAAGGGTGATTGAGTAGTTGGAGGTGTGACAGACTGTTGCTGCTGCTGCTTCAAGAGATTTAACTCCTGGGTAAGGAGAGTGATCTGGTGCAGGAGTTGCTCCACAATGGGAAGAGCAGTGGTAGTAGGTTGTGGTGTGGTATCCATAGTAGAGGCTCTCTGGTGTGTGTGTGGGAGAAGCTATCTACAAAAAGTGCCCTTGAGACTATACTAAGTAACTAAAAAAAACTATATACTGGATACCCAGTTGTCACCCCAGGCACAGTGGGTCTAAACCTAGGATCACAGGGTTGACTACCTGGTATTTTCCTAGACCACCAAAGACAGAAACAGTTGGCCTGGATCTGCCCCAACAGTTGGTATCCCTATCTACAAGTTCACACACAACACACAACAGAGAGTGAGAAACCCAGTAGAAAGAGAGGTGTCTTGAGGAGATGTTGAAATTGGAGAGGGAGAAATGATATAGAAGATTGGGGGAATATTGGAGGTTGAAGGATTGGTGTTGATGAAAAAAATGGTGTGTGTGGTGAGAGGATATGAGGGCAAATGGTAGAAAGAGAGATGAATAGGTTGGTGTAGGTAAAGCTGAAATGATGGATAGTGATTGGTGGAGTTGTCTGAGATAGCTTCAATCTTCTGTCAGGGCAACACTATAATCAGTGTGACAAGGCCACCAACAAAGACAAGCAAGAGGAAAGAGAAAGAGAGAGAGAGAGAGAGAGAGAGAGAGAGAGAGAGAGAAAGAGATAGAGAGACACTCAATGATTCTAAGAGATCACACCAATGATAGTGGATATCCTAAGAGATTGAAGCTGGGGCTACAGCTACCTACATGTCCAGTATATATACCCTACAGCTATTCTAGAATATTCCTCCATGACATCATAGAAAGGAATGATGAGTAAGGCAATGACATCACAAAGAAAGTAAAAGAATAATGTAGAATGATGTAGAATGAATGAGGCTGTGCTCATGGGAAATCAAAGTGATAAGTATCTAATCAAATGATAATCAAGAGGTAATCAAAGATATGAAGCAGATAAGATATCTACACATCTACAAAAGGGAAAAATGCGAAATAAATAAAGAAAAATAGGGGAAAATAGGGGAAACCCTGACACCTTTGTTCAACAGTCCAAGGATGTCGTCAATTCTTCTAGGCTTCAGAAAATCAACAAAGCGTCGATATATCCATTTATTCAAATTGCCGGAGTTTTTGATGCAAGCAAAAATTGCAAATATTGGCTAGTGACACATTATATGGAGGATCATATTTTTCAAGAAGGAGACACCGTCAGTTTTACATACAGAATTCAGCCAGAAGACACATCAAAAATCATTCGCCTCAAGGAAATCGTGCATTATGAACAAGGAATTATAGTTTTTGCAGTATCGACCACCAGGAAATCAGCACCAGCATTATTCACAAGACCCTGTATTGCTATCCCACGATCACAAGTGTCCCTCAGCATCATGCAGAAGATAAGATATGCCTACGCTTACATCACACAACGGCACAGCATATTCACCACTTGTCTAAATCCGTTGCATCCCATCTACTCCATCAAAAGACTTCGATGACATCATGCAAAGCCTAGGCCATCAAGCAGCTGTGCAACTATCATTCCAAACACATGATTCGACATCACATGCCTATCACGAGTCACTATGAGTCACGGGAACTGATACATCAACAACATGGCTATGCTAAGGTTACATCTGCCAAATATAGCAATCCATCAGCTGGAAATAGCTCGATTCCTTCCATCCATCGATTTCACTAATCGTCAAGTCAACTATGATCGATTTATCATTCAAGAAGATGTGCTTGGTCATTCTTTGCTGCGCATTAGTCAACTTTTTTATTTATTACTCATTCTTATTCATTTCTTAGTCATTTCATCGATTGATGGACAGTTTTCTCCTTCTTTTTCATCATTTCAACCCATTCCTTTGTCATTCCTGACTCACTCGCTCAGTCAGCTTATTCATTTAAACCCTTATTCTTTGTCATTCATTTCAAACTTACTTGTCATCGATTACTCATGTCTTGCAGGATTTGTAGTATAAAAGCTAGTTAGATCCTGTAAAGTAGAGGACAAGAAGTACACCCCTATCATAGGACAATTGTACCGATTCAAGGAGTTATCTTTCAGTTCAGTATTTGTTCAGTCAATTCTCAGTCTCGGCAGTCAATTTTTTAGCTTGGAAAATGTTCCAAGCTTCAATTATTCTCTTCTTTTTCAACGTTTACTCTGATTTCAAAGTGGAATACGTTCACTTTGATTTCTACTCTCTTATTCGATCTCAAACTTTTGTCTAGAACAAAAGCTCATCACAAACCCTTAAACCTATACAATCTTTACACCAACAAACCATTCCAAGGAACAAAGTAACTTTATTCCCACCCCTGAACTCACAGGGAGAGAGTCGTCTTATCTAGATCTAGCCCACTCTTTCTCTGGATTTTGTTGTTGGTTGTGTTTTGTGTGATTGGCAAAGCATAAATCACTGACAGAAAAATCATCTTTCAACGGGATAAAACAAGATTATCGTCGCATTTGTCCCCGAATTTTTTCTTTTCACTATGGTTTGAAAGGGGTTGTCCATGATAACGACACACAATTTTGGATATACACCTTCGACTTTTGGCTTGGTACCGCTCTCTGACTATCGGTTCCGGTACGCAATAATCTTCCTACCTTTGATTTACGAGTGACCATGCTGGTTTCAAGTGCACTTCGTATCGTGTGCCTTGCTTCTTGATACAGAACTGTAGTTCGTGTCGAAGCCTTGCATACTAATAGAAATTCCTAATACAAAAGGTCAAGTGCATTGCTCCTTGGGATTGGAGCTATATGAAGATTGTTCGTATATATTTTGTGCTCTGCAAATCAGTCGAATTACTCGCATCTATCATTCCTTTTCACCTCGTTACCAATGCTGATTCTTTTTGCTTCTTATCCAGATTCCTTCACTTTTTCTACTACCTTAAAAGTCTTGTGTTCGCTTGTTTCTCTTTCCTTCATCCCAGGAATACTTGTCTCTCTCTTGTCTCTGCTAGATTTCACCAACGCAAAAACACCTTTACATCCAATGCCTCGCAAGTCCAAGTATGTGATTAGAATTTTTATCCTCGCTATTGCTTTGAAGACTGATACCTATGATTTTTATAGCAAGAAGTCGGCGTAACTATATCTTTATTTTTTGTTATTTCGCTTTTTTTACTGTGAATTCTTATAGCTCAATTGTTGATTCGGCCAGCGATGCAGGCACTGCTGGGACTGTTTCCGATGCTAGCCTTAGCTCTGACCTTCCTATCTATGTTTCAGACTACCGGTGAGGCCATATATGATATCCATCACTGTATATGCTAATCATTGTTTAGCAAACCTGCCTCCGTCAAAAAGGTTGTAATGTCGGATTCAGATAGTAGCGCTGGTGAAGTGTGGGTCTTTTACTCTTTTACTTTCTTGCATATTCAATCTCACTGTTTTGTTTAGTGAGATTGTCAAAAAAACTACAGTTCAGGCAAAGGCAAAGCCTTCGTCATCATTGGCTTCGAGACCTCCCTCTTCTGGAGTTGGTATTTTGTACGTCTTTCAGATCTATTATCTGTTGTGTGGACTTGTTGTTGTTCGGTTATGCTTATTATATCTTCTTTAAAGCCCCTCTCTCTTGTCCAAGAGAGTCCTTGTTTCTCCTCGAAAGCTGTCTTTTGGCTCAATCAATGTAAAAGACGGGTATGTTATCTTGTCCTTGTTTTTTTATGAACTAAATTACTTACTTTCATTAGTGTGGATAATGGTGTTTTACCCGCACCTGCCAACGTCAACGCAGAACTTGGTTCGCCTATTGGAGAAACTCAGAGAATGTATGTTATTATTGTCTCTTATTTGTCTGTCTGTAATTGACATTTATACGAAGTCGTAGGCCCTCTGCTAAAGCTCCTTACATGAAGCAGGAGATGGCTGTCGACTCCGACAGTGACTACACTCCTATTCCACAACGCAAGCCTAAGGCCATGCCTCAAATCAAACCAGCAAAGAAGGCTGAGGCTTCTCAGAAGAAGACCAAGGCCGCCATCATGAACAAAGCAGCAAAAAAAGTCAGAACTCTTTCTCCAGTCCTCGATGAACCTCAAAGTGATTCGGATAATCAACCCAGTCCTAAGCCCATTGCAAAAGCTGAGAAGTTCAAGCCTACCCCCAAGATCAAGGCTAAGCCTTCAAAGTCGAAGATCATCGAAACGTCGGTCTCGGATGTTGACGACATTCCAGGGAAATCCAGTCCCCAGTTCAGTCCTACCCAGCCTCAACTGGATCTTTACAACGCAGCTCGGAAGTCTGCCCCTTCCTCTGCCCCTGCTACTCGAGTGGCTGGTGTACGCATTCAGTAAAACAGTCCTCGTACAAAGAAGGTTCTTGGAAAACAGTATGTTTTATCTCTTTCGACTTGTAGCACTTCAGACTGCTTAATAATCTATGGCAGCCAGGCTGTATCTTCTGCTGAGAAGTCATCTTATGACGAGCAACCTTTGTCTCAGTACGTTTTAGCCTAATGTATACGCCTTTCTTCTTATCAAATAGTGGTTTAGTACTGTGAAGTCAAACCCTTCTACCGCAATCAATAAAAAGCATTGTGGTGATCCACATAGTGTTCCGTCTAACGCTACTAAGATTGCCTGGTCGGATTCTGATAAGGAGTGAGTTTTTCTCTTTGGTTTTATTGTTCTTCTATACATGTATTAAAATTGTCTTTGTCTTTAGAGTGGGTCATAGTTCTCATCGCTCTGTTGATGAAGGCCAAACTGTAGCCAATGATGAAACTCTTTCCGAACTGGAAAATCCAGTTATGAGATATTGGTATGCTTTCTATGTTTTATGCAATTTTATGCAACTGATCATTACTGCTTACAGCCCTGTTACCATCGAGCCGTACAAGACTGTTATCAATGAAGCCTTGGATGGCGGTGAAGCTGTGAACAGTTCTTCGTCACTCCCTATTTTTGCGAAGGTTATGGAATTCCTTGGTCCGATTGGTCGCAAGTTAGCATTTTACCATTGCATGTATGTTTTTCAACTGCTTAATCACCCTTTCAGAAACTTTAAACAGGCCTTTTCTTTCAAATCCGATGGAGGCCTTGTGAATCCTGCACGAGCTGACATCAATGTTGTTTCCATCAGTAGGGATTGTCGAGCTGTCGTCCCAGGCAGTTCTGGGCATCATGTCCTCTTTCTCAGCAATGCATGTGTTTCGTTGTGCAACTTATTTATTCCTTTCCATGGGGGGTATGGTACTCATGCGTACAAAGTTAAACAGCTCCAAGCCTGGATTCTCATGGAAGAATTCGACTCAATGATTTCTTTCTTTGGCAAGCTTTATCATTTGGACATGTTCTATGCGAACTATTTTAATGATGTCCTTGCTTTTCAAACAAGGAAAGATCAAGAAACCAATTCAAATGGTCAGCCTATCTGTTCTATATCATATTTTTTCTTCGTGTTCTTACAGATATACATGCAATAGTTACTCCACAGTCCTCTCCAAAGAAAAAAGTGTCTCTTTTTGGAGAACACTCTCCTCAAAAAGGCAGTCCTTTGCTCTTGTACCCTGCTGTGCTAAAGTTCGGTGAAGACAGTACGTGTTGCTCAATCTACTTGTGTTTAATTCACTTACATTTTCTCTAGTCCCCATCTATGATATCCAAAACACAGAATTCAAATTCACACCCTCTGATTTTGCATCCATAGGATCTCTTCCTCGCTACATGAATGGCATTTCTGACCTTCCATCTAACACGATTGTTACGTTGGGCTATACTGTTGGTTTGTTTGCCTACAGCCAAGGCCGAGACCAAATGCTTACAGAGCAAGGTTCTGCACCGAAGATGTTTAGTGTTTCATTCAATATCCAGTTTGTTCTTCTTCATGGTCTTGTGGCCTAAACTTCGATACACTCTTCTGCATTTTTTATCAATATATTGTACTTGTCTCTCTTTCTGGATTGTGAGATGTGACTTATGTTTTTCTGTGGTCTATTTTGGTGCAAAAATCGGCTCTTGGTGTTCTTTAAATACTGTATCTGTGTGGCCGAATATTTGTGTTTGATTGGTTGTGGTTCAATCGAAGTCGTGCCGCCCATGTTCTGTCAATCCTTTCCCTTGCATTACAACCATATCGAATTGCAGCCTCTCTCTCAAAATGATGTCTTTGATGTCCTACATGTTTCTTTGTCTCTGTCTTGTTGATCAAGTCTTTACCTTATGCCACTCACCACCAGTTGGCCTTCAAGACATCTCTCCTAACAAAGACTGTTATTATAGTCTCGGTACGTCTATTCGAGGCTTTTGGTGGAAAAATAATTGACATTGCTGGCGTATTCTCTAGGCTCCTTCCTCAGCCATGGTCTACTTGACGCTGATCATTTTGTTCTTAGCACTCCTTGTACCCCTTGCCTGTCAGTGGTTCCATCTATGCTAAACAACTCTGAGTATGTTTCTGCCTCTTCGAATCATCCATTGGGTATATTGCCCCTGCCATTCAGGCATATATCTCAACCTATATCTCTGCCTGTGACCCACCCCTTTCAGAATGGCACCGCCCAATGGGGTACATCAGTCTTAGAGCTGCGCCCACTTGGGTATACACATTTTGATTTGGGCTTTTCGCCTTGTGCTGAACCTTGTATATATATTTGCTTGCCATATTATCACCCATAGACTGCCTTTTTGAAAACATTTCTGCTCTTTTGAATTATCGATCAGGTATATCAACTTTAAAGCTGTTCACATCTAAGTATAGTAGACAACTATGCATTTCTTTCTATTCTAAGTTTTTATTCTTGCCCAGCCAAAACATCACTAGCCAATTAGACATGTCAGTCTCGTATTTATGAAGCTATGCTCAAATTGATCAGCTTTTTTGTTCATGCTCTCTTGCATATAACTTCTCAGATGTTTCTTATAATTCAGTTGTTTTTAATTTTTTGTGGACTGTCAGAAATTATGTTTATTCAATGATGTCATTCTTGCTACAGTGTGTATATTCTCTTGGCCATTGTCTGTTATTTATATATTCTTTTCAAAATTATAATATATACGCCTACATATATATATGCATAAATCTGCCCAATTTTTGTCTGCTGAACATTTACTTGGTTTTTTTGCACCACGTCACTATGGCTGTCTGTTCGCCGAAAATAAAAAAGTATATAGTTTGGAGAGGTAATTAGTATGTAGTACATATATATAACATATATATCAATAATTACATACTTTACCTTTGTTATCCAACACATAAGTAAGATTGTCCAACATACTTGTCAGGTTGTCCAACATATTTGTCGGATTATCCAACATACTTGTCGGGTTGTCTAATATGTTTGTCGGATTATCCAACACATGTACTGGATTGTCCAACACTGTGTGCGCGATCGTGTCCAATATATGTCTTTCCTCTCAGCTTTCTTAGCTGAGAGGAAAGACATATTGGACATGATCGTGCACACAGTGTTGGACAATCCAGTACATGTGTTGGATAATCCGACACATATGTTGGATAACCCGACCCATGTGTTGGATAATCCGACAAACATATTAGACAACCCGACAAGTATGTTGGATAATCCTACATATATGTTGGACAATCCGACAAGTATGTTGGATAATCATACTTATGTGTTGGATAATCAAGGCAGTGTATGTATACATTGAGATATATGTTGAATATATGTACTACATACTAGTAACATCGTAGAACTATATATATATTTATTTTCGGCGAACGGACAGCCATACGTCACTATTCATCATGACTTTGTTGCCATTTCAAACAAACATGTTGAGTACTTGCTATTCAAACTTAAATATACCATGCCTGTTGCTAAAATTTTCTTGCAAATAAAGATGTTATTTAATAAATGGAAAAATTGTCAGGTACTCTCTCAAACTAAATCAACAATCAAGACTCGCAAATACCATACTTGGGCTCAGAATACAAGTGTACAGGCTAATATTGCTTATTAAATTGAAGAAAAATCCATGAGCACAAAACAATTATACAAAGGTGGATACAAAGCTCGCTGGTATGATTATTCAGCTTTGGAGCCATATATAAGATTTGATTTGAGTGATGAACACCCTGATGCCAGATTTTCATATGTTAATTTTGTAAAAGACACTGATCTTAATGAGTATGCTTGAACCCAGTATGTATACACCCAAATGCCATTACTTAATCTTCTTCCTTTTTTATCACTTACAAATGCATGAAAAGTTGCTATTTGTCATGGAATAGAAGGTGGTTCATGTATAAGTGCAAAAATGCTTGAGATTGCTGCAGAAAATCACACTTGTTTTGCTTGTACCCACATGTTTGCAGTATTTCATGTAGAGAAGAATTCAACAGAATCAAACACTTTATATAAAAAAACCTATAGATCAAAATTAAATAGTAATAAAAAATTAAATATTGATCAAACATATGAGCAAAAAAATTCCCAGTTTCCACCATTACCTTTGAATAGAAAATTTACTCATGATATAATTTTGAGTGCTGCAAAAAAAATGGATCTAAAAAATATTGCAGAGGCAGGATGTGAAATATGTGGTTTATTAACACCCACAAAGATATGAGTAGGCTAAAAAGTATAAAAAATTTACTACATATTTTAAAAGCCAAAGGTATTACTAAAATTGAGCGCAAATCTGAACAAGAAAAGATACAGGATTACTCTGGGCCAGTAAGGTGCTTGCTGCAGGGTTGAGTGTGTATGTACGATTTGTACTTTGTATATACTCCGAAACAAAACCCAATCAATGTGATTAGTTCTTTCGTGGGAGGGATACGCGATACACGTCGTTAATTATGTTTTCTCTTTAAAGATACGCTCTCTAATGCAACAGGACGTTTCCTAGGATTGAAGATCACAAGTGTTTGAGTAGCTTACACACAAAGCGAAGTTCTTTGGAAAGTGTAAACATAGATTTAATGTGTTTCCACAAGATGTAGTGTGTAGGTAGTTCGCCACTTAGGCTGGATACTTAATCCAAAGTCTTTTAATCACTTAGAAAGGGGACTCAATCCTAAACGGGCCACTTAGGCGTCACTTAGACAATTTGCCACTTAGGCAGGGAACTTATCCCTAGGAACGGGCCACTTAGGCGTCACTTAGACAATTCTTGCCACTTAGGCGGGTATTAAGCTTTATGTCACTTAAGACAGAGGAAACTTTATCCCAATACATTTATTTAGGTTCCTCGAGAACTCTACAAGTTAACTCAAGTCGCTCAACTAACGCCAAGATGCTCAAATAACACAGTAGGTAGTCTGTTCAATAAAACCAACTCTCGCGGAGATTTATTAGATACCAAAGGTCGATTCTAGGAGTTTGCAACTCAATGCGCGTTCCTCGAATGTGGACAACTGGGTTCTAGTTTATCTGGGGTGCTATGGTAATTTACAGGCTGCTTATATACTGCTAGGTTTCGGAAAATACAGGAATACTTGGAGCGGATCGGAAATGCTCGGAAAATACAGGAAATAATATTATTGGTTAACGCTAGGTAGCTCCACTCGATGCATAAGCAACCAGTAGGTACCATGCGTGTTTTTGTGTACCCTTGGAAGGGTTCGTATGGTTGGGCAAGTCGCTGACTTGAGCATGACACTCCAAGGGCGCTTATTCGCATTAGCCGACGATCATTGATCGACGTCGTAGGGTCCGAAGCATCGGAGTACCGTGTTATCGTATGGATCTACAATCCTCGGCTCCACAACTGCCGTTTAAGGTAACTGCGCATATCCAAGGGTCTTAAGACCATGTGTAAGTGTTCTTAGGAACTTCTCCTTTTAGGTTTTATCAGCGATCTGACTCGAGCAGATGTTGGCAAGTCCTAATCGACATTACTAGTGCTTGTCTCGTCGTTTGCATAGTGCCCACTATGTTCCTAGGGACCAGTAATGTACTTTGTTAATGCTAGCATCAGTCCTACCGCCTTGAGTTTAGCGTTCCTAGGAACGTTGGCAGTAGTTTACATGTACTTTCATATGGTGGGAACTTTCTGTTTCCATATTAGGTAGATGTGGACGCATCGCGCACTGCGTAATAATAAGTGGCTATAGCGCCGTTAAGCTTATTATTAGCAGGCTCTAGCTTACATTCCTGATGGCTGAATATTATCCTAGGAGCCTTCGATCCTGCTGCATCGCTGTTAAAGCGTTCCACGCATTTCCGAGGAACTACTATAACTAACTCTAGCATTCGTAAGGTTCGCCCTAGGGTTCGTAGAATGGTTTCCCCTAGCCAAACATGTAGCTATCCTCACTCTGTACTTATGTAGACTTAATAATAAACGTGTTTATTATGCCGAAAATTAAGTAGGATAGATACTTGGTTAAAGTTCAGTCACAGCCGAACACCGGTCGTATCACTGGTTTTAGATTATTCCTGTAATAAAATTTGTAATCCTTGTCATATGTCAATTAGAAAAGAAAAAGTACCTCGGCTTGCATTAGCTAATGGACTATGGATTGGCAAGGTACCAACAGAATTAAGCTCACTTCGCTTTGTTGAAAAACTTCTTATTGCCAAAGTGCGGCACACATGCTGTTATGTTAAAGTTGCATTGTGTATGAAGAAAATGATAGCTAATGTTGTTGCCTTTCAATCTCCAGTTCCAAAGGTTTATGATATTCTACCTCCTCCATGTGAAGAATTAAGTGAAGTATTAGCAATAATGTTTACAGGGCCATGCAAACCAACTCAAGCAGACTTTGCCCGTACACCTTTTCTTATTCGAAGAAATCAGGTTGCTCTAGCATTAGAATGGTTAAGATTAAATCATTCTGATTATGCAAATATCAAAATTTCACAAGATAATTTGGATGATTATCCAGAGGATGAAATTCCAGTTTCAATAGAGTATCGCAAGCTTGATTCTAATAAGAATCCTGAAAGCACTAGTGTTCATGACATGGATGAAGAAGAAGGAACAGAAACAGGTGAATGTCCTTTTACAGTACATGGCTTAACAGGGGATATGTTGGAAACAATGACTACAAATACTATAAAAGCAATGGCACTAAGACATCTAAATAATGAAGGAAAAATGCTAGCTGTTGGACACAGTGAAAAATTAGAATCTATGTGGAATAATCCACAATTATACCCACTGATGTTTCCATGGCTGTTTCCATATGGAATGGGTGGCATAGGTTCAACTAAATTGTCCGATAAAGAGCATAAAAAATGGCTGTTAATGTATTATGATAAACGCTTTCAAACTGGTACTAATTTTTCTTTTATTGCATTTAGTCACAGTCAAATGAAAGAAGCTACAACTCAAAGCTTTTTACTTGTAGATCAAAAACGCTTTGATAATATGACCAATAGACTTCTTAATTTAGACAAAAACATACTTGAACGAATTACAAAAACACTTTCTGATGGTGAATACTTCAAACCTGAAACTGAAGAAGAAAAGGCTTGTTTTCAAGTGCTACATGACTTAGATCATGTTGCTGGCAAAGTTAAAGGATCTGCAACAAGTAAAAAAAATATGCGAAATGAAATTTGGTCTCTTATATCTTATGCCGGTGCGCCATCATGGTATATTACTCTATCACCTGCAGATATTCAGCATCCAATTTGTCTTTATTTTGCAGGATCGGATGAGGAATTCAAACCTACTCTTTTGCCATACAATGACAGAATAAGAATGATTTGTTGTAATCCCATAGCAGGTGCACGTTTTTTTCACTTTATGATTGATACATTCATTAAAGATGTTTTAGGAGTAGATGCAAACCATCGTGGTTTATATGGCAATACAAAAGCATACTATGGTACAGTTGAGCAACAGGGTCGACTAACACTCCATCTTCATATGTTACTTTGGATTAAGGGTGCTCCAAATCCTCAAGAATTAGGAGACAAGATCATGCAATTTGATTCAAAGTGGAATCAACAGTTAACAGAATGGTTGGAAAGCTGTCATTATGGTGAATTTCTTACCGGTAAACAGGAAGAAGTTGGTAATAAAATTTCAAATGATGCTGAAGATGAAAAATATAAAGATCCTACACAAACATTACCCATAGCTCCACCTACATTTTGCACTACACATGCTGAAATTAACAGTGAAAATGAAACATCAATTCAAAACTGTACAACATGTTCTAAATGGTCAAAGTGGTGGGATTATACTAAATCTACAATTGATGATCTTCTTTTTAAATCAAATGTTCGTAGTTGTGATTAGAATATGAACAAGAATGGAACAAGAAAAAAAGGAGCATCTGCTGGCTGTAAAGATAATAAATGGGGAAAATGTAAAGCCCGCTTTCCACACACAATCATTCCTGAAACTGTAATTGATAAACTTACAGGTGCAATTGATATTAAAAAACTAGAGTCTTGGATTAATACCTTTACTCCAGTTGTTACATATTTATTTAGATGTAATACAGATGTAACAAGTCTGTTATCTGGAACAGCCATAAAATCTGTGGTTATGTATGTTTCAGATTACATTACTAAATCATCACTCAAAACACATGTTATATTTGAATCGATACGGTCAATTTTTGATAAAAATACTGAACTTTTGGGTGGCACATTACCCATAAAAGAAAAAGCAAGATGTATTATGACAAAAGTTGTAAATTTATTAAGTGCAAAAATGGAAATGGGTGCTCCAATGATTTGTATGTACTTACTTGACAATCCTGATCACTATACTAGTCATACATTTATACCATTTTATTGGCAGACATATGTAACTGAGGCACGGAATGCTTTTACAGATCCTTCAGCTGAATTACTGGATCAACACAAAGTTGCATTAATAAGGCACAAAGGTAGGATTGTAGGCTTATCACCTGTTTATGATTATATATATCGATCTTCATTATTAGAAGATTTAAGTCTTTATGATTATATTTCTCAATATCAACGTATTAAACTAACAACAACAACAAAAAAGAAAAACACAAAAAGTTTGAATCACAAAGATTCAGAATTTGACACATCATTTGAGTCCAATAACACTACTGAAAGCTCAATTGACGTTAATGAATTGTGTTTAAACTCAGACCAAAACAATAAAATTGTTGAGAATAATAATAAGACTTCTGGTAATAACAAAATATTTAATTACATATCCAATCATCCATTATTTGATACACATGCTGCTAAGTTACATTCCAATTATTCAAAAAATGTACCAAATTTTATAGGTGCTACACTACCTCGATGTGATCAGGGAGATCGTGAATACTATTGCTCAACAATGCTTACACTATTCAAACCATGGAGAACTGGTTGTGATTTAAGATCAGAAGATTTGACTTGGGATGAAGTTTTTAGAGAACATATGTTTAGTGATCGTCAGCTTGAGCTTATGAGAAATTTTAATGTTCGGTATGAGTGCATGGATGCTAGAGATGATTATCGTGCTCAATTAAAAAAAGGTGTGGATCCTACCCTTATTGGAAGCTGAGAAGATCCATCATGTGAAATGGAAATAGATGGTTTAAACATTATGCCAGACAATCAAAACAATATTTATGATGATATTCCTATGGATCTTCAAAATATAGGAAAACGACAAGAAAAATGCATGCAAGAAATGGCAGACATTAATCGCATTTTATATAATACAGGTTGGACTAAAGAAGAGTATGAGGTAACAGATATATCACATGATTTTAGACCAGAAAAATTTCAAACAGGTGCTGATTGGCAAGCACAAGTACTTAAAGAAAGAGAAAGAATTATAGAGAAACGCAATGAACACAATACAGCTAAGCAAAAAATTGATGGAATCCTTAATCAAAATCATAATAGTAAATTTGACTCTGTAAAAATTATTGATAAATCTGATCTTGAAAAACATCCTGAAATGCAAGCCAAAATTGCTGCTGATCAAAATATAATATCTGCTTGTATTTCTAAGTTTAGTTTAAATTCTGAGCAAAAATGTGCCTTCCAAATTATTGCAAATCATGCTACTGGACAAACAAATAATCAATTAAAAATGTATCTTGATGAAATGGGTGGCACTGGTAAATCACAAGTAATAAAAGCAATTTCACATTTTTTCAGAGAGAGCAATGAGTCCCACCGGTTTACTATTGTAGCACCAACAGGAAGTGCAGCTGCATTGCTTGGTGGATCAACATATCATTATTTATTTGGAATTAATGAATATTCAAGTAATTCAAATATGTCACAAGTAAAAACAAGACTACTTTGTGTAGAGTATATATTTTTTGATGAAGTATCTATGCTCTCTGCACGTGATATGTTTAAAATAAGTCAACAATTATCAAAAGTATTAAATATATATGATGAACCATTTGGTGGAATGAACATGGTTTTTGCT
This sequence comes from Agrocybe praecox, assembly GCA_964017145.1. Lineage (NCBI taxonomy): Eukaryota > Fungi > Basidiomycota > Agaricomycetes > Agaricales > Agrocybaceae > Agrocybe > Agrocybe praecox. Next base: position 1,109,410 of record OZ024848.1, on the reverse strand, counting down.
GGTGATTTTGCTCAATTAGCACCTGCACTGGGTGGTGAGAATATTTCTTTATATAGTCATTTTATTGGTAAATTAACCTCTAATATAAAATCTCAAGAAGAAGCAATAGGAAAATCACTTTGGCACCAAGTTACAACTGTTGTTATTCTACGTCAAAATATGCAACAACAACAGCAAAGTGAAGATGATAATAAGTTTCGAACTGCTTTGGAGAATATGAGATATAAGTCCTGTACACACGAAGACATTGCATTTTTACAAACTCGTATCTCGTCTAAGCTTCCAAATAGACCATCTGTAACAGATAAAGCTTTTAAGAATGTATCCATTATTACTGCTAAAAATATTCATAAAGATGAAATTAATCGTATTGGAGCAATTCGATTTGCACATGAAACAAAACAAGTATTGACTCATTTTTACTCTGAAGATAGTCCAAAAGTTAAAACCAATTTAGAAACAAAATCTACTTATAACAAACCTATCAGTGTTAAAGAGATAACTGACGAAATGCAACAAAATCTATGGAATCAACCTCCTTCAACAACTAATAAACATATTGCGGGAAAATTAAGTCTTTGTTATGGCCTGCCTGTGATGATACGTCATAATTTTTCAACAGAACTATGTATGACACAAGGTCAAGAAGGCTATGTTCATGGATGGCAATCAAAAACTGGTTCACAGAATCAATGTGTTCTTGATACTTTGTTTATAAAATTAAAAAATCCACCTACAATAGTGAATATTGATGGGCTACCAGAGAATGTAATACCAATCAGTCCAACCTCAAATTCTATTAGTGCCTCATTATTTAATGATCAATCTGTATTAATAAACAGAACACAAGTGGAAGTACTTGTAAATTTTGCAATGACTGATTATGCATCACAAGGTAAAACACGGCCATATAATGTAGTTGACTTGAATAATCTGCAGTCACATCAAGCTTATTATACTGCATTATCAAGAAGTTCAACAGCCAAAGGTACTATTATTTTACAAGGATTTGAATCCAAAAAATTGTTGGAGGAGCTAGTGGTGCACTTAGACAAGGGTTCCAGGAATTAGAACTGCTGGATGAGATAACATCTCTAAATTTTTCACACAAGCTAAGTGCAACTGTAGTAGGAGACACCCGAAATGAACTTATTAGAGCATTTAGAAAATGGAAAGGTGAATCTTATGTGCCTGCTCACATTCATAAAGCAATTAGATGGTCAAAATGTGATCCTTTTTATGAATCAAATGTACTTGATGCCTGGTATATAAATGCAAAGAAAGATCAGAAAGCAAACCAACTGAGCAGCTATGTTAATAATGTAACAAAACAAAAACACATAATGGATAGTGATGATGAAAATGTTGCACAAATATATCAGCCACACCCAAAGAAAAAATGCCATACTATTATATTAGAAAATCAAACAAATAATTATACTAATTCTAGTATTGCACCTCAAGGAATTCGTTGGAGTAAAAACAGCTGTGGATATGATGCATCTTTAACAATCTTGTATTCAGTATGGAGCGAAAATCAGGTAAAATGGTCAGCTATATTTAAAGCATTACAGAATGAACACCTTACTTTTCTTATTACTCAATTTGAAGAAATGAATTCTTTGAATATAACATTTGAAAATGCTCGTGATAATTTTAGAAGAAAATTATCTACTGATTATAACAACAACTTTCGATTTGGACATTATATAAGTATGGGTGATTTATTCTCAGCCATTTGTGAAAGTTTTGAAGCTGTCAAATACACATTTAGAGTCTGTGAGAACAAGCATAGTTTTTTTTTATTGGCTGTATCATCATATTGCTTTTCTGCAGCCTGGCAGGTACTACAGAGTTTCAGTCAATTGATTTATGGATCAACAAAATTTCCGAGCCAACTCAGCAGAAGTGTCCTACTTGTGACTTATACTTACGATATCGTTATAAACTACAAATTATTCCAGAATTTATTGTCTTTGAGTTTTCACAAATAAAACCCTTAATTAACACAGCATTAAACATTAAAAAAAAATGGCGATTCCTATACTTATAATCTTAGAGGTATTGTATATTTTGGTACAGGACATTTTACTTCAAGATTAATAATGCAAGGTGATATCTGGTTCCATGATGTTATTACTCTAGGTCATTCTATGAGATATGAAGGAAAGATTGATTCTGTCAATTGCCCTGACTTATATTATGCAAATGAATCAGAAGCATCAGTTGCATTCTATATCAAGGCCTAATCAATTAAATAATTTGCTTATGAAGCCAAAAAAAAAAAAAAAAAAAGACACAGGACTCATACATGCCATCAACATGCCATGCGTAGCAGTGGCCCACTAAAACAAGTTGAGTGTTCTAATTAGTTCTTACTGTTCTAACCATTATTCCAAGTGCTCTATGTGCTTTGAGCATTATAAAAACATAAAATATGCTAGTAATTTTTTTATTTGGTTAAGGCCGAATAACCCCCCCCCTCCCTCCCACCCGGTGTGCCTCGGCAATTTCCTGCGTACCCCTTGGTACAGACAGGATCTCTGGCGTCCCAAATTTGGCGCCCCCTAAGCCTTTTCATGGCAGAAACAGATGGAAATTAACACAGGATGTGTTATTAAATTTGTATTAAATGAATATTTATTGCACTTACTCGAGGATGAGATCTTATCCTTATCTTATCTTTCCGTATGTACATAATTCCCACAGTGCACCGCTTTGTCAACTTCCAAGTTCACCTTCCTTCCGACAAGTCATCCCAAGCCAATCTTCTCTTGACTGCTCGCCAAACATCCGATAAACCTCGCACGCACCTGCTAGCTGACCTAGTATGTGATTCTACATCATATCTCTCAATCCGGCTGGAGATTGCACCCATGACTTTTTTAATCCAAAAAGAACTCGAGATTCTCAAGTTCCTGACAGGACGTCCAGCTAGCGAAAAATAAACGTTGATGGAACCACTTACTTGTAGGCTAATCAAAAAAAGCATTCGAACAGAAACGTGTCTATCAGGCCACTTTAGGCGGGAGTATGAGTAACTATTGCCATAGATGCTAGCTAATCTCGAGATAGATCCTCCTTTGGCCTTTCGAACGTGTGTGTGCGCCAGCCAATCAGGGAGCGAGGATCCTGTCGTGTGCCCGGCCAGGGCTTGCACGTTTCTTGGGCACACGAGCAAAGCAATTCCTAGGCCCACATTACTTAGCTGGGATATGCATACATAACAACACCCCTAGGCTCTCTCTTTCTCTATTCCACCTATCTCGCATGCCCAAGAAATCAGAATCAGATATCTACTCTGCCGCTCGCAATCCCCCAAGGCTCGCCAAATCAGACCTAGTATCCTTATTCCCCACTATCCTGCCAATGAAACCCTACACACCCCGCCAGACCACCGCCACCTCCGCCGCCGTTGCCGACAACGATGCCCCAGCAGAGGCACCCCCGCCGCCGCCGCCTGCAAAGCGCGGTCGCAAACCCGGTCCTCTCTCCCGCGCGGCCAGGGAAGCCCAGCGGCGTCTGAACCATTCCATAATCGAGAAAGCCAGACGCACGAAGATAAACGAAGCACTGGCCACGTTGAAGCGGCTCGTGCCCGCCGACTATGGCCAGCAGCAGCAGCAGAAACAGTCTCCAGCAGCGCAAGGCGGCGGTGACGAAGACTCGGAGGAGGAGGATGACGAGTACGAAGTTGCTGAAGGGAGTCAGAAATCGAAGGCGAAACCGAAATCGAAAGCTACAGGAAAGAAAGAGGAGAAAGAGAAAGAATTCAAGCTGGAAATCCTCGTTAGGACTGTTTCGTTCTTGCAGGATTTATTGGAACGTGTTGATACCATGGAGACAACTGCTGCTGCTGCTGCTGTTGCTGCTGTTGCCCAACCTTCGACTTGTCAGAACTGCGCAGAACATAAGAAGAGGAAACGGACGTCTGGCGAGCGGGAGGACGTCGACGTGCGAGAAGATACGAAGAGACCTCGAATCAGCAGCAGCAGCAGCAACGCTACGCTGCCTTCCATCTCATCCTGGCTGCACGAGTCCGACGACCAACGTCAAGTTCATCATGCACATGATTCCTCCTCCTCCCCAACAACCCAATCCTACCTGCCCTCTCCACCTTCCTCCACCCACTTTGACCCCGTCCGCTCATCCACCGTGCCCCCCTTACTCAGTCTTGGCCCAGTAGCTACCGCTGCTCTCGTCACTCCCAGCAGCAGCAGCAGCAACAGCGCACGCACACCCGAAGACGAATCCGCCGCATCTTCCCTCCTCCAAATCGCATCTTCCCCGCCTTTCTTGCCCATAACGACGACGACGACGTCATCGTCAGTCCTAATGCCAAAGTTTGCTCTATCCGATCCGCCTAATTTCCTGCTCCATGGACAGCAGCACAGGGAAAGGGAATACAGCACCAAGCAGGCACAGGCACAAACCCCTTCTTCGATATTGGGGTTGAGCCGTAGGTTATTTTGATATATAGAGTATTCCCTTTTTCTTTTTTGGACAATCATTCGACGACGTCGGACATCTGGTAAATTGATTTTAGTATACATTATTCAAATTGATGTATGGTAGGTAGTATGTCCCGCATCAGCAACAAACCAAAACCATGTCTTTTTGGCCGACTTTAAGGCTCCTCTTTTATACGACGTAAAGCGGGTGTATAAAGACGCGAAAGGCCGGAAGACGGTCCGTATTCGCAAAGCCATGTCGGTCGTCGGAAAGAAAGACTTCTAGGTATTTTGTATCACCGACTCGTCTTACACTGTAGTCTCATCTAACAATCTGCATTCTTTCCAAATCCAACCTGTCTTCTCTTTCTTTCGACTTTTTGAAAATCCCATTACAAAGCCCAATAACTATTGAAAAGAAAATTTGGACCTTGATCGATTAGGAAAGGACACGAAAGCACTTGCAAAAGGCATGTCCAGTGTCCTGGTCTGACGAATATCTATTGACGGTACTGAGTTGGTACTGAAGCTAGTAAGACTCAGGTAAGTATCTGAGATCTTCGAGCTTGGTCAGTTGCCACCCCAGCACCATCCTTTGCCGCCCCATCATCGTTACTATCATGTCCGACTACGCTCGTGTTCGAATGTTCGATTCGCTCGTGGCTTCACTGCTTGGTGGCAAGGCATCGAACATCAAGTCGAAAAGAGCATCGTCGTACAACGAGCTGTTTGCTTCGCAATCGTCGGCGTCGGCGTCTTCGTCGTTCATGCCAGCCTCATCTGCACCCAGCTTCTATTTTTCCTGTGTATGCTCCCGCTGTGGCCAGTATTGTCTTCCGGTGAACATCCGATAGCTTGTCCATCCTTTTCTTGAATACTGTGCTGCGCCTTTTTTCTTCGTCGGGTTCGGTACCGCTTTCTCCCTCATAAAGTTCCCCCAGTTATCGAATGAAAAAAAACTGACCCATGGCGGGCCTTGGTGGATCAAAGACACCTCGTTCAACGGAACGGAAAAGAATAATGCTGTGGCCGTAGACCTGGTGTTGCGAGACATGGTGAGCATTCCGTGTGTCCGAGCGTGTCATGACTCGATGAATACTGGAATAGTACTTACCACGAGAACGCTCATCATCAGGGACCCCAAGGCTGCGACGAACTCGAGGTGGCTTTCGGATTCAGCTTTGGGACAAGATTGAGATGCTCTGCCAACGCTTTTCATCACCATGCGTCCAAGAAAATTTTCCCTACATACATGATACACCAGGTCAGTTATAACCGCTTGTGCTTGATAGGCCAACTCACCGATCGAGTCGGTTCTTCTGTAGTTTTGTCAGATTCGCCTTCTTGGTACCCCCCGCCATTCGACATTATGCGTGGACATCCAGAGAAAAAGGGCGGCCAATGCCAGCTTGGTCGAGCTTGCCAAGCATGCGTCTTACGAAAAAATCTTGCGTTCTTCAACTTGATTCTCCTCCCGGATATTTCGAAGCTTGTAGCCGCCAGCGCTGCTTCTCCAATCTTGTGAGTCCACTGTGCCGAGATACTTCGACTCAACTAATGCTTTTTATCAGAACGGAACGTTATGCACGGGACTCGCAATACTCACCAGTCATTTGATGAATAAAAAAAAAGGCCATACAACTCCTCGTCATCGCGCATACACGCGATTTCATAACAATCACCACCGAGAGAATTCCAGAGCTCCTCTATCGTGTCATCATCCAAACTCAACCACGGATCCAGGTCTCCCGCCATATCAATTGCTTTGAGCTTGAAAGCCTCGAAGTATTTCTGGACATCACTAGGCAAGTCACGGACTTGAAGGTTGGGTCGGCGGTAGGACCTCTTTGGGTTTGTGTCGCGACGAAGTAACTTGGGGTGTATTCGCCAATGCTTGAATTTTGACCGTCGGATTTACCTGCCAGTGCCGCACGATCTAAATCATCAACGCCTTGGTCAAGTACCCGCACCCTGGGTGTTGGCGGTCAAGTTAACGCGTGCGCTTTTGCTTGCTAGTCAGGCAAGACACTCGATGTTTCCTTGACATTGGCGTGCCCTTTCTTTGCAGGCCTTGCAAGAGAAAGAACAGTATTCGACGTCGAACAGCTGGTAAATTGATTGTAGTATACATTATTCAAATTGATGTATGGTAGGTACTGTCCCGTCATAAACTCGCCTTTAGCATAAACCTCTCTAGAATAAATTCCTTTAGGTCTTCAGCGAGCTCCTGTGGTGCCTCTTGCGGAATCTGAAATTACGTCCATGAGAATGTGCCCAATAATCAATAAATGAATGAAACACACCAAATGCCCTCCACCAAGAATCCGAGTATTGCTCGTATTAACAGGACGCACCCACACCTTTGTCCTCGTGCTCCCCGGTCGTCCCTTTTCCGGCGCACCCTCCTTCCCTGGCATCGCCCAGCGCAAAGCGACCCGCTCATCGAGCCTGGACAGACGATCGAACGCCTCCTGATCGGTATGTACCTCGGCAAACACGATAGCTTCCTGCACACCAGGCATCTTCAATCGCACCGCTTTGCCATCATCGTACAGCCCGCATTCGACGTAGACCCTCAGCACGTCCACGTCCCACGCTGCGAAGAAGGGGTTCTTCGCAAAGCTCGCAAACGCTTCGTCCCGCGAGGCCCACGTCTCCCGCCGGTTCAGCGCGCCTACGGCCAGATCGCGGGGTTTGTATGCACCGGGCTCATTGTATGGCTGGACGATGATCGGGTCGATGAGGTACAGCGAGTCGAACAGCTGTGGGTGGATCGTCGCGGCGAGTGTGCTTGTGCACCCACCGTAGGAGTGGCCTATGGCGAGCACCTTGCGGGCGCCTTTGAACCCGCTTTGGAGACGCGAGGACGTCTCGGTGGGTGTGACTTGGGGTAGGTAAGTGGGTAGTGGTGTGGGCGTGGCGAGTGGAGGCACGAAGTGGAGGAAGAAGTTGAGTATGTCCCGTGTGTTGTCGTGCCAGTCGACTGGAGGATGGTTGTGAGTATGTTAGATTTATGATATATATATAAGAAGTAGATCTTACATAGTCCCGTTGCGAATTTGGCATTCATAAGGCCAGCATCTCCGTGCTGCACAGATTCCCAGACCCATACTTCGTCTATGATCTTTGCAGCTTGTGAAGATAAGAGGTGCCCCAAAGTAGGCTCAAATATCTATAATCGTATGCATTAGTTTCCAGAAATAAAACAAGAACGAAGCCTAACCTCCTTAGGAAACCCATTTGCATGAGCAAAGAACAGTGTAACCCCTGTCCTATTCCGTTCGTTCAAGTCGTTCTTCACATACCGATTCACACAATTCCACAGCACCCTCGGGTACCCATCCGTTACTGTGCAAGTGCGATATGCATCGAGCAGCTTCCGGGTCTGCGCTAGGATCTCACGGCGTTCCTCCTTGGATGCCGTGGCGGGTGGTGGGGAGGGTACGGGCACAGGACGCGTAGTCCGCAAGTGGCATGCAGGGAATACGTGCGTGCTGAGGGTGTATGGGGCGGTGAACGCTGGTTTGCGAGGTGCAGAGGGTATGGAGGGCCGTTCGAGAGGCTCGGGGGGTGGATAAATGGGTAGAGGATCCCGGGGTTCAATCTTGTCCCACGTAAATGGCGGGGGTTTGTCGTACGCGTTCGGTTTCATCTCTTTCTCTACAGAAGATACGAAGCGATGCGATATATAAACGCAACGTCGCCTAAAGATGCGGAGAGTCGGACTGTTGAGCCGGATCCTATTCACGTGGGCATGACTATTTGAAAAAAGGGCTCGTTGGGGGCGTAGTGGCAAGCAGTGAATAGGAATAATTGGAAGCACGTTGGCGGGTCGGCAATTGCCGCTGTGGCTGTACCAAAATATTGCGCGTGACACGCTTGATGATTGACGGTTTTTGGAATTTGGAATTTGGAACCTCCCCGGTAAGTATGGGTAAGTAATGAAATCTTCTTCTTCTTCTCTACGGACGGTGCCACACTCCCACCGTCATATCTGAATCAGGTCAATGTATATGTCGTGATGACCCCAATAGTGTCTTTTTTTGCGTGAAGTGAATGTAGAAATAAGATATTTCAAGAGGCGCCTTCTGTGTTGAGTAGTATGTCAAAGAATTTACGGATTCTCCAAACTGAAAATATAGTATTGCATTGTGATGATGAGCGAGAAGGGCGAGCAAGTTGAAGAACCAAGTCTCACACCTTTCAAGAGGTATTTACATCCCTGAGATTTATTTTTCGATTTGTCGTGGGCGACGCCAACCATCTCATCATTGGATGAGCGGCCTCGTAACTGAGAGAGCGTATAAATATGATGGCATCTCGTTTACTGGGAAAAGGACCACGAAATTCTCCTTATATTCATGGGCTTCAGCGTCTACCGTGAAGTGCTGAATCCGAAAGGGCTCCTAAAATGATCGTGAAGAATGAGACTAGCAGGTGTTAATGACACGTCCTGTGTGCACTGAGGGAAGAAAATGTGCTGTCTTTTAACACCACAATTTCCTGTTCAGGTACACTGCATAGTATTGCATCGGTACAGATAATTATCGACTAACTGCAAATTTTTAGCCGCATATATGCGGGTACTACACTCACGTTGGTGGCTAGAAACGCTAACTGATTGTGGGCAAAGCACACCTATCATCTGGCTTGCGGGAAGAGGGTTGCATGCAGCGTAAAAATGGCCAAAGAAAATGGGTTTCCTGGGTGGTTATGAATTTGACGCAGGAGCGTTTTAGTCAGGCATTCCATGGTGGAAGGAAGGAAGAGAAGGTGAGGGTCAGAAACGCGACGGCGCGCGACGCGTTGATGAAAGTTCAAGCTCAGACGCCATCACTTTAAGATCAGCAAGGCCGTGCCGCCGAAGGCCGAAAGGAACCTTTGCAAAAATCCAAACTAAGATTATGAGGCGTTTTTGGGAACAGGATAATCTCTTGCCAAAGAGGGACGAGCAGATGCTGCTCGACAAGCAGTTATAAATAGGACATCACGAAGTCCTGTCGAAATTCGGCATTTTCCTGTTTTACACCATCTTATCCTGCTTACTATGCTATCCGCAGTGTGTTAATTTCCATCTGGTTCCGCCATGAAAAGGCGTAGGGGATGACAAATATAGCGTACCCGAACTGTATCCAGTCTGTACCATTATTAGCAAAGGACGTGTTTTTGTCAAGTAAGTAAACAGACATCAGCGCCAGCAGTGATTCAAGTTTAAGCTTCATTTACGTACGACCCTATATATGTACAGGCAAATTTGGTACCCATGACTAGCTCTGGACATGAGTCATTGATTTTAATCAGTGCACTCAATTGCCGCGCCGCAGACTCGCAGCCGCCAGAGCGCTTGTTCATATAGTACATATTTTAAAATCAAATCAAATCAACCCGAGTCTTCAAGATGCCTATAATATCGCAGGAACCGATAGTATATATAATCCCAATCTTGTCTAAATACATACACATCTGCCATCTGACTCCCCAATCCATAAATTCCTGCTAAAATATTATGTCGATACCATCCACAAATACTGGTCGTTTTCTTACCGCGGCATCTTGTATTCCTCCCTCTGGAAGACTTGGTCGATGGACCGCGTCCCCAAATTCCATCGGCTCGCTGACCGCCTCATGGTCCAGCGCGTCTCTCGAGTTTTTCTTCACGGGGAGGAAGCTCGTGCTCTGTGTTGGCGCAGGCACGGAGAGAAAGGATGAGGAGAATGGAGGGACGAGGATGTTGGCTGTACTTACGGGGTCGAGTAGACGCGAGGCGTTGGTGGATCAGAGGGGCTGGAGGGTGTTCGATCCGAGAGCGGGGGAGGAGGTTGTTATCTTCGACCTAGAGGAAGATTGTGAAAGGAGGTTTGTAAGCGTCGTGTTGATTGATTGGGCGTCTAGGGTTGAAGTGGATGGGTTTATAGTAGACGAGGTAAGTACATAAGTCAAGGTTCTTTTTGATATCCAAGATTGTTTTGCGTTTCGTTTCGATTCGATTTATTAATACCGCCTTAAAATCCTTTCGTTCCCAGACAGGCAAGGTCGAGCTTGAGCCATCCACTGAGACTGTTGATTCCTCACTCAGGGATCATGGAGCTCGCGATCGGATTCCAAAGTTCCTCCTGATAGGTGATTCTATCACTGCAGGACTGGCCGTACCAACCTCCGAGGGCGGGGAGCCGCTACCGTTTGGGACGTTGAACACGTTTCCGTTCGTTGCTGAGCGAATTCTTAATGCTTCATCTGGCACCACGACTGGAGAGAGCGAGTCGGGCACGCGACGAATCGAGTTTTCCACGATCAGTTATCCGGGGTTTTGCCTCGTACAGCCTACGAAAGAGGAGAAGGAGGGGGGGCAGAGGAGTGGGATGGAGGACTCGTTCTTTTTGGTAAGCCTTGTGCTTTCTTTCTTTCTTTTGTGTGGGTGGATTGGGTGAATTGACTTTCGAGCTAATTATGCTACGCGACGTAGGATAATCCGTGGTCACAGAATGTCGATGTGAAGTTTGAGAAGATGACTCCAGATGTTGTTATCATTGAGCTGGGTGCGTATCACTATCTATCCGGGAAATTGGTCACTTTCCTAACATATTTTACTTACAAGGCACGAACGACCAATTCTACGACATCCCCGCAGACCGCTTCGGTCTCGCTTTGGTGCGACTCATCAAGGCCATAAAAGAGTGGACGGGGGGCAAGTCATTCAGCCAAGTATGGCTTATCGTGCGTATTCCTCCCTTATTGCATTGAAGTTATAAAGCTCAACATCAACGCCCACAATCGTAGCCTCCCTTCCCCGACACAGACACGATGAACCGCGAGATCAACCATGCGATGGGGGGCTACATAACTCTACTTCAAGAGGCCCTCGGGAAGGAGAAGGAAATCAAGTTCAAACTCTGCGACCTACCCGCCGGCCTAACCCCAGCGGATACAGTAGACGGCGTCCATCCCCGGCTTTGTGTGCATGAGGACCTTGGAAAGAAGTTGGCGGAGTTTGTGAGGGTTGAGTATTTTGGGTTGGGGGTGTAGGGGTGTTGAAGAACTAGTAGGGATTTATGTGCCATCGTGTGTAACTTTTAAGATAATTTACCCCTGATGCGCGTCGCGTCGCGCTCATTACGTCACGTGAAATGTTATCAACTCCGATTGGGCATGCTTTCCGGCCGCGTCGGTTCCGTTGGGCTTTGACTCTGAGCAAGCTATCCATCTCTCTGCCACTTGCCGCTTGTCATTACGACGCGACTCTCCCGAGACTCTCTTACTTGATATATATACTAACGATGTCGGCGTAACCCCTCCCAAAAGTTCCATACGAAAAAATGAGCGCAGAAAACGAACACGAAATGAACGCAGAACACGAAATACCACTAAACTTTACCGTCCACGAATTCGTCAACAACTCTGCGCTGGGACGACAGGCAAAATTTGTGGATGAGGACTCTGTAATAAGGGATGCGTATCGGATTGTGACGAATGGGGGGTGGAAGGGTTTTCCTCGTGGGTCTGAAGGAGGAGGGAGTGTATCTGGTACGTTTTTTGTACGTCTTTCCCCCTCTAGGGCTTATGCGTTTGTGTGTAGAAAGGAGAATGAAGGCGTACATCTTCAGTGCCGCGGCTCCTTCTCCCCATCCTCACCCGCACCGAGAGCTGAAGGAGTGGGGCGCGGATGTTACGGAAGATGAGATTTTTCGCATGGAGGATCTGGAGGAATTTGTCGGTACTGATTTTGGATTTATCTTTTCTGCAAAGGTATCTTCGACACTTTCAGTTGAACCCAAGACTACGAAACGCGTTAGGAATCGTAGTCCCTCGGTGGAACCAGAGCCTAAGAGAAGGAAGTTGAAAGTTGGCTCGCTTGTTAGCATGATACCCAAGGTCAGAATTTATTCCACTTCTTTTAACACAAACTAACACTAAATTGCTCGACCATCCAGCCACACATCCTCCCATCTCCGTACAACCCCTCTCAAGTCAATCCCGCGAACGGCAGACCGTACAAACGGACTCTGCCCGAGTTCATTCACCCATACACAGAAACGCCATCTTCATGGGACGCCCGTCTGGCTTGGCTCGTGCCCATTCGCGGTATCCTACCTTGGGATGGCGCGACCCATGCCGAGGTTCTGGAGAATGACGACGACGACATGATACCTGTTCCTGTCCCCAGCACGGATCCTAGTGGGTCCGGGAAGCTCTTATGGACGCGGGATTCCCTCAGGAAGTTCTGGGATGTCCTTCTGGAGCTGCGCAAGAATCGGGCTTTGGGATTGTTGGGTGTGTCGTTCCATGTTGCGCGTCTGCCGAACGATCAACAACAGCAAACGTCGTCGTCGACATTGCCTCTGCAGCTTCCACCTTCGGCGCTAGGATTGTCGGCTGTGGATTATATCAAAGTGTACCACGACGCGCCTAACGCGCTCTTCGTGCGGGAGATGCTGGATCTGTGGCAGTATGCATATCAGGCAGGGGATGGACGGACGAGGAAAGTTCGGATGCTCAAGGGATCGAAGCTCGTGCTGCTTGACGAGCGTTCACGGGGGGTGCAGTTATCGTGATTTCCTTCCTAACGACTAACGTACGAGATCAAGTTATATCTGGGTTGCTCGCCTCGAAGACTGAACTTGTTGGGCCGGACGTCGGACATCGATATGGGTCTTTACCTTCCTCCTCTCTAAAAATCAATACTGATGTCGAACGCTCGCCTCGCCGCTCGGTATAAGGATGCATATGTAACCGAAGGCATGTCACTGGTTCCCACTCTTTCCGATCAGAAGGCCTTTACGAACTCTGTCATAGTCTGTCATAGTCGTACCCCGTACCGTACCCCGCACCAACCATGGGTCGGATCCTAAAAATAGTACATCTCAAAGATGGAGATGCTCCAAGATGTGATAATTATTAATGGAGCATAAATGATTAGTCGGAATGGCCATCAGACTAATCCGACTGATATCATATGGGGGATCACATCATTTTGTGCGCGCCTAATGCGCGCTCGGTGTCGTGTATGGAGAAAACAAACACACTCTTGGTAAGGCTTTGTGATTCTTTTAGCAAGAAAAAAAATGTATTGCTAAAATTCTGAATTAAAATTCTAAGATACTCGCAACGGTGTCGTCCAAGTCAGGATCGACTTCCTCACCTGGGGAAGCATGAGAGAGGTCAGAAATTTAACTCGTCATTCGAAACTTATATTTATCTCGGACATTTCCGACAGTCGGTGTCACCTGATATTAGTCGCCCGACTATTTTTGACCACTCCTATTTTTAAGAGTAGTCGGCCGGCTAATCTCTTTAGTCGGTGTCAGCAGGTGCCAGCGGCGACTCGACTAGTTATCTTAGTCGGCGGCTGGAACAACACTGGAGCCTTCATATCCGATATCATATCACATCGCTTCGAAGTTTGGGGGTGGGGTATGGGCATGGGATATAGGCATTGGGTTTGAATATGGATACGTATAAGAGGCTAGGTCGAGTTGAGTCGGACAAACGCCACCCCCCTTCTTCGCTTAACCCACTGCCATGGCTTCCTCAGAGGTTTCTCACCGCGAAGTCGAGGAGAAGAGGAGCAGCACGTCGGAACATAGTGCGAGCAATAAGGACGGAACGTTGTATCAGTCCGAGCTGGGTCCCAAGGCGCACAGGAAGCATTTTTTCTCCCCGCTCGACCCGGCGTATGCTGATGCTGTGAATCGGGACGCGGAGGGTGTGGAGTATACTGCTGAGGAAGAGGTGAGAGTCGTCGTTGATCATGATTGGATTGGGAGATCTAATGTGATGGAACTAATCTAGCGTGCCGTACGAAAGAAAATCGATCATACCGTGTTGCCGTTGGTCGTTTGCAGGTCTGTCTGCCTCCGTCTTGCTTTGTGTGTATCTTGGTGTTCTTATCAGACTAATCTCTTTTTTCTTCGTAGTTATATATGTAAGTTTGCATATACCGATGTGGCTTGTTTAGCGTTTCATATGAATACGTTTTCGTTCCTTCTAGTCAATCAATTCGGTGGGTCTTCTCATTTTTATGATCCACTGAGGACGGATGCTGACGTACTGTGGTTGGTTTGAAGATAGGACTAATATGTGTGTCTTTCCGACCTTCCAAGTGGTGCTCGAGGACCAACTAACGTGTATCTGGATTCTGAACTTGAAGCGGGAACGCACATGTCATCACGGCGTTCAACGAGAATTTCGTAAGTCTCGATGTTTTCGAGGATTTAATGATGAACATTAAATCTTTTTAGGGAATAACGAACAATAGTAAATGGACATTAGCATTGAGCATTTTTTATGTGGGATATTGTACGTCGATCATCATGGTTTTTTCAATGTGTTTTTGTTGTTTATAGTGCGCTTTTTCAGGTCTCTTGGAGATGCCTGCCAATGGTGCGTCCCTCTTTCACCTTTACGCATTTGTGCATATGGATTGGACTCATCAAGAATACGTATTTCATATTTTACAGTTCTTCAACGGCATATTGGCGCTAACCGCTTTTTCTTCCTCTCCTTGACGTTTTGGGGTTTGGCTTCTCTTTCAATCGTCTATGCGAAGGGGTACGCTGGTTTGTTGGTTCTGAGGTACGATCTGCCGGTTTTCGAGAGCGAAGTTACTGTACAGTTGAGTTAATATGGGCTGTATTAGGGTGTTGATGGGTATTGGAGAGGCGGGCTATTATGCGGGGATGATTTATTACTTGTCTTTTTGGTACAAGCGGTGCGTTGTCCACCTTATTTTTCTGGTGACCGACTGATTGGGCTGGGTGGGTTGTGATAGACACGAGCTGGCGCTTCGCATTAGTTTGTGCATGACTGGAACTCTGCCTGGCGCTATCGGGGTTCGTCGAGGTGTTAGAAATGGGATTTGTTCCCTGGCTGAATCTTTCTTTGTTATTAGGGTCTTTTGGCTTTCGGCTTGGTTCGCGCACACACTTCTCTGCTACAAGGGTGCGTCTTCTTTTCGTGGATAACATAACTTACTAATCGTACGCGCAATATTCCATAAGGTGGCAATTTCTATTCCTGGTATGTTAGTTACCTGTACGACGTACGATTGAACCTCACCCAAAGATACCCTTAGATCGAAGCTATTCCGACGATGATTATGGCCGTTATGATCCTGTTCTTTTTGCCTTCTTTCCCCTTCTCTGCTTCGTTCCTCAGTCAGAGAGAGAGGGCCATTGCGCAAGCACGCTTGAACAGGGATCATAAACCCCAATCTCATGGAGGGATGAGTGGATGGGTCGGGTTCAAAGCTGTCGTATCAGATATCAACGCGTGGTTGTTTATGTTGATATACGCGAGCTGTGAGTTGTTTTTCATGGCTTATGCCTGGCCAAGTTCAATGGATTGCTCATTTCTTTTTCTTTTTCTTTTTCGCAACTATAGTCAACGTCGGCGTAGCCACGATTTCGTACTTCCTCCCAACGCTCATTAAAAACCTCGGCTTCTCCTCAATCAACGCTCAAGGAATGACTGTCGCGCCATATATCGTAGGCTGGTTCATGGTGTTTTTCCAAGCATTGCACAGCGACCACACCCGGGACCGAGGGTACCACATCATGGCGTCCTGTGCGGTCTCGTTCATTGGGTATATCATCCTCGCCACGTCCGTGCAGAAGAGTGTGGGCGCGGCGTATTTTGCGTTGTTCCTGGTCGTTGGCGGGAATTATAGTTTGTTCCCTTTAGTGATGTACGTTTCGATGACTGCTACTCCCAGGATTGACTTTATTGATTTTTTCTATTTTGAATTTTTTACTCTAGGAGTTGGGCGGCTAATGCGTTTTCACCAACTTCTAAGCGGGGCGTCGGGACAGCGTTTATTGTCTCGATATCGAATTGTGTTTCAATGTAAAATGATCTGTTCTTTTGCGGATCTGGATAGAGTTTACTAATCATCTTTTTAGTGCGTCACCTCAAATTTATTTCGATCCAGAGGATTCTTACAGGAAGGGACATGCTATCTCTGCAGCGTGCGTTTTGAACCTTTCATCAATAATTGATATATCAATGTTGACGTCAACGTATTACTCAGTTGTCTCTTTCTTTCTTTCTTGGCCGCCTTTTCTTTGCGCACGAGGCTCTCGATACTGAACAAGCGAAACGCGGAGAACCTAGCGGCAATGTCGCAGGGTGAAAGGGAGAAATTGGAGAATGATAAGCCGGAAGGAGAGGTTTGGGATAATGACCCTCGATATATTTTTATGACCTAAATATGTTTTCATGATTTTGAATATTAACGTTTTCTTTTTTCTTTTTCTTTTCTGTTGAAGCAGGTGTCCTATGTATATTCATTCTCCGCAGATCAGGGGCCTCTAATCATAATCCGTCGGGACTTGTACGTGAGAAAGCATTTTGGTTCAGTCGCGCCGGCTTTTCCAAATCACATTGACTTTCCGGACGTGACGTTGATTACTGTGCACTCCTTGCGTGGGGACATCTTTATCTCACTGACCCCTTTCTCTCCTCCTCTTTATCTCTTCTTGCCTGCTACCTCTTGATAGCATAGATACAAACACTAGGTGAAGCACGAGAACATAAGCCATGGTTGTCCTATCCCAGGAAACGAAAGATAACCTCGATAAGATATTAGTGAGTCTCATTCTTTCAATCTCAATCCGATAGCATAGGGGGCTTAACGATGTCAGAGCCAAGCTGTTTCAGAAGGCAAAGTCCCGGGAGCTTCGCTTATTGTTGGCTCGCCCGAGCAGGAGTTGTACTTTGGCGCTGCGGGCGTCAAATCCCTCGGTGATCCATCTGCGGGGAATATCGACCGGAACAGCGTATTTTGGGTATGCAGCCATACGAAGTTGGTCGTTACGGTATGTCTGGAGTCCATTATGACTTATTTTTGTGGATTGTTAACTATGGTCGTTGTGCTGACCTACATTTTGCGCCCTTCCAGATCGCCATTCTCCAACTTATTGAGGAGGGTAAAGTAGCATACGATACCCCTGCCTCCAAGTTCTTCCCTGAGCTTTCTGACCCTATCGTACTCGACTCTCCTTTGTCTCCCACGTCTACTTATTCTCCTGCAAAGAACCAAATTCTCGTGAAGCACTTGTTGAATCATTCGAATGGAATAGCCTATTCGTCGATCGGTAAGAGGAACCCGGACGAGCTTAATCCTGCTTATACAAGTGTGGCATATGGGGGTGGTGTGGATGGACCGGAGAGGTATTCTAGGGCGGAGTTCTTTAGGCTGATTAAAGTGAGTGTTGGTCTTCTTTGTTGTCAGATATGATTCTGAATAATGGTGTTCAATCATAGAGAGGGTACCCTTCTGTTCCATTGTCGTTTGAGCCTGGGACAAATTGTGAGTGGTTTTTTCAAAGGTAGGACCGGAAGCTTATCCTTTTGTCGCATGTTACTTAATAGGGACCTATGGGTACGGTTGCGACCTCGTCGTGTTCATCGTTGAGGATATCTCTGGAAAGTCAATTCAGGACTATTGGTGCGTGTTTCTATCGTGCGTCGCTGTTGTCGAAGGCCTGACAAGTCGGTATGATAAAGCCAGGAGCGCATCTTTGGGCCGTTGGGAATAACACCCACATTTTACATCAACCCCATCACACGGAAGGATCTCGTTCAACTCTCTTATCGTAGCCGTGTCAATGGGGCTTTTGAAAAGTGGGCCGATCAATTGAGTATCCCAGAGAGGGAGAAAGAAAAGAGTGCGTATGATGATATTTTGTTTGCGTCTTAGTTTGGATACTGATCGACATTGCTCATTTGCTACTAGTGGGAATCACCCTAGGAGGCATTGCTCTCCATTCAACTCTATCCGACTACCTTGTCATCCTGCAGCATTTACTACTTATCAAATCAGGCCCAGCCCCGCCCACAGCAATACTCACTCCCGAGACTGTATCTCTCATGTTCACTCCTTCTGTACCTCCCTCTTCGACTAATGCGCTATATCAATTTACCAGTCTCGAAGAAGTATATCCTCGCGTTATAGAGTTGAACTTTGGGCTTGGAATCTGTCTGGCAAGCGAAGATTGGGACGGAAGGAAGAAGGCCGGTACTGGATTTTGTAGGTTCTTTTGATTTTCTGCAGGCGTAGCTTGCTCAATGCGGTTGAAATTGCGAGTATAGGGTATGGATGGGCAGGGACATATTACTTTTTAGATCCTAATACGGGCATCGCAGCGGTATATGGGACGCAGGTTGCCCCTACGTTCGATAGTGAGGTCATGCAGTTGTGGGACCGCTTGGAACGGGCTTTGTATACGGGCTTGAGTAAGTGAAAGAAAGTAAGGACTTCCCAGTGCCATGATTGATAGAGAACGAACGAAATGGAATATTAACCACTAGCAAGTGGGTTAGTACTAGGATACAAACACGCAAGCGCTACAAGGCTACTTTCAACTGTAATGTCAACATACTATGTACTCGAGTCCGATGGACTTAAGCTTATTGGTTCTCCTAGTTTTTTACGCCTTTGAACTTGACTTCGTATCCAAGTAAAGGAGCAAGATAACCTCCCATAAACGTCGTTATCTGTGCAATGAATCATTAAAGACCATAGAAAACGAGACCTGTATATTTCAAGAACCGAGACTTACTCCTTTCTCCAGCCATATCATGTGCCCGGGCAATACCATCCTCATGTCGCCCAT
Organism: Agrocybe praecox; assembly: GCA_964017145.1. Taxonomy (NCBI): domain Eukaryota; kingdom Fungi; phylum Basidiomycota; class Agaricomycetes; order Agaricales; family Agrocybaceae; genus Agrocybe; species Agrocybe praecox. The sequence continues at coordinate 1,090,350 of OZ024848.1, read as the reverse complement.
GTACATTGCAAGCATCCCCTGCAGAAAGCTGCTGGGAGGCTTATCTTCGGCGAAATAGTTTCTGAAGAATACTTCCTTGTCCGAGTCCTATACGATGTAAAAAGGTAAGATAATCTGCAAATAATATCTGTAATTTAAATAAAATATAAAAACCATTGGATCCGTTTTTTCTTCGAAGATGGTCTCCTCGTCATGGAACCCACGTAAGCTATGCACGACTCCACGTGGTATCATGATTTCTCCGTCCTCTGGCTTGTAGATCTTCGTCTCATTGCCTATCATCACTTGTAATCTCCCTTTGACGATGCGGAAGAACTCATCGTGCTTTTCATGCCAATGTGACGGGACGTAAAACGTATCACCTTGCGATTTTGAAACAGCGGGGACGTGGATGCGTGTGAGGTAGGGTTGGTTGCGAAGGAAAGTCTATAGTGCTGAGTTAGCAAATGATACTATTGGATGAAGATATGGGATATTAATTACCATAGTAGTTCCATTCCCCAGGCCGATTGTTGGAGGAAGTTTTTCGAGGTCAGCCAGTGCCATGGTTGTTGTACTTGCTTGTCTTCGCGATATTACAAATTTGATGATACTCTCCTAGTCCTCCAGAGCCCTTCGACTTTTTATCTATGAGTGAGCTGTTTATGACGTGAAGTGTCCGTCACTGTTTTCACTTATATAGATTTGGAGCTTCCTTGGTGTACTCCAACTGGAGTCCCTACAACACGTAGACCTATTTTCAACAGCAACAACGATCCGAAATAAAGTATCCCACTCTGTATCACCACCCAAATAGGTATGTCTGTCACATACTGAGATATGGGCGATCTAGCCACGCTTGTCGACCCAACCGTGACACCGGCGCTAATTATAAACTGTCGATCATGATCGGCAGCGGTCATCTATCACATTGCTGGGTAGGTACAGATGACCAGTCGAATCCAATGTAGCTGGTACTCCTGTAGCAGATAGAACAGCTGTACTTATAACTTGTACATATCAACTACTAATATTTCTGTTACCAAAAATCTAGAATTTGACTTATATCCAACCAATTTCTGCTCCAAAACAATTCTCCAGCTAGATCGTCTCCCGTGAGGTCTCCACTGCCGGCTTTACTCCTTCAAATTTGACCTTGTATCCAAGCAAGGGAGCGACGTAGCCTCCGAGGATTGTGGTTATCTAATTTAAGCTGTTAGGCTCCTGACGTCCAAAATAAAAATCAAAGTCTTCTCATGACTCACCCCTCGCTCTACCCATTTTACATGCCTGGACAACGCCATCCTCATGTCACCCTTATACATCGCAAGCATAGCCTGCAACATACTTTTGGGCGGTTCATTCTCCGCAAAAATGTTTCGGAAGAATATTTCCTTTTGGAGATCCTAGGCATAACGAAAAATTTAAAAGCGAAATTAAAGAGACTAAAAGCAGTTAAAATACCACTGGACCCGTCTTTTCTTCAAATATTGTTTCCTCGTCGTAAAAACCTCGTAGACTATGCACGGTACCCTTCGGTACTAAGATCTCGCCGTCCTCTGACGTATAGTCCTTCGTTTCGGTACCGATCATTACTCGCAGTCTACCTTTGACTACACGGAAGAGCTCATCGTGCTCTTCGTGCCAGTGTGGAGGTACGTTGAGTGTTTCTCCTTGCGAAGAAGAAATGGCGGGGACATGTACGCGAGAAAGGTAGGCCTGATTACGAAGGAATGTCTGTGATGTTACTGTGAGGCACAGAATTAATCTACAGCAAATAGCGCGTGCGACGAACCATGGTGCATCCATTCATACCCATCTCAATTGCTGTGGGCAGTGTTTCCAGATCAACGAGTGACATTATATCGAGCCTTGTTACGCTTTCAGGTGGCCTACTGAGCGAAAATCACAGAGGAGTTATCCGCTATTCATGCCTGTGATGGGGTCTTTATATCAGGTCTTCCTTAAATAAGTGCTTACTCAGTCTTATTGATAATCAAGACATGGGGGGCAGAACTGACACAAAATTACTACAGTGTATGGATATTCCTTGAGTCCTTCACACATACTATATTATAATTAATAGTTTATCCCGTCCAGTCACACCATCATGATAGAGAAGGGGAAGAAAGTCCGCCACCGTGGAATCATAAAGGAACATCGGAGGAACTAATATTAAATATTAAGCATTAATTACGTGAGAATGGAAGAATATTTTTTAATGATCTGTGTGAATAAAAGCTCGTATTATCGACATAGAAGTTATGATATCTTCCTCTTTCTGAATTCGATGACCGTTACGACAAATGCAGACGAAAATGACCAAGTCCAAAAATGTGATCACGGGACGTAGATATATGTGGAAATTGGAACCGCAAATTTCCTACTGGATTGTATCCGTGACCAACCTTGCTCAAGGTCTGCGCGCGTTGCCAACGTGTTGCTGCCACTGGTGGTATAAATTGATGCCAATGGCAGATTATGGCACTAACATGCGGAGTTTTATCAGTCTCAGATGTACGACCATCCAAACGTGGCTAGAGACTTCCTAATAATGCCAGCAAGGGCTCAATTAGATTCAATATCGACCGTATCGACGGAGGACTGCGTGCTGCGTGTCGCTGAAGAAGATTAAAGTTGTATATACATTTGCGTGTGAATAATTCTGAGACTCTTCTCGAAGAGCTAACGAACAGAGGAAATAGTAAGCGAAAGTATTAGACGGATGTCGACTGGAGGAGATGAAGTCAATGGTAAATTACGTGAGGGCATAGAATCTGACGTACGATAAATTTGAGGTAAGTAGGTCTCCGTCACGTCTTCGCCTACTCCTTCTTCTCTATACTTTCGAACTTGACTTTATATCCAAGCAGAGGAGCGACGTAACCTCCTAATATCGTCGTTATCTGTGCAAGAAATCAGACGGCAGGGCTAGTTTTGAGCAACTCAAAACTCACTCCTCTTTCCAGCCATGTTATATGACCAGGCAGTGCCAACCTCATATCTCCATTATGCATGACGACCATGGCTTGTAGAGGGTTGGAGGGTACCTTTCCCTCAGCTAGAAAGTTCCGGAAGAAAAGTTCCTTCTGGGAGTCCTAAATAATGTGTCAGGTGCGTACGTGATACTAGAGCGAAAGAAAGAGAGGAAAAAGTTTGCTACCAGGATCAAAGACATACCATTGGATCCGTTCTCTCTTCAAATATTGTCTCCTCATCATGAAATGCACGCAGACTGTGGACGGCTCCCTTCGGAATCCTGATCTCACCATCTTCCGGCACGTATATTCTGGTATGGCTTCCTATCATCACCTCTAGCCTCCCTTTCACAATGCGAAAAAGCTCGTCGTGCTCTTCGTGCCAGTGTGGCGGAACGTAGAGCGTGTCACCTTCCAAGGCGGATATAGCCTGGAGGTGCACGCGTGCGAGGTAAGGCTGGTTTCGCAGGAACGTCTGGTACAGTTGATTAGACAATCCCGAGAATTTGAGGGAAGCTACAGACATACCATGGTACAACCTTTCCCTATTTCAATCATCGCAGGAAGCGTCTCCAAGCTCATAAGTGGCATGGTCACAACTGTATTTGCAGTGAACGAACGAGAGACGGATTTAATGTGTTGGTACTTACATTGCGACCTTGGACTCTTGTCCTTTATACGTGGCGATGCTGAGCAGGCGACTTCGGCGATCGTTCAAGCTCAAGAGTTTCCAGGTCAATAGCTGGTTGGCATGGAGGATCCAATTGAATTTGCTCTTATCAGGGGGGCCTGGTATGTAAACTTGCCTATGTCTGAGTCTTGAGAACCACGAGCCCTTGTGACCGACATCCCCATCGTACCCATGGGGATATATATGGTAGGGAAGAATATAGGATTAACACATACGGAGAGTAGTAACAAAAGTGAGACATTCCTGGATTCTGTTCACGACCTTTGAGTTGTCAATTCAAAAGTATTGAGAATCTATGACGACCCATTAACGTTGATGCAGAACGATGGAAACATTATGACGCGACTGGGTACCTGGCTGGTTACTCGTCTTGCTCTTGACTTGAAGCTCTCTTACTTTAAAATCAAAAATCAGGTATGAGCTAACATGAAAGCTCGACAGTTATATTATTAATAGTACCGAATATGAGTCTGAAGCCGTATACTCTTGGAAAGGAAAACACGTATGCCTTACATGCCATTACACGGTGAGCGCTCAGCATATCTATCTCAAACTCGATTGGTGCACCGAGATTCCTCGTGTCAATGAGCCCTTTATGTTTAGCTCGACAGATAAGCATTGTACGACATCGACTCTATCCTTGCGCCACATATTTAGCTTATTTATGCAAGTTATTAGAGAAGGGCTACGTTTTTCGCTGCGTAAGTTAACCAGAACTATAAATAGAACATGATCAACCAACATTCCCGTACTGTCGTGTTTGTGGGGTTATCGTGTATATTGGGCTATATTAATTGGGGACACGAGAATGAAACTGCACTGAAACACTGTGCATAGTCTGTTTGAGCTTTTCAGAAGCTCTCCGTTCACGTTTTCATACTTTCGGCATGCATATACTGCCAGTGGTACCCGTAAGCACCTATCCAGTTAATACTTGTGACACGTGTTATGGAAAGACCCGCCAATGAGCATGAAAGCGACAGAAATAATAACCTTTTGGACTTCAACGCACCTAAACTCTGCCAAACTTGGAGTGTCTTACCTGGAGTGTCCAACACTGAGTCATAGGGGCGGTTTTTGAGATAACCGGCTCGTGGAAATATCCTCAAAGACCTCTGCCTCCTCTGTTCTGTACGTCTCTGATCATACACTTTAAAAGAAATTTAAAGCTATGATAAGGCACAAGACTTTGAGAAAATACACCTGTGGCCAAATTCATAGTATAAACCAAGCCGGATATACCTCACAAGGTCGGGTATTTATAATTATGTATCAAGATTTAATGTCTTTCTAGTACTTGGTGAGAATAAAACCACTTTGCACTTCATACACAATTAAGGCGAAATTTTTTGGACTCGCCAATCCAGCGTAAGAATAAATATATCTGCGTGCTTGTTGGTGCGCGTTGGTTTTATTTATCGCAATGCTATTTTTAGACAGCACGGCAGCACAGCGCAGCTAACGGCCGAACAGTGTGGGTCTCGGCTGCGCACACTGCAGCACACTGCAGTAAGAAGCTCATTATGTGCATACACTTGTAGTGTAGTATCTGTAATCATGTCAGATGCGTACTGGTACCTGTTGTATAAGGACGTATGCACGAATAGTAAATATTCTATGGCTTGAACAATTCATCGGAATGATTAAGTTTCCACACCAAAAACATGTAGAATTCGACCTAAAAATTTCTATATACCATAAAATGACGGTATATACACGTATAGTGTTCAACAAACCATATATAAGGTTTCTACTACGGAGATCATCTTGTCGGGTCAACACTTATAACTATCCCGGATATTCTTGGAATAATTCACCGGGTAGGAACTATGCAATGATTATGTTTGACCATAAACTCTCCACATATTTTCTCATTATTTTCCAGAAATTATAGAAAATATAAGCCATACTACAGGACACGAGATAAAACATTAACTAACCCGGCGTCCCACCGTGCTCGAGAGTCTTGTCCTTAAAATAACTTGTTAAAACTGGTTGCTCCACTTCGTTTTCTCTTATGTAACCAATGAATCACCATTCTACTCATTTACATGAGTTTAGAAGGGTGCTATGGTACCTCAGAGGTGAAAAATCACGAAAAAAATCACTGATCAAAACAAAAAAAACCTCCGCGGGATTTTTGGTGCAAACGGCGCATCATACTGCACCTCATAGACCGAAGAGCTATTTTCGGCGAACCAAAAGTATAGCTCGAACTGGACAGACAGTCCGTTTGAACTTTGGCGGTCGGGTAGCAGAGAGGCCTAATTAAACCGAGATCCACTATACCGCGGCAACATCTCACCAATTGATGTGGCCGTTGCAAAACTAAAAACAACCTGAATCGAGCGAGTACAGATGAATATTGTCTTTACCTCAGGGGTTCCAGGCCCTACTGACCGAGGCCACTTACAGTGCTTCGTCATATTGTTGTACTCGAGCTTCTTGTACATTAATCAGAAAGTGATGATCACAGTATCAGTATGCTTCTGAATCACAATCGGCAATACATGTCCTCTACACTGCAACTTGCTAGTTTCTCGAAGCTGTACAAAGCGGATCGTGAAACTTCCTCACCACGTTCATAATTAATGCCACGTTTGTGGGCCTATTATAGTAGAGTATTGATACACAGCTTCTACGCGAAATCTGCCTCCATATTTTCTATCACGGAATTCCAGTTTACTTGCCTTGTCCTGAGTTTAGTGAGGGATTCCATAACCTGTTAGACAGTCCGTAATCCTAGGTTCAAGCGTGTTATTTGATATCCTTCTCGTAATCATATCTAGTTTCTAATTCCTTGAGCATATATCAACTAATTTTCAACGCTATGTTTAGCCATCTTAAGTTCAAGCACCGTATGGGTCTTGAGAACTTGAGCTTTATGCTTTCAGGGCTTTAGGGTTGAAAAATTTTGAAAATTTCTCTCACTAGAACTTCATAGTTTCGGGGCCTGAACAAACCGCCAACCGGGAGTGGGCGCTTCCATCATCTCTTTAACCGCTGGCGCGGTGCTCTGTTTCCCACGGAAAATTATTCTCCTTGTATTTATCCCCGGAAACAGACAAAGAAAATGGGAATATTCATCTAGCTTACTATCACCCTGGGAAATAGATCTTGGTACGCTCCTTCTACATAGGGTGTGGCCCGTATACCGGGACGTACCGTAATCAAGTTCTTTAAATGGTACATACGGTACGGATACAAATACGGCATTTCTGCACGTGTACGGCTCGTCGGGCCATTCTACTTTCCAAAAAGAGGCAAATCACGTGCGTGTAAAACATTCAACGCGCACATGAGAAAGGCATCAAATGTGTAACACAAAAAGACTTCAAAAATTCGCAAGCTGTGTAGATTGACACTTCAGAGAATTCTCTATTGACCGCGAATCTTCGCACATAATTCCCAAAACTTTGTTCAGCATCCTAAACCTAAATTTAGCGAGCTATGATGCAGCGAGAAGCTAGGGAATTTATTTTCCCAAGCAGAAGACTTATAATGAAACAGGGGATTCAAAGCTTAAAGATTGCTTAAACGTATATTATGTAAAAGTCAAGATCGAATACTAGTAAGATCGAATGCTTCCTGAAGACGAGGCATGATTCACTATAAGAGCTATCATCCCATCTTTGTTTTCAGTCATGACCGGCAATCCCTCGAGTTCAAAGCCAATACTAGACTCACCCCACACAAGCGCCGACAAGCTCATTAGAGCGCCTATGTGCTCCTTCATTCGCCGCATACGAGCCTTTTGGAGACGCCAGACAAGACAACAAGGGGACCTTGAGCGCGAGCCTTATCATCATCGACAGAGGCGCCAAATAGTCATAAATCTTTGTGGATGCCTTCGCTTCACTGGCCAGGACTATGCTCCAACATTCTATGCGGCTAACTGCGGCAACGCATACACGAACAATCTTACCAATTGTGCGAATGACAACACTCTTACTCTCAATGTAGCTGGAGAAGGAAGCGAAAACATTGTCAGTTCAGAAGGTATTGTACTACAGAGCTTTCAGGATTAGCTATTTTACTGATGTTTTCCAGATCGTGGCTCAGAGCTCAGAGAGAACACGGAGAGAACAGTACAAATAACTGAATAGAAGCCACTGGATATTGGTACGCAACATCCAATCCCTATAAATTAAGAGATTCGAGTTGAGCTTTCGTCCTCAGACAGAATTCAGAAACATGATAGACTTTTGGTGTTCTAATATTCATACACCTTCTGGCTACAGGAACGTTAGGCCCCTAACTACTCACGTATTCATTCATCGTCGGATCAAATTTAACAGCCGGTATAAATTGACTTGACGTCACCGATTCACCTTTACTGACATATTTGCCTGCGTCGAGTAGTAGTAGTTGTACCGTGGAAGATTCAATCTGAAATACCAAATACCAAATAGCATCGCAAACGTCAAAGCATGAGCAGTTGTCGCCACCTTAACTTAACACAGAAACATGTCGGTAAACGACAGGGATTATGGGCTTCAACAAAGAATAGGATTACGGCAGGCAGGCTGCCATCAAAAGGGCATCCACGGCTAAAGTGTCGTTTCTTTTTTAGTGCTGAGGTAAGTATATATGGTTCAATAGTCGGCTAACAAATAATGTTGTTCATGCTATATATGGCAAGCCCGATGCCAAAATTCCGGAGGGCATCTCGTTTACTGGGAGAAAGGTTCGCGGAACGGTCCGGCGGACCTCGAACCACTAACCGTGAACTGACTCTGTGGCAGTGACTCCCTGGCTACCGTGGGTGCTTCTAATCGCGGTTCGCGGTTCGGAGGCCTGAGGTTCGAGGTTCGGCGAACATTATTCCCAAAGAGACTTTCTGTAATTCCGAGCGTCCAAACGCACAATAAGGTAACGAATTGCTTGCATATAATGTGTGTGGTGCATATGAGTGAGTATATATGAATGTAAAGGTGAAGGGAGGAGGTGAAGGGGGATAGGAGTGAAAATTGAACAGGTGAAAAGAGCTCCCTTTAAGGAACTCTTTCACCTAATTGCGTAGAAAGTGGGTATCACATCGACGTAAAACACAACGGAGAAAGAAAGAAAAAATCCAAATCCTACACAGATAAACTCCCAACCGACATGTGCACGTACGTACGCGCTGCACTAGGTGACGGAGAGAATGTACACATGTAAAGCGTGGGATATGGAAGAAAGAAGAAAAAAGTTTTAAAAAAGCAATAAAAATAATACAAAACAAGGTGAAGAAAAGAAACAGACTAAGAAAATTGTCCATAGTAGATATAAGGAGTATATGTAGTAAGTACTGCGTTGTCCGAAGCGGGTTGGTGTGTAAAATCTATCTTGGACCATAGATAACGGTGGTGTAGCGCACGAGTTGGTTCGGTGTGTCGACGATGGTGGAGTCGAGAAAAATGTTACAAAAGGGAGGTATCGCTCAACGAATAAGTAGTGATATGTATGGTGCACGCGGTTTGTTACGAAGACCGAGTGAATGGATCTGAACCTGCCTTTCCAGGGCAGGGCAGGGCAGGTCGGTACGGTGAGTCTGACGGGGGGAAATAAAACAAAACGGTCTATGAAAAGGTAAGTGTTGGAAGAACGAAAGTATGGTTGGATGATGTGCACAATATTTTCGAGATGGCAATAGACAGGCGAAGGGACAAGATAGCGCAAGGAGAATCATTGATGACGGTGACGCTTGAAACGAGATATGGAGTGGAGCCTTATTACAGAAGGAGAACCAGTGCTCCCAACATCAAAGTGATCAGCGTCCCCAGCGATGTTGAACTCGTTCCTAGAGCCCCGCTTGGAACTGTGGTGTTACCGCCGTCTGAACTTGATTGCGTACTTGAGGCGGCAGCTGTGCCCAAAGAGCCCGAGCCGGACACCGAGCTTGTTGACGAGGCCACACTCGTGCTTGGACTCGAACTGGAGGAAGGAACAGGAAGCGAGGAAGACGAAGGCACTATCGAGGTCGTCAACCTCGACGCTGTCGGGCTTGCAAACACTGATGATGAAGACCTGGAGGCGCTTGTAATAGTTGTTCCTGATGCTGGCGCGCTCGCTGACGAGTTTCCTGAACCTTCGCTTGAACTTGTTGGTTGTGCCAGATTTGTGCTACCGGAGCTAGCACCAATGGTAATCGTAAGTGTTGTTTCCTGCGTACTCGTTGGACGGGCAAGCGAGGACGGTATGGGTATGTCCTTTGTCGCGGCGGCCAAGGGTGCGTCAAACGAGCCCGACATGCCTGTGATTCTGCAAGAATATTGATATCAAAAGGTGGTAATTAGCATCCGTGTTCATCATCATCAAGGAGGTTGCGTGAGCGAGATGAGGGGTTAAAGAGGAGGAGACGGCAATATAAGGCCGTATTCATGGCATTCGCAAAACAAAACAAGAAAAATGCAACATACCGGAAATTAGGTGACCATCCTGAATATAGGATCGTGCTGTCGTTTCCTCTGGCCGTTGTTGAGGTGATAGCGATGTAACTTTTGCGAGGTCATCAGTGTCTGAGGGACAGAAAGAAATTGACTGATCACGCACTACGTATTAGAGTTCGGTCCTGCACCTGCTATAGGCTAAATTTTGAGAGGGATCGTATTCGTTTTAGTCAATCATTTTCGTCCAGCGACGAGAGACGCACTGTGAAGGTCAAAGATGCCTGCTTCGTTACATCGACAGGTGCGATCCTCTGCACCAGCTGCTGTTCGCCCGTGTACAAGCCAACAGTGGATACTCCAATAGCAGAAAACAAGGGCCGCATGCCGTCGTCTACCCAGCTGACGGTGCATGGCACACCTGCTTGGCATGTGGACCCGGCGTGTGGGTCAACGACCTGTGGTTCGTGTTGCAACGACAGTACGTAGTTTCGTTTGCAGGGATGATGCAAGGTCATGAGAGCAGCGACAACCAGGGGGAAAGAAGAGAAGAAACCCTATCAGCCAACCGTATGCTTATACTTTGCCTCATCCGCAAGCTCAAACTCTCCGACCTCCGCAAATCATTCCAAACAAAATGCGGGATCCAGAGAATATGAAGCGGTAAGGGCAGAAAAAGATGAATGGAAAGAAAACTCACGAATAATCCTGCATAAACCCGCAGTATTCCGCTCTCCAACACGAACAAAAAAGTAAAGAGGACCGTCAGGAAGTTGAGCGAATGTGGAAACCCCGTTGAAGTTGTGGGTGACATCTTCGGTGTATTCAAATATGAGCAAATGTTTTTGTAGGGGTTTTTTTTTCTGGTATAAGCGATAGGCAATTTAAAAAGAGTGTGAGTTTATGTGGGGTCACTTCGAAGACTTTATGCTTGAAGGAGGTAATTTGTTTTTCTTGCTTGTATTTGTTTGAGTTTGAACGAGGCGAGGTGTTATTGCATTCGAGCGAAGGATGAGTGGAGGAGAAAAGACCGTGGGTTCCGTCGAGGCGGAGCTTTCGTACGGGTGTTCGTCGCGATGTCGTTCAGGATCAAGACAAGTGCTTAACAATTTCCTGTTGTCAAGCATCAACCACTTGCCTTTTTTGGCGCTTACATACTCTACTTAGTCGGCATCTCGGCGCATTCACTACCAAGTTCCCGCTAATACATATGATTGATAAAACATATCTGTATTGTGGTGTGCACCATAGGAGAGCCTGCGAGTACAATATTGCTCTATTACTGCTCACATTCTACGCGGCTTTTAAGTAAAATAATCCAAATTCCAGCAGCTGTGAAAGGCAGCCTTACCTTCAACAACATGGCTCGTAATGCTTCCGTTCCCATTTGTGTACAAGTTTGTTATGGAAGTATTGCCATTTGCACAGTTGGTATAGCTGCTTGTATATGTGTTTCCACAGTTGGAAGTGTGGACGCCGGCATGGTCGTTGTGGGTGATGTGAAGGCATCCAAAAAGGTTGATGATAATTTGGCGTCGTAGTGGATGGGTCAGCGCGCGTTCAGTATTCCCTTGATGGGGTTTTGTACGCTTTCGCAACGGGTGGACTAGGCGTAAGAAGAGGTTCATAAGCGCTGCTGTCTTTTTGCGGGAGTTTAGTTGCTTGGAACTAATGCAACCCTGGGGATTTGTGGATGATCGGTGAAAAACAGAGCTGGTAGGTAGCTTTTATAACTTCAGAAGGTCACCTGACTGCGAGGCGCTCAGAATATTGCAAGAGAATAAGTTATAGTTATGGATGTCTGTACCTGTTACTATTTAAGCATTAACCGGATTGAGCCTGAACCTCCGATATTTGTTCGACTTCCGGGGCTATGACTGACAGTCAGAACGAATCTTATCCGATGTTCCGAAGACAAATACGGTTTATTTTGAGTAGTACAAAAGCAGACAAATAGAAAAGGCGCACATCCCCAAGGCGCGCCTCCATAGACCACAAGGCGACCGGATTGATTGACTTTGCTAATGTTGCGGCGATGTTCGAAACGGCAAGCTATCACATACAAAAATATACATGTATGGCTTATACATCAATTATTTCCGTGAGTAAATCATATTGTCGGGTCTGGCAATACGAGGCTTTCTCACATACGCTTCTACTAGGATTGATATCCGCCAGCGCAGCCGTTTTTCATAACAATATAAATGTGCCATTACATATACTAAAAATACACATACACGCGGTTCTCGAAACTTGGAGCCCCCCCAGGAATGCCAAAAGCGAAATGAAACGAAAACTCGGGTACAAAAAAACAGCCGTAAAGCTGCACTAACCTCTGGATAAACACCTTTACGGGATTTACCTTCCATGTACATGGTGGCGTTGCCCCTCAGGTACGTCTGAAATAAAATAACACAAACCAGCCGTACGCCCAGCCTTGTGATAGCGTTATTAACGCACAACGCATAGGAGAACGGCCGCATCTCGAGTAAGCAAATTAATAGAGATTGAAAACAGCCAGACGACTCTGCTGTATGGTAGCCCACTTGTTATGATCGAATGAGCCCATTTCTGTGAAGCTTTCTTCGGCACGATCAACACGCTGTACATACATAGCTTCAGCTCACGGCGCTTGCGAGCATGTGAGCATGTCTACATATAGTTGCTACATACTAATTTCAAGCTTAGTCCGGAGTTGTGATGCTATTGAAATCCTTCAAGTATAGATCACCCAGGCTAGCAAAATGACGAGAGAAAGTCATTCATGTAAAGAAAGAGGAACGTCCATTTACGAGTCTGCCGTCACATCTTCTTCGCCCCAAATGATGACGTCTAATTATGAGGACCGATCACTGGTCGCGGGATGATTGTCAAAGATATGCTACTGATCTCTCACCCTTCAACATAGCAATCACAGAAAATTCACTCCATCATCCAGGCATGTTCATATCTTCCTAATTATACTTAGTCTAAGCGTATAGGTCGGTAAGACGGCCAAAGACAAGATTATGACCTCCTCGCTTAGCTCCATCTTATCTGTCAATAGAGGTACGATTATGAGAACCGATCACTTGTTACCGGATGATTGTCAAAGGTATGTTACTGATTTATCACCCTTCAATCACAGAACTCGCTCCATCATCCAGGCATGTTCATATCTTTCTAATTATACTAAGTCTGCGCGAATATTCCAGTAAGATGGTCAAAGACGAGATTACGACCACCTCGCTTACCTTCATATTAACTGTCAGTAGAGGTATCACCGTATTTTTCTTCACGAGGGATTAACTTGGAAGAGTTCCTGTCCCCGTATTTGGCAGTATGATTCGTGTATTAGCGGCTGCTATTGCGGATAGCGTGCTCAAGTTATCCGCGTAAAGGGACCTTTATCACAACAACTCATTTTCGTTGTGCCTTACCATTCTCATATCTTCAAAGTCATTGTCATAGGAGGCAAAATGCCCTTGGATGTATGTATGTATTGTAGGTTTCATTAGGGCTAAGTAATTGGGATTATCACGCAAGTACAAGACCGACTCGAATTCTTATATTTAAGAAATCACCCTAGATTTTGCGGCCAGTATCGCGCCCAGACATCGGGGTCCCTCACGCCGAATCTTCTTGGAAATAATCGTAGAAAGTGTGTTGGGCATGGTTGGTTTAGCCGCTCATTGCTGATGATCCTCCCATTGGCTTGACATGTTACGAGAGATTCAACGATAACTCCGATGTCATCCATGATATTAGAGCCTTAGAGGTGAACAAGTTTCGTAAATCATACCTCAGTTGAAGCTCACGTATACATCATTCGCGATCAAGGTCGAGTGGTATTTATAATCTGCTTTAGTATGTTATAACCCTGCGTAACTTTGAAGACGAAGACATTGATGCTTATATCAAAATGCCACTCGGAGTTCCACCGGAGTAGCACTTCACGGCATAATTGAGTCTGCATGGAGTCTTACGCCTCTGAAATCCGAACGTAATAGATGTAACGTCTTTATTCTTGGAAACGAAAATGTACTAAGCGGTTCATGCATACTATCTTGTCATCTTTCCTTATCTTGTTCAAACTCTGTACTATAGATAGACCCGAGTAGTACGTACTACTACTAGACAAGCAAACAAGATAGCTTACTTGGGCGGATTAAAATAAAACGATTATGTGTCGCAAGTTAAGACACCGAGTACATACGTACTTTAGGTTTAAAACGCAGTTGATCAATTGATATATATATTAGTCATACAACATGAGCCACAATGGTGTATGCTATTATTATTTTTAGTGTAGTAGAGCCAGCGTTGGAAAGTCAGTGACTAGTCAAATCGTAGTCGAGTCAAGTTGATCCTAGCGTTTGATTGGTCAGTCGCAGTTACCTCGTTTAGTCACGTGAATAGGGCTATTTTCGTATTTTTATTTTGCACAATCTAATCTAGGGCATCTAAGCGACATAGATAATAAAAAATGCCAGCGGCTAGGCGAGGATTTGACTAGTCATTGATCCATCAATAATAATTAGTCACCAGGAGTCAATGACTAGCTGTTGACTCGCACAACGCTGGGCATTTTTGGATCCCCAGCTCCGACTAAGCGTGTCTGCCAAAGTGCAAATGAAGCTGGATCAGGCTTTCGCCCCGGCAGCCTGCAGGCCTCTTGCGGAGTTTAAAGAATGATGATGCGATCAGTCGCGCCAATGTCACCCACATGTCACCTAATCATTTGGTCGTTCGTTGCCCGCTCATCGTCTTGAACGACGAACTCGCACAAATCCACGAAAACAAATTTGTGACAAAGCGTTTTTGTATTTTATTATAAAAATAAGCTTAAAGATTACTAATATCAATTTTTTTAAAAAGAATGCTTGCTATTACTACTAAGGAAACAACCGACATAAAAGGCGGGACCGGTGGGGGAGCAGTGAGCAGGCTCCTTTGACGACGCTCGGATAGTCTCGGACCGGGAGTATGCGTCCGCAGTGTGACTAAAACGCCATCAACATGTGACAATTCCCATCAAATTGCTTGGCTGCCGAAGCTGAAGCTGAAGCCTACATTCGAGGCAAGGCTAAGCGCTAAGCGCTCGAGTTTACAAATTGTTCGCAGAGATCTCCTTTGTGAATCAGCGATCTAGCGTCGAAACCCCGCAACATATTCGCGCTGATTCAAGTGTATATTTATTCATGTTTTTTCTCAGGTAACTGAACGACGGCGCCACCAATGAAAATAACTGGAAAAGGCCGTGGAGGGACATCCTGATCGTGAAACATCCCCCTATTGGGGTTCTATGCGCTGTAGCCGCATGAGGAATTCCAAGTTCCGGACATCTGGCTAGATTTCAGAATACCAACTGGTCAACACATTTTCAGATGACGAAAATTCTCGGAAAAGATTCGTTAACCTGGCCACAATCCGCTGACCGTGCCTGTGAGCCAGTATTATAAGGGTTCATCAAGCGGTGTCATGAGCACCTCGAACCAGATTCGGTCGAAGATCAGACTTGATTGATTGCGAAGCACCCTTTCCTGGGATAATACACAAAAGGGGTTTTGCTGCTCGGATGGTAGCGAATAGCAAGCCATAGTATCCGCTTTTCATTCCGCCCAGCCTGATCGGAGTTGGGGAACCAAACAGGCCCAAATAGATTTTTGAGTGGCCTGAAGACTACATGAATGATGAATGCACTTAGACGTGCTCGAGGGACGTAGAAAGGGAGTTCTCGTTGTCCAAACTCTCCAGAATTAGCAGAAAATTGATAAATTTGGTCGACTTTTCGGCAGTTATTTTTAGCCTCTCTGTTCAATCCCATAACCTCTACAAACCCATAGCTTCGGACGTCCACCGAGAGCTATGGGACAAGACAAGTTCGACTGTATTCCGTGCATGTTCTCAGCACTCGGTACTCAAGCGCTAGCGCTCATCGATGCGCTCATCCACGGTCCCCCGGAGTGTGGTCCGCGTTATGAAAGGGTCGTTCGTGTCGGATACCGTATACCTCGACTGGTGGCGAAAGCGAAAGTAGACGCAAAGAAACCAAGGATGATTGATGATCGGATTGGCGAGACGAGACGAAAGAGGGCGTCGATGGACCTAATTATCATACGATATCATGTCAGACCAACTCATCTACAAGTGAAAACACTCACATGTCATGCACCCTCGCATCCCCCCGAAAAAAGAAAGAAAAGAAAACACAAAGAAACACCGTCACCGTTCGGGTCAACGTTCAACTCAATACTCCAACCCGGCTGAACCTGAGCCAGAATGTGCGGAAGAAGAAAAATAAGCAGAAGAAGAGCGCCTCGCCGGACTCATCCGATGCCTCATCGTCAGAAACGCGATCATGTACGACGTAGGGAAGACAGAGTGCCGCTGTTGGCGTTGTTGCGCTCCCTTCCCATTCACAGGGGAAGTCAATCTAGTCGAGCCAGAAACCTTCAAAGGCTCAGGAGAAGCCCTCATTGGCGTCTTCCTCTTTCCCTGTTCCTTCCCATTTGAAGTTGGGAGTTGACGTTGAACGTGGGCATGCTCGACTCCGATCTTCTCCTTCTGCACGACCCTCCCCTTCCCCCTCAAACCGAACATCCAGCTCCCGCTCACCCATACTCTGCGCTCTCAGAAACCCCCGCAGGCGAATCGCAAGTAATGCATCTTGCACGTCCAGCTGTGCAGCTTGCTCGGCGTTGGCGTGTGCATCCCCTCTTCTCCTTCTCTTTGCCTCCGACCTTCTGATATTTCTCTTCATCCCCATCATCTTCGACTTCGACTAATGGAAACCGAGCAAAGCCGCCAGACCCAGACCCAGGCCCGTTCGCGTTCGCGTTCTCCTTTCCACCACCCGCACTGGTCATTACCCCCCATCCCACGCCTACCCATTACATCCCGCTGGAGTAGTCCAGTGTGCAGCTGTATGGCGTAGCTGGGCTCGGAAGCGCGTCGAGCAGCCTCGCACGATGGCAGTAATGGGCAAAGGATGGAATGGATTCGGCTATGTACGCGTCGGGGTCACATAGAGTCTGTACACGATCTAATCTAATCAGACCGGTTGCACTGCCACACCGCCTATCCCGCCTCTCCACACCATACATGGCCGTGCGATAGATGTACACGAGCAGTTTAAGCTCGGAGGATGAGATTCGCG
Organism: Agrocybe praecox; assembly: GCA_964017145.1. Taxonomy (NCBI): domain Eukaryota; kingdom Fungi; phylum Basidiomycota; class Agaricomycetes; order Agaricales; family Agrocybaceae; genus Agrocybe; species Agrocybe praecox. The sequence continues at coordinate 1,073,196 of OZ024848.1, read as the reverse complement.
GACGGCAAGGGTGTTGTTGGTGTTGTTGGTGTTGGGACTGGGAGGGAGAAGGGGTAAACGACGAAGAGCCTCTGACGGGTGTAGGAGGCCGATAGGTCGTGTAGCGCTCAATCCGCCTACGCCCAAGTTCCCATTCCCATTCCATTGGATATAGCCCAAGTCCTTCCTCACGCGCCTCAGCGAGTCAGCAGCGTTACCAAGGCTAGGAGAAGAAGCACCGCCGGTGCTGATACCAGCCTTAGCCTGCGCGAGGAGCAACGACGACGACGACTTGTTCTTCGCTCGGAGGGGCTGACTTGAGCGGAGGAGTGCATGGGTGCTGGTGCTCGTACTACTTTTTGGGTTGGCTTTGGGTGATACGTAGGGTAGGGTAGGGTAGGGTAGTCTGTCGCCTATGTGGAGGTGTGTCGCGCACGTTGTCTGGCCAAAACCCAACGTCCAGGTGGTTTGAGGTCAACAAAACCCTGGAAGATGACGATCCAATCCAAGTCTATCCAATCCTGCTCTACTCTATCCAATGCAATCAGATCCTGTCCTGTCCAAACGATTCGACGTTGTCCGTGTCCGCGGTACCGTGTCGTGGCGTCGTGCCTCGTGGATGGCCCAAGAGAGGTGGGCGCTTGTGAGCGTAAGAGGTGGTAAGAAGAAAAAGGTCGCAATGAAGCGTAAATCCAAAGGCGAAGGAAGAAGGAAGAACAAAAAGAAGACAATCCAAATCCAACTGATCAAAACATAAAAAAAATCAAGCTGCGTATCGTGTATCATGGGTTACGTGTTGTGTGTAAGTGGTCGTGTATTCGTGTATTCGTGCAGGTGGGTCGCATCGATATCCTCTTCTGCGTCATCCTCCAGCGACTTTTCATGCCCACCCACACGATTCCGATTCGCGACGACGGGAATATGGATAGCGATAGGTCTCGTAGCGCTTAACCCGCACACGCCCCCGTTCCCATTCCGTTCCCATTCCGATTCCATTGGACAAAGCCCAAGTCCTTCCTCACGCGCTTCTCGACATTGGTGCTAGGGACAGTGATGCTGATACCAGCTTCGCGAGGGTATGAGTGTGACTTGAGCGGAGGAGTGCGTGTGGATGTGTGGATGTGCCCGTGCTGGCGCTGGTTCGTGGGTCGGTGGTTTTGTACGATGAGGAGGTTTCGTTCACAAACGTGACATGTCTGGTTTGTGGAGTCACGCGATGTCACAAAGAACTTGGAACTTTGAACACTGTCGACGCACGCCGAATTCGAGGAAATTCAAATTGGCTCATACCAAAGATAAAACAGGTGCACATCGGTACTGGCACGCCGCGTAAGCACACGTCGAGGTGAATATCCTCGCGCGCTGAATCCCCCTTTCCTGCTCCGATGGGATGCCCACTTCGTACTTCGCCATCTCGCCTCAAACTGCATTCCACTTTGATTCCACTTTGAATTCTCATGTACCGTTCCCGCAAGGAGTCTCTCGTATCAATCTCACCTCGAGCACAATCAGGCTCTCTGCATGCACCGAGCCCCCGAATACAGCTTTTTGAATGCACACGCGCGCCCCGGTATAGCGCGGACATGAACGTGGACAAACTTCGCCTCCACCCCTTCAGATGTGCTGTACTTGTTTCAAGTTAATGAGTGCCCTGCGAAATAATATCGATGATGCATATGCTTCGCCTGTCGTGGATCCTCAAGTTCCTTTTCCATTGATATCGGAATCAACGTGCAGCTGAATAGATCTGCTAATGTCTCTTAAGGATAAGATGGTACAGGGCATTAAGCATATGAGATGTATGTCTAGAAGCTCCCTGGGAGGTCTTACTATTAGGGGCCAAAACCATCACGATATCGAAGCGTATGTCACCTAAAACTATTGGAAATGATGTGTTCTCAGTCTCTGTGCTTGTGCTGATTTGAAGGCTCTATCTCTACTAAGAATGGATCATAACAATGTCAGATGGCTCCCTCTCGTTGATCCGCCAGATAGATCTTAGTGTACTGCGACAACTTAATTAAAGCCCTCAGAATAGATGCTCGTAGATTAATACTACTTAAAGACAGCGACTACTTGACTTTGGGTATCCCAGACCCAGCTTTCATTATGTCTTCCCAGGGCGATGACACCATCCCCATATCATTTCAAAAATCCTTTATTAGTGGTAACTTAAATTCAACATTGCTGTTGCAATTTCTTGCAGGTAAGTACCTCCTTTATACAACGTAACGTCCGTAATGTGGCTGAACAACTATACATAGGAGCGTATATTGGGTTTTATTTGATAACCTTTCGAATTTATTGTAGGGGCAGACTGTATATATAAGGAAGGCATGAGATGCTAATCAATTTATAGCACGCAGGTCCCAGCCAGGTCAACGAGTCGTTACTGGTGTTCTTGCAGGACTGTTTGGTTGCACTCTTGGATTTTTGATCGTGAACTGGGTTTATGCAGTTAATTGCTTTGCGGGAGGAGAGGTCAACACTAGATATGATATCTTTTATTTGAGCGTGTTTAACCAGGCTACGCCTGCAGAAACTATCATAATCCCAATATTGACAGGATTAGGTCAGGTTCTTGCGGATGGTTTGCTGGTAAATATTTTATGAGCTATATTACTTCATTTAACTGACAAGAACTTTAGATCTGGCGTTCCTGGCACTTTTTTTGTGATCGGAAATACATCACACTTGCATTTCTGGTTCTTTATATGGTTGAAATCGGTAATTCCGGTGTCTCTGTGGATTCCAAATTGTACATTGATATCATTTTACAGTGATGACCATTACAGTAATTGTCATGAATTTTCTCTTTTGCCTAAACCCACTGCGCTATGAGACAAATTAATTTACGCAGCAGTCCAACATCCTGTATGCGACCAGCCAGTGTGTGACAGCTGCAACAAGTATGATTGTGTCACTCGCAATTGGCATGAAAATCTATTCCTCAACAACCATGAATCACAAGTCTCGAAGAAAATTCATGCACATCATTGTAATAATAATGGAGTCCTCGGCCTTATACTCCTGCTCAACATTGATGACGGCAATTACTGAATTCGTCGGTAGTAGCCCCACACTTTCGAAGTCTGAAGCCTCTGTCTTCAATGCAGACGTATATATTAATGCAGTCATGGCTATCACAACCGTAAGTGGATTATGAATCACGTTGCAGAGGCTTTCTGATCACCCTGAATCGATTTGATAGGCATTTGCACCGACCCTCATGGTTTCCCGTATTGAATTCGCAAAGAATAATTCAACCGAGGAGTTTTCAACCAATATCATCTCGGAACCAAGGGATAGCGTCCTCAGTGCCTTTGCAGCCGCTGCTCAAAATAACAACAGCTCTGAGATTCAAGAAGTACCTCTTGATGCCACAAACATCCGAAATCCTATTGAAGAAGTCTAAAATGTATACAGTACGGGATATACCTGCAGTCTTAACCCCCTTTTCTTAAAATTAGTTCTTCCTTGTCTCGTCGTCGTCTACGGTTCTCATGTCGCGATCATGTATATTTAATCGCACCAATGCCAGCATCTCTTCGTATATAATTTGCAAGAAAATCCTCGATTTTTTATACTCTAATTTAAGATATGTTTCTGCCTTTCAAAACTTATAGCAATGAATTTCCTCATACCACCTTCTAAAGTTCTGCGCCAACACGTCAAAGACGAACAAGCCAGTAATTGCGGCCTCCTCTGGCCACATGGAATTTGTTAGGCTTCCTATTTCTCTTACTCAGACCTGCTTCAAGCTACTCAAAACATTTATCATTCGTGTCTACGCAGTCTATTCGATGCCTTTACTAACTGTACTCTCGTGAGCCAACGTTCTCGAGTCGTACTTGATTCAACTTCGAGGAAGTATATTGTATCTTTAGATAGACAAGATAAGATAATCGGAGGGACAATCGGAGTTTGAATCTTCGGCGTTAGACACGTCGGTCGAATGTTGTCCACAAGTTGACTTGGACCATCACCTTTCCTGGTCATGTTAATACTTCCAATTGGCACTTCTGTAGCTCCTTCCAAGATATATTCTTGAGAGCTGGCCGTCTATTATAGACGACAGTGTAAGGTTTAGCGCTTGAGGCTTGAACGTGGACACTGGTCTGCCCATATTTTCCATAAAACTCACGAAACGCTATAACCGACCCCGCGGCGCTGACAACATGGTTGTCATTGAGATTTAAAGATGAGCGTGCCAGATTGAACTATAGGATTCAGGTACGCGTGGTTTTATTATTACGACCTACTACAACTAACACGTAAGATTAAGTACAGCCTATGACGAAGACGTAAATTCCAAACTAGCATGCGTGTATCAAGATTATCGAATGGAAAGTGCGAGCAATAACGACGAGGCGATTCGAGGATGCGATGATCCAGAGGGATAAAGATTAATGGATATCCAAAGCAATCAGGACAAGTTTATAAGGAGTCAGATGGCCTCGAAAAAAGATATGCGTCTGAGTCTACTTCTTCAATACCTTTAAAAGCGCGTTGATGCCGTCCAGCCCAAACCCATCAGGTGGGTAACACACGTACATTGGGTCCGCGTCAGAGTCGAACTTGCTCTGTAATTTGTTCCAGAAAAAAAGTCAGAAAACGGGCGAAAGGAAAACAGAGAACAAATTCCGAGAATGCGCACCCTAAATTCTCCCCTCTGTATCAACTTTGCACTGCCGGCTACTTTCCCATACGTCTTGCTTAGTGCTTTGACCCTCCACCCGCCAAGATTTCTCACTGGATGAAACTCGCTCGAGGCGCTAATTCCGAATGTCACCGTCACTCGGTTCTCGTCTCTGTGGTGTGTCTTGCTGGGTTCGGGGGCGTCGCCTTTGCCTTGATGTTTCGACGCGTGGCCGTTGAGTGTGCTCGTGGATCCGTTGGGCGTCTGCGCATCGCTGATGCTGTTGCAGTCGGAATCGGATGACATTCTCATGGTAGTGGGGGTGGATGATGACATGGGAGTAGCCTCGCTCGCAGCGCTCACATCCCCCGATTCCCCTCCACCTATGCTAATCTCGCTCACCGACTTTGCATCGTCCTTGTCCTTGTTAGCCTGGATAGTTCCGTTTGCTCCGCTATCTGTTATCGGAGGAGGGTTGAAATTTCCGTTGGCAGGGTGTGGAATGGGTTCGCCATTGGCAGATGCACGTTCTTGTTCGAGATGGAGATCCTTCAAAGCGGTATAAATGAGTGCTTCGGATGTTCCTTTTGGTGCGCTGGGGAAAGAAACGGCATTCTTGATCTGCCAGGAGGATGCTTGTATTGGAGTAAGGATTAGGATGCCTACGGGCTGAACGACGAGGGTTAAGAATATGTATTATCATGATGAGAACAATGGCAAATACCTCTCCTTCCTGTATGGCGAGCCAATATCTTCTATGCTGGGAATCTAGCCAGGGCTGCATCGTCGTACTGGCAATCTGCACACCGCTCTTGTTCTCTTTCCACTCCCTGATACCCTGTTCCACTGCAGCCTTCTCCGCTTCCGTCCATTCTTCGTGCATCTTCTCCTGGACTTGTACGCCGTACTTCTCGGCTCTATTTAGGTTCTTCTTGAGGTCCTTCACCACATGTTGTCCTTCTTTTCCCTTTGACTCTGGGCTCGTCAGGTCGATGACGTGTGCGGGGTCAACCACGTCTTCGTATATACACGACACCGTTGACCATTCGAATTCCGGACCGCCTAGCACTTCTTCGAGATCACGGTCGACGCATGCCCAGACTACGCGCTTTCCTAGCTTCCCGTGAAAGTGTTCTACGAACTGCCGCGCGACGGAGGGAAGAGCTTCCGGGGATGAGACGAGTGGATTCCCCCAAGCAAATATGTAGGGGTCTTTCTCCATGTATCCCTGGACGGGAACAAAGCTCGATTCAGGAATGGATTCGGATGGTGACCAGAGCTTGTAGCGTTCAAATTCAAGCCAGGCGGTAGCGCTTGACGAACCGTATTGAGCGACGAGGTCGGCGATGCTGGATTTATCGGGGGTTGTTGACATTGTATACACGGTAAGTTATTTGTTGGTAAATAGGTATAATGAAGAAAAATAGAAGGAAAGAAGTATTGGATTCGTCTGTCTGTCACCTCGGGCGTTCAGCAATATAAAGATGAGCGAAAATCGAAATGACGTCATAACACCTTGCGTTGTGCCCCCTGTACTAGGCTCGCCGGTGTCACTAGCTCCAGCATAACAGTAGTACTATGGTAAATGATGATGAAATCGAAGATGTAAGTGAGTTGGATACTTTTGAGGTTCAGTTACACCACGCCGGGGCAGCACTTGACTTTGAAATCGTCATATGACATCAGGTTCGCGGAGCGTCAATGAAGAAATAACCAAGAAAAGCCTCGAGGCTTCTAGCAAGCTCCGCTTTTAAGCTGGGAACTATGATAGGCTTTTTTTCTCATCAATATTAAATATTTACATATTGTTGGACAGAACTTAAAGCACGAGGGGAGATTACTTGCTAAGCGCTCGGTGCAAAGTGCTTATCTTATCTCGTCTAATCATACAGACTCGTGCGAACATCGGGATTTGCCGAATATCTATATCAGGTCCTGTCTGGATGTGCCGTGAAAGTTCCAGTGTTGTGCCGGTTAAGTAACTGGTTAATGGTTAAGTAACCAGTTACTGATGGTAACTGATGGTTAATGGTTAACCGTAACCATTAACCAACCTGCCAAAACTAGTAAGTGGTCATGCGGATTTGAACTCCGAGCCATCAATCACCAATGCGTACGCTCGGTTATCTCGGCGTCAACAAAGTGAGGTTGCGATAGAGTACATCACAGGTACAAAATTTAGGGTAATATATAGGTAATTAACCAACTAAAATGTCCTGCTTAGTAGCATCAAAACCAACATTAGGGTCGTCCTCGCCATCGCCCGCGGTGTCACCTTCTAGTAAGTCATATATGGCTAATTCATCTTCGAAAGATAAAGTAGCAAACTGAGAGTACCGCTGCGCCCACGCAGTGGAACTAAAGTCGAAAAGTTGCGCAATTGGAACCGGGTCCAGTCTATTGAAGCGCGAACTGGCTCGTTGTCTTCATCATCTTCAATGGCTAGCTGAGCATGTGCAGCAATAATGGTGGTAAATTCCGATGTGTTTTCGCTGTCTTTGTCTAATGCAGAGCTCAGGTCAATTTCGGGACGTAGGTACAGAGGCCTCGGCACTGGAAATAGGCGGTGCATTACGCAGAATATCTGAAAAAATTATAATATATATGAGTATAAGTAAATGAGTTAGAAGTTTTATCTGAACTAACCGTCAATTATTTCCTCCGATGATCGTGTTTGACCCGGTGCCGATTCGCCTTGTGAAACCTCCTCTGGTGTGACATCAGCTTGAAATTGGCATTTAAGACGAGACTTTCCTCCGCTCCGCAGATGTTCATTACGAACATGCATGCTAACCTCGGCGAGACCAATTAAAACTGTGTCACCTGTGCGGTTGCGTAATTTTGTCAATATTCTGCCAAACATGCTAAAGAGTCGCTCGCAAGATGCAGAGTTAGCAGAGACAGAGAGGAGTCTTCTAGCAAATTATATAAATATGGGTACATCCGTTTCGGGTCTCCCAATAATCAGAAAGGAGTTCAAAACAGCGACGGGGCTCGGTTGGCGCTTCTACAGAGAATCAGATGTTAGATAAAATTGACAAATAGTCCTAAAAATATTAACTTGCCTCTTTGAGTGTTTGATGAAGCTCGTGCTTGACCTGTTCGGAGATATCTTTAAAAAATCCGGTACCACCAATAAATTCAAAGATATGTTGAATAAATTCAGGTGGAACAGTGTCAACAGCATAGAAGAGACGATATAGCCTTGAAAAAAGGGCTCGCAACTCGGACAGGCGAAAGCATGATCGGGGCGCAAAGACTTCCATGCGGAAAAAAGGATTGATCAGGACAGTGGCAACGAAGACTTCTTGATCAGCCTTTGCCAATCGTTTTTCGATACTATTGATGATTTCATCACGTCCGACCGGATCCTGACTCATCTTCGCATCACGGTACTTCATAATCAAAAATCCGAATGTGATAAGAACTTGATCGAGGCGGCAGAATGAGTCCTGAATGATATTTGCAGCAATTGCAAGTGGCTCCAAATAACGCGTAACACTTTATATAAAAGCGGGTCAGTCCAATTCCATGATATGTAAGCAGAACTTACAGTGCAATATTTCTCCAGAAGATAGGATTTTTGATTATACCGACCATGTCGCGCGCCTTGCGCTGTGAAGCACGATCACCGGTGACCAAAATGCGCTCGGATTCAGAAATAGAGTCATCGTTGTATGCAAGTGATTGCAATTTAGTATTTAGCTGCAAGAGCCTCCGGAAAGCCATATAATGTGCCGTCCATCGAGTAATTACCGCTCGAATAACTGTCAAAGGAAGATGTGCCAGAACTCGTGTCTTACTTCTTAGCCATGTGATTAGTTGGGTAGCCATTTGAGTAAAGGGGAATTTGATTTAAAAAAGTCTCCAACGACTAAGTTAGCCTAAAATATTGCTCATCATTATTTAACGTAAATAAACAACCGCGCTGGTAAAGCTTACTTGATGCGAGTAACAGTCGATAACAATTGCCGCCGGATATTTCCGAGCAAATAGGCGCCGTGCTTTACGTGAATCGCCTGATGCGTCTGTAACCAGTCCTACTACAAGGACTTCCCACTCCTTGCTAAGCGTTGCGTAGACCTCCTCAAGCTGCGCCAAGAGCATCTCTGCGGTTTGTCGGTCTTGAGATGTATTATTAACCTGTACCGTATGTACCTTATACCGCGGAAATAAAATTGGACTATTTTAGTAGAGAAATAACTTCAAATAAAAATGAATTACCTTGCTATCACTTGTGATCATGAATGCGACCAGATGGTGATTATTAATACCAGTCCAGCCGTCAGCTTGAAGGGTGGCCTCCTTTCCTTTGCATCTTTGTCGGACCTCAGCACGAAATTTGGCAACCACCTGTCGTAGTATTTTCCGGGTCATGATCTTTCGAGATACTCGAGGTGCGCCAGGAATAAATTCATCACATATTCGTTTCCATTCAAGGTTGTCAACCCAAGAAAGCGGCAACCCAGCAGAAGCCGTGAGTCGCACTAGACGTTTTTGGAACAATTTATTACGCGCATCTGGCCATTTTGGGACGAACATAAGCTCCGGTTGCATCAGAGGAGACAGTGGCCTAGAGCTGTATCCACTAGGAGATGGAAAAAGTCCTGGATGCGGAGTCTCTGGCTTATATGGGCCATAACATCTGAAATATGCGAAATAAAAAACATGAGGAAGCTAGCAGGTGAGATGCCAGGCTCTGACAGGCACTGGTATGGTCATGATTGTGGGTCCATACACCAATTTAGACTTTCTAATAATTATATATAATATAGATACATGTATAGCTTACATTATATAGCTGTAGCTAGCCAATCAGCTTACCAGGAAGGTATTCAATGGTGAAATGAGGAGGAAAACTGCGAAAATACTTGGCATATCTGGCCCGAATAAATACTGTAAAGGGCATGTATTGTATCTAAAGAGTACACAGTATTTATGCAGCAAAAAAATCCGAGGAAAATAGCTGAGGGATGAAGGAATAACCCTCGTCGTCGTTGCAGACAGCGAGCAAAGGTACAAACGGGTTCCAAATTAGGAAGCCGCGGGACGTCGGCGGAACAATGTGTAAGCACGTGGGAGCGCTGCCAGCAAGCCGGAATGGCACGGGACGAACAATCCCGAAGGCATGCGCTGGCACGGATTACGCACCAGGGAGCGCGCGCTATACGCGTAGCGCACGAGAATTAAGACTTAGTGTTTGAGGGAAAAGGGAGATATCCACCACTTTATTGACAGTGAGTGGGAAATACACATTCTATTCTATTTAGCTTGCCGCTCCGCATATGTCCGACATCCTAATTAGTTACAAATAATGTGATGTTGAGGTGCTCCAAATGGCCCTTACAACCCAAGCAAGATTATGCTTCTTAAAAGCATGAAATGTTGCTTCTATCATGTTTCAGAGTTACTCTAATGCTTGACATATGTTTTTCACTAATAATGACAAGGATATGGTTGGGATATACGTCCTATACCTTTTTCCAAAGAACATGCTTCTATATTTGGCAAAATACATACGGTTTGACCAGTTTGAACTGTCAACCGACCGGACCTTTCCTTTTTTCTTCGGTTTACCACAGTCTGGTCTTTAAATAGACCGTAAACTGTCGAAACCAGACCATGACCGGACTAGACCGGACCACGGCAACACTACCGATACGTGCTGACACCGTGGTAAAGTTAACGGTTAAGGAACCGACGTAACTGGTTATTAACCGCACATCACTGCGTGAAACCCGACGAGGCTACTATCCGCGATTGAACTTCATTTGGGACCAAAGCATTTCGACATTTACAAAGAAAGAGCGCAATATGGCATATTACAGAGTAACTATCTGACAATCAGTCTATTTCTTTCTTCCCGGACATGCTCAAAGGCTGCGTTGAATGGCGGCTGCGCAGTTTGCAATCGTAAGCGTTCAAATATAGCAGCAAAAAGAGTACGTACACTTTGGATAGGCCAATAAACGTATAAATACGTGGTCAAGTATGGTATAGTAAGTTATTCTCAAATCCTCAATTCCCAAGACATACGTTCTATCGCACTTACGCATACACCCAATAGTCACTCACCATTATGACGACTCTCATTACGGGCGGAACAGGAAAGACAGGAGCAATCCTTGCCAAGCTTTTACATGCGGCAAACCGACCCTTTGTAGTTGCCACTCGATCTGGAAAGGCCCCAGAACCATTCAAAGCCGTAACCTTCGACTGGTTCAACCCCAGCACGTTCGAGAATCCTTTCAATCTCACCGACGTACCAAGCGTTGACCGCGTCTACCTTATTTTACCCCCTGTCCTTGACAACATCATCCACGTCGCTCCATTCATCGATCTCGCTATTTCCAAGGGCGTCAAGCGATTCGTGCTTCTCACTTCGACCCAGTCGCAAGCCGGAGGTCCCGGCCACGGCAAGGTCCATCAGTACATCGTTGACAAGGGCGTAGACTATTCTGTCCTCAAGCCTAGCTGGTTCATTCGTGAGTTGAATTTGATTATAGAGGGAAGTAGTAACCGTGCAATCCATGTTGATTCATCAACTTCGTTTCAACAGAGAATTTCATGACTACCCACTATACCAACATCAGGGTTAACAACCGAATCTCATCTGCAACAGAGGACGGAAAGGTCCCATGGATATCCACCGAAGATATCGCACAAGCCGCATTCGAAGATCTGACGGCTGAGAAAAGTCCCAACAAGGAATATTACGTCTTGGGTCCCGAATTACACTCGCTCGACGACGTGAGTAATCGTGCTAGCTATGTAGCTACCACTCAGTGTCTCATGCTGTGTTTTATTTCAGACCGCCAAGATCCTATCATCTGTCCTCGGCAGGGAAATCACACACAAGAGGAACAGCTTCGCAGAGCAAGTCGAGCAGTACAAGAGCTTGGGACTTCCAGAAGAATTTGCCCGCCTGTTAACTGCGATGGAGGTTACGGTCGCGCAGGGCAAAGAATCCTCGCTCTTCGATGAGCCCGCTGAGAAGAAGTATGTCGGAAAACATACCTTGGAGGAGTATTTCAAGGAGAACCGTAATGCTTGGATTGTTTGATTATTATGTCAGATTAAATTCTCGGCCCTTAACTATTGAGCAATTTCAGAGCTTACTGATGCTGTCTGTAGCCGTATAACTTGGATAAATAAAAATAACTAGGGATAGTAATATGAGTCAGAATACATAGTATGCCAAATGGAAAGGAGCGACTCTCATCTCATTCTCGGAGGTCGCACTGTTGGGGGTGATGGATACATTGAGAAATTAAAGCACAAGTAAGGAGCAACTGACGCGAGTGAGCGAATAGAAGCTTCGCATAGCAGAAGGTGGCAAAAAAAAAAAAAAAAAAAACAGGCAACAAAAACAAAGGTCCAAGAAAGAAAGCAGAGAAGGTTGTGAACAAAGAATGAACACGTTCGTTTCCCGATGTTTCCGATCACTTGAAATTCAGACTCCGATTACTTATGCGCTTATCTGTTAAATCCGCGATAAGGGGACCGAAGGGCCTCTTATCTTAGGATAAGATGGCCAGGAAGGAAGATCGAGAAAGGAAGACCTTTGTCCTTTCTGGCTTTCTTCTCGGGCCCTCATTAACACCCCTGATACTAGCAATATATACCTGACTTTGAGATTTCTTTTCATCTCGTCGCTTCTTCCTGCTCCTCGAGTGTGAAAAAAGTTCCCGCTCGCTCTCTTCGCTCTTTCACACCTCTCGGGACCTTTTTTCGCTCCCACCCACTGTGGCAGTGCAGTCTGACCGACTGCCCGGTCCGTACATAGATTAGATTAGATCATACATACAAATATGTGACCGACGCGTACATAGTCCAATACATTCTTGCTTTGACCGCAACTGCCATCGTGCGAGGCTGCTCGACGCGCTTCCGAGCCCAGCTACGCCATCCAGCTGCACTCTGGACTGCTCCACCACCTCTCCTCTTCAGTGTTTGGTACAGCCGCTGGGCAGCCGCACCGGTTCGCCTGGGGCACCCCAAACATTCAAGTCGTGGCGGACGGCTCCCAACGACGCGCTCTCATTTGAGTCGAGTCGTTTGGGACGCGTCTTTGATTACTCACGTGATTCTTCAGACGCGCTTTCTCAGCACGCCGCCGCCCAGACTTCCGCAACTCCCCATTTATCCTGTCACACGGATTTATGGGTTTTACATATTTAATAAAATATACATATAAACCTTTTCTCTTCGAACAGATCTGACTGACTAACAAATTTTATAGGAAGTTTGGCTTGTACTGAATTGGGCTCCAAAACGTATTATAGATCTTGATCAATACTCAATGCTCTTCCGGATTGATTCGGGCATATAGAAGGGTTTTTCTATGGAACAAATCGGACGTCAGTAACTACGGCATAGAAATATTGATCACCGGCATAGCGGCGCCCCTCTTGGGCGTGGGAGGTTGGAACCGTCAAAGACGAGAACTTCGAAGTCGAATTTCAGCGTATCGAAGGAGGTTCATAATTTCTAGATAATTTTCATTCAGCCAGAAATGTATGTAGTAGATGTAAATTTATTTGTTTTCTTCTGAAACATGGTGTAGCAATTTGTGCGCCCACCCGACATTGAGGAAGGCTCGAGCAATGGTGTATTTTTTGAAGGTCATGTATCCTGCTAAGGACTAGAAGATATGATATTATTTATATGTCTGCATAAAAGGCGGAGTAGTTTTACGCAAATAAATGAGAAATACTGTACTTAATCTATAAATTTGAACATAGTATATAATCATTGATGTCCCATACTCGAATTGTGCGATCCAGCGATGCAGATGCCACCCTCTTCCCATCTGCAGAGAATGAAACACAATCTACTACGTTTTCATGTCCTCGAAGTGGTGGTCCAATTTGCTTTAGTGTATCCATATCCCATATCCGCACTGTCCTGTCAAGGGATCCAGAAGCCAATAGCTTTCCATCCGGAGAGAATGAGGCCGATCGAACAAATCCTGTATGTCCCCTGAGTGGTTCCCCAACCTGTTGACGAGTTTTCACGTCCAAAAAGCGGATTGTGCTATCACCCTCTGAAACGATATGTTTGCCGTTCGGAGAGAATAAAACAAACAAGCTGGACTGATTTACCTCCATAGGCTCTCCAATCTGCTGTTGTGTTGCAACATCCCAGATGCGCATTGTGTGATCATCTGAACTAGAAACGGCAAGAGTTCCGTCTGGTGAAAATGCAACAGACTTAACCCTATCCTTGTGACCAGTCAATGGTTTTCCAATCTGTGTGCCTGTTTGCACATCCCATAAACGAACAGTATTGTCATGCGAACCTGAAACGACACTTTTTCCATCAGGAGAAAATGCGACAGTTCCGACAAAGCCTTCATGCCCTTTCCAGTGTCCACTAACTGGCGTCCGGGTCCCGATGTCCCATAGTATTATCGAGCAGTCATCAATAGATGCGATGATGTGCTTTCCATTTGGTGAAACAGCAATGAATTTTACCCAATCCGTATACATATGGCCACGTAAAGCATCTCCAATCTGGGCCCCTGTTTGTGCGTCCCAAATACGAGCGTCGCTAGATCCAGACAAGAGTGTATCTCCAAGTGGGCTAAATCCAACAGCGTGCACACCAGCCCTATGATTCTTCATTGTCACTGTACCTTATGAAAAATAGAATCAGTCTCTATATATTTTCCGTCGGAGTCTATCCGGTGACTTACAATGTGTGATATACCCCGTGAGAAATTGGAGGCCTATCCTCCGAAGATCATTCCGGGAACAAATATCCGACAAATGATTGCGGACATCCTTTGCTGAGACAAGATGGAGACTTGAGTTCCCTTCCAATATATCCATTGCTGATTGTATGATTCTGGCCCGGTAATCGGGAGTGACGGCTTTGTCTGCAATTTGTTCCCTCTTCAAGAGGTCTATCACCGCGTCGTAAACAACTTGTTTTCCATATTCTGGGCCATAATTAGCCTGTGAAATAAAGACGGATATTAAAACCATACCGTGGTGTGAATATTGTTTTAAAAGATCCAATGACTCATGATCCTCAGCCATATCTCCACTTAGAATGTTTTCCGCGCAAGAATAAATCTCAGACCGCAGAGCCTGCCTTTCCTCGGTTGAGAGACCCAGTTTGGTGTTAAACATAACAGCCCGGACAAGTTCAGCTTGATGTCGGGCAGAGAAAGGCATGCTAAATAGTGTGCCGCTCTTCAATGCGTTCATTGCCACTTTATATATAGCGCGTTGCCCGTCTTCTAAAATTGGAGGCTCAATCTCCTATGTTAGGATAGTAAATGTTATTAACTTACTCCAAGTTGAGATTCTTTCCAGATGCGCCATCATTGCGTCATTCCTTCCAACAACTAAATCATGGAAATGGTGTTCGACGGTCCGGCATATTTCCTCATGCAGGTTCAGCCGAGTAATTATCTCCCCAAGTACTGGAAAGTCCGCAGTGTCAATAGGGAATTTTCCGAGCACCCCCTTCTCCAATGCGTTCATGCTGATTTCATATACACTCCGTCGGCCTTCAGCTACTCGGTATCTCAATGATGTATATCATAACATGCGAAATAAAAAACGTACTCCAGGTCACAATTTGACTCAATATATTGAGCATGGCGTCCCGTTCGGTCTCCTCATGTAGGAATATCCGGATAACATTCACAACGTGTAAGTCGAGATCCATTTCCAACCAGTCGCTAAGCTTTTCCGATGTGTTGAGATCTTTCCAAAATGCAACGGGGTCAATTGTGGGGTCCAAGAAGCGTGCCTTTGGTATATAGGTTGTTCCCAGGCCACCAGACAATATGAGTGAGCTGTGAATTTTTTGCCCAGGTTGGATGACCCGACCGGCGCCAAAATGTGGCCTGAAAGTAGTTAGTGCTAAGTTCGGACCATCGACAATAACAGTTCGTACATATACGTCTCATGATGTCGCCCATTTATTCCCGAGAATGTAAGTCGCTTGAGCAGCATCCATTCCATTGGTTTCCAAGCCCCTGTCAGCGATTCTTTCACCTCGATTTGCTCCTTTGATGATAGTTCACGTGGGAATGTCGATTTGATGCGAAGCCCAAGCGCCACGGCTTCAAGCACCATCCATCGCAAAGGTGGTCTGCTCCGGTCCATTCCCACATTTTGAACGTTTCCTCCGCCACTGAAATAAAACAGTTAGTTTGATTTATGGTGGGAGAAACTTTGTGATACTTGCATATCTGAGTGAGTTCCAGCGAACCAAACTTCTAATGTTTGCGGTTTGGTTCGTTTCGCCCCGGGGTTAGGGAGTGTTGACACTTCCGGCGTACGGGGAGGAACTAGACTGTCGGTTGAAGATGGACTGGGAGAGATATCATCGTAACACAGCAAGAGATAGTCTTTGAAAAGGAATGATAGAAGCTGGACAGCATAGGATAGGCCAAGGAAAGTACAGAGGCTCATGAGGGAGTGGAGAAAGCACTTCTGAGGCGCGACGTCAAAAAATGAACCAAGAACGTAGTCGAAAAACATGATGGAGAGGAATCCAAATGTATCTTGGAGTTCCATGGAGAGCCAATCAGGTCTGAGACGGATATTAGGTGCAGGCGAACTAAATTGTAAATACTCGGACGATCCACCGTAGGCGTATTCAGGGAGGAACTTTACCCTTCGCTCATCAAGGGCCAAAGCGTGTCGAAAATAACAAACGTGCTTCATCCCGTCGATTGTCCCTGGAAGCATGTACTGTCCACGCATTATACCGATCGACGATACAGTGTCCCTGTTCAATCTTCGATGTCAGTCTGTTGAGTACCCCCGCACAGTAATGAAGACGCACCATGCTCCCACAAAGTGCACTTTTACATTTTCATGACAAAAAGCGCTTTTGAAACGAGCTGCCATTGTGATCTTCTGTGCTGATCCCACTTGATCCACCATCGCGTCACCAGACTTTGGATCTGCGTAAAGCTCGTATGCGCTATAATCGCATCAGTTCGATATAAAATCCTCGTACGCAGACACACGTACAACGGAATCTGCATCTCATTTCCCTTGTGTATTAACCCGACCTTTGCGAGCAGAAATGAGGTATAGTTCGGAAAGATGTAGGATAAAAAAACCTTTTCAATCATTGCCGCCAGGACTCGGACTTGGAATGCACCACGAGAGAACCCTGTCATAATATATCTAATTGAGAATTTGTGGTGTGCAACAAACTCCTTCACATACCGAAGAGAAAAATACAATCTCCATCCTGATAATTATCAGACAACCACCTATATGCACCCATTACCGTCCTTTCGAACTCCCTATGTAGTCGGTTATTACGCGCAGACGGGTCAGTAATAAACTGGACTTTACCAAGCGATTGCCAAATCGATTTTATGGTAGAGCACCTTCTTGAGGTAACTGAGTGATGTCCACGATGGACGAGCATAAGTCCCAATCCCGCTGTTGTACCAGCATAATTGGTTATCTGATGTTCGTTTCCCAACAAGATTATATGATTCGATGACGTTCGTGTTCTGATGTTGCGCTGTCAGTTGCATTATTGGTGCGCGGACACAATAAGGTATACACGTACCTTCTCGCCGTACTGATTTCCGGTGCCGTCAAGTTCGACAACGAGATTTCGACTTTCTGGTTTGTGTTGACAAGAGCAATACGCCTCGTTTGGCGGTGCTTTGGTCATGGTTGGATGTGAAAGAGGGGGTGAAAATAAAAGTTCTTGTCTGGTAGTTCTTGGGAGCCGTTGATATCCTTTGAAGGCCCCCGATCGATGAGGTGCCTGTGAAACGCAGTATTTCCTTCACAGTTTTTTTGACACCCACTACGTAAGTAACAATGGTTGGAAATGAATTGTTCTTGTTACACATCAGGTGAGAATAAGAGCGCACCAAACTGTATGCCATAAAGGAACGTAATATTATGAGCCCGATGGGGCTCGAGGAACGGACAGGCAGCATGGTCGCGGTTGTGACAATAATTAGCACAACAGTAACCAGTACTGAATCAAGGTTACTCAGTGCCAGTACTGAAATAGAAACGTTAATAAAAGTACAAGGAGAGAGAAATGAAGCATGATAGATCACAGTTTTAGTTTCACGATCGAATACACGTGCGATTGTGATACAACGCTAGGAAGAGATAGATGGCGTCTCCAACTTTCGCTACATCATTCTGCTATTTGTCGACGTATCAGGCCATTGTCTGCTCATCCGTTCTTGCAACATTCTCTGCATCCACCACGACCTAGCCCATCCGTAGTGGAGATGAATGTACGTAGCATTTATCACTCAGCATCCTCGCGTTTTAAAATGAACTCGCTTATACCCTTGACTCTTGTACACAGATCCAAGAATACGTTAACATTGTACCCTCGTCCCTTCGTCCCTTCGTCCTTGACGCCAGGCATTGCTATGGCGATAAATATAAGGACGGTCCAGCAATCAGCAGAAAACACATCACTCACAGAAGAACCGACCAGCCTGAACAATTTTGAATGGCAGACGTGAAAGAGGGGATCAAAATTCGGGCAGGGGAAAAGTCGCAAAGGAGACGGGTTAGACTTGCACAGACGATGACAAAATTCGTAACGTAAAGGCGTAAGGCAAGTCATCGTTGGCTAAACCCTTCTCCTCCCGCATATGCAGCATCTTCCGTCAGTCCACAAATACAACGCCGTGGGTGACAAAGAAAAAACGTACTTTTTAAAATTCATGTACATCCATTCCCAACCGCCTCCAGTTCCAGAATCCAAGCCTAAATCGAGCCGTACCCCCTGCATAATTATGACGCCTAAACCTCAGATGCAGCCACTAGATTCAAGTTTTCCAATGGGCGTTTCCAGTATACTCCAAGGTGGCAAACCCCATTCGAAACTAGATATCGTGGATTGACGGTCCAGACAGTTGTGGGGGAGGCCGAAAAGAACGCGAGCAGGTAAGCAGTGGTCCAAGGGTCAGGGCAGTGCGTGTACATCTATGCGGCGTCGTAACCAGCAGATTTCAGAGCACATAGTAGAGCACGGAGGGGGCACGAATAGCAGGAAGAAATGAGGTGGTCAGAGTCACGCACAAGAAAGGAACCGGAATCTAGGTCCGGGTTGCCGGGTATCGAATTTTAAGCTCCGCTCTTTTTTTCTCCGCTTATCTTATCTTATCTGTGCTCTCTTTCGCCGCATTCATCACCTGGCCTCAGCATGATTCTGTCAATTGATGGTGTTGCCGACTCGGAGGCGTCTATTTCCTATGACATGGTCACTGATAAAGCCATATTTAACCTTGTCGCCTCTGGCCCTGGGTCACTCATGATCAAGTTAGATTTCGAATCTGCCTTTCGACATATTTCTGTACGACCCAAGGACTGGCATCTATTAGGGTTTAACGTTTACGTGGGAGGGAAAGTACTTGTGCTTGGATTTAAATATTTGGGTGCCGCTCCGCACCTTAAAATTTTAACCTGGGGTGGCTCATATCTTTGAGACTCCGTTGTACGAAGTCTCGTCTCCGCCAGCTCTGCTTGGCCCATAACCAACAAGTCCGTACACTGGGCCTCCTATTCTTTCGCCTCATGCCCCGCTCCACGGATTTGCCTTTGGGTGGACGCCATGGAATATATTTTACTTCACGCTCTGCCCTAGCAGATGGGATCGCAGGCGGTGTTGTGAGCATGCGTTTTTTTCTTTTCACGTCCAAGATAATGCCTGGTTCAATATAGGCGAAAACGGCTGTTGAACCTTTAAAACGCGTTAAGATTCTCTTTCAGATGCAAAACACCGATTTTCACAGATTCTCAGGTAGAAATTTTCCCATTTATATGCTAATTTATGCGACTGAACTACTGGCAGACGAAAGGCGTCAGGGGTTTGTATCAGGTACTTTTTGTATTTTGCTCGCGGAACTGAATATTTAATAATTTGTTAGTAGGGGCATCTGTTAACACTCGCACGTATTATTTCTCACGCAGCGATATCGATGGCAAAAGAAGCGTTAGGTGTATAGCATATATTCGGATTTACGAAACGTGAATGACGGGGACCATTCACGCGTAGTCGCTTAAAGCGTTTTTGTTGGGCATCTTTCTTCTCGATAGTGAAAGCGTGATCTAGAAACGCAGTCGCGTGATTGCAGCACTTTCTGGATCTAGGACGACTGACTCGGACCAAGCTCCAGCTATAAGTCTCTCAAGGTTCTATCATGATTCATATCGTATTGATATCCATTCGTTATACAATAAATGAGTCTTATGATTACAAAAATACAAAAGTAAAGAAAAATCTATAAGACATGCCACCGAAAAGATACAATGTCAGATACAATGAGAAAGTGAATGAGATGCCTTCTCTACCATGAACCATCCTTGGCAACATAGTCGAGCCAGCCGGGACGTGAGTCCGCTGGCCACCCTACGCTGACTGGGTCGTAGCTGATCTCCAACCTCAGTTTTTGCCACTGGAAATATAAATCGTATGAGATATGTTGACGAGTAGAATTGAGACTGTAAAATGGAGCTTACCCTTGCATCCTCGTCTTCCGATTCTTCTGCCCAGTTGGTCCCTTTGCGATTGACCTCCTCGAGGCTGGTGAAGTCCTCGCAGTCAGAACATTCTGACTGAGTGTCGAATTCAGTCTCCTCATCGGAAAGCTTGACGCCCGCCAACTTCTTAACAAGGGTATCCTCGGTGGTGTGAGTGTGCATGTTGGATGTGGACATGTGTGGGTTGTGAGGGTGAGTGAGCTGTGTGGGTATGGGTGTGCAAAAAATGCGAACAAGAACAAGGTGTGGGTTATGGGTTGCAAAGGCTCCACCTGCACTCGTATATATAGCTAGATTTTGAAAAAATAAATATCGAGTGGCACTTCCATTCATTATGTTGTTCAAACAATGCGCTTATCCCAACAAAGAAAATAACAGTGAAACCTTTTGTTATGATCTGTTCGGCAATATTTATCCCCGCAAGGCTCTTCACGTCTTCAAATAGATGACTAACAAAAAGATGGCAAAACCCGTTATCGAATTTTTCATCGATCACAGGAAGAAAACACGTACGTATCTTGTCCCATTCTTGGCAGAGGTCAAGGTTGCTTTGAATAAACTAAATACGTTCATCAACACGTTCTTGCACGGCAGGCGCCGATACCTGTTTCTCCGAGAAACAGGTTAATATTAACCTGTTATATACACACTCGGGCTTCCCATCCGTGCGAGCAGTTGAAGTATGAGAGAATATCCTACAAAATTGTTATCTGTGTGTGTGCGTCCACGTTCATCATAGAATTCTGATATATTTCTAACAGGGGTTTTTTTGAACACACCCATTGCTTATTGTTGGATGCAGATCGTGGGACATCTTAATTGGTAGACCTCTAATAGATGGAAAAGATGAGCTGTTGAGTGAGCATTTTAATCGGAGACAAGGCTGCACAAAATCTCACCCATGGTCTAGAGGACCTCTCTTCTTTTCCTTAGCTCGACGATGGAATGATTAAGTACAGATGGAAATTTGAAGAGCGCTCGGGCCAAGTGTACGCAAAATCAGACATCAGTTGACGGCATTACATTATGTATGTATCATGTCCTGTGGAATAATCCACGACTGACTATTCTCCTTGAAATACGCCTCCAGCGTGTGCGTACCGACATATTTATCCTCTTCTGGCGTAAAAAAGGTCTCAGCCTCCTTGCCCTGAGCAACGCTATCCTCATTGGCAGCTAGCATTTCGGCGAATTCTTCTGGGAACCCAATGTGTTTGTACGCAGCGGTCTGCTCTTTAACGGTGTTCTTTTGGTGAATTATCTGTCTCCCGAGGACTGACGAGAGGAGTTGGGCGACCTGTGTGATTGTTGATTCTACTAAGTCTAGATATGGACGAATACGGACTTGTACGTACCTCATCGAATGAGTGTAATTCTGGACCTAAGACGTAGTATTCCTTGTTGGGACTATTTTCAGCAGTCAGAGCTTCGAATGCGGCTTGTGCTATATCTTCGCAGGATATCCAAGGGATTTTACCGCCACCTGTTGCGGATGAAATTTGGTTGTTCTCTCTGATGTTGGTATAGTGGGTCCATAGAAAGTTCTCTGTATATATAAAGTGAGTTTTTATTATGATGTGGGGGATTAGAGACGCGGGTTGATCTACCAATGAACCAAGTGGGTTTGAGGACGGCGTAGTCCACGCCTTTCTCCAATATATACTGGTGAACCCTGCCGTGACCAGGATTTCCGGCTTGCGCTTGGGCAAAGGTGAGCAATACAAATCGCTTGACGCCTTTCGATATAGCTAGGTCAATGAATGGTGCGACGAATTGGATACTTTCGACGACGCGAGGAAGGATAAGGTAAACACGGTCGATGCTTGGTATGTCTACAGCTTTGAAAGGGTTCTCAAACGTGCTAGCGTCGAACCAGTCAAAGGTCACTGCTTTAAATGGCTCGGGCGCCTTTCCGGATCGAGAGGCGATGACGAAGGAATGATTGGCCGCGTGTAGGAGCTTCGCGAGGATCGCTCCCGTCTTTCCAGTTCCACCAGTGATGAGAGTTGACATAATCTGACAAAGGATGCAGTTTGTGTAAGTACGTATGCCTTGTAAATTGAAAGTATATGGTGAACGCTGCCTTACCGTCTATTTATCGGACTGCTGTCTTACGCGCAGTATATTCCAGGCGCGTCTCTTGATATCTTCTCGCTCATCGCGTACAAAGCAAGTTGTGGTCCTTGTCATGGGGAAGATATATCTGACAAAGCCATTAAATTGGTTTGTCTATATTCGCTCCAGTCTGTGTCATTGGACTCGGGCTCTTTCATCTTTGAATGACCAAGAATTACTGAAGCATGAGTAAGTATACCCACCGTGGCCCGTGGGTAAATGTTCTCGGGCTTCAGGGTACACGATTCGAAAAGCTTAGTGATCCCCTCCGCCTCGTATATATAGTGCATGTATCGAAGAAATGTATCGGATACAAATCGGTTAGCACTTTAGTTCATCGTGTTTTTTATTGTGTGTCTTTTTCTAACTGACTTAAAATGGTCCGCCAATAAGCCAAGGAAAGGTTCTGTACATCCTGCTAAAATAAATTGCCCACGAAAACGATACGGCAAGAGCCGTTATTCGCCCAGATATTTTGTGAGGAGTAACACACTGGACGTTGGGATGTTATGTATGCTATGTCTATGTTTTTTTTTGTTCTGGTTTCTGTAAGCTTTCTATGTTGTTTCAGTTGCGCGTCTAACGATTCAGGTTGGATCCAGTCACGTGTCGCTAATTCCACGATATGAAAGAAGATCGACGTCCGTCGTCCTCCTCGGGCACTTGCTTCGGATCTTCATTAGTGCCTCTGATGTCTCTAATGCAGCTATATATACGAAGGTTTGGATTTGGATTTCTTTTGTCGCTTCTCCCAGCTCCTCGAGGGCAAAAAAATCAGGCTCTGCTCTCTCTCTGGCTTTCTCGCTCTCTTCGCGACCTTTTTTCGCTCCCACCCACCTTTCCTCTTCAGTCTTTGGTACAGTCACTGTGCAGCCACACCTGCTCGCCTGAGACATCCCAAACACTCAATTCTTTGGCGGGTGGCTCCCACTGACGACACGCCCTCTTTGAGTCGAGTTTAGAGCTTGTCAGGGACGAACCCCCGCTAACACCCTCTGAAGAATAACGCTCGTTTTATTTGCATTTCCAAATGTATGTTTGTAAGTCAACGTTGAAACAAAGAGACTTTCTTTCAAAATCTAAATTTTTCTTTATGCTAAGCACGTTTAATCAAGCACTGGAGCGCTGACGAGCTGGTATTCTCCTCGATTCAGTCAAGATTCAGTGAAAAGGTCGATCAGATGCATGTTCGAGTGGAACTTCAAATATTCTCTATGCCGAGCAAAGCTGCCAGTGTTGTTGTTGTTGAACCGACTTATACCGATCGGGCGATACCCGCCCATAAAACTCGCCCAACGTCGGAAAGCCGCTTGCCGATTGACGTGTTGATTTGTGTATACAACATGTGAATTCCCGGATAAGTTATTAAAAAAGCAAACTAACTGGCAAATCATATGTGAGCTTTCTGCTTCGCTATGACCTGAAGTTATCAGAACTAAAACCAAACAGCTTGAAAGAGGAATTTTAGGTAACGATGCCCTTTATTATATCCGACGCTCGTTCGGCCAGAAGATAAACAGGACCCTGAGTATGACAACTAGGGACGAATGGCTATTCGAAAAAAGAGACGAAAAAAAATCCCGTGAATCATTCATGAAATATATAAGTATATGATACAATACTCACAAAGACAGATGCGTCAATGACTCGAAGCCCATCCGCTCCTTTCACTGTCAAATCAGGATTCACCACCCCATGCGTCGCCCCCACAGCGGACATAGAGGCTGTCCCAACGGGGTGGAATGCACTTCCCCCAATTGACCTCACATAGTTGTCGATAGTTGTATCATTGATGACTCCGTTTGCAAATATTGACCCGAACGGTCCCACAACGTAGTCAGACCACGCAGGTGCGGCAACGAAACGCAGCGCAGCTTTGACGGATTCGCGAGCAGCGAAGATATCGAAGTCTGTTGATAGGAATCCTGGATCGATGTTGGGTGGGTCTTGGAAAGGCCCGAACCCGCGTAGCTTGGCAGTCCCACCTGGCATCCGATGGTTAAGTTAGTTACCGGCCAAATGTCAGATATTGAGCGCTGAGCGGGCATACGAGAAGTGGGGCTCACGACCAATGTGACTACAGTCAAAAACGCGCGAGTAGCTGGTATACCAACACCAGGATCGAACCAAACGTTCTATTTCAAAGTTAGTATAGTCCTAGAGTATATCTAAGGGGAGGCGGCAAACTTGTTCAATCTTGGTCTAAGGAAATAGACTTACACTGAAAATAATCTCCCAATGCGGAGACTGACTTCCTGAAGCAGGATCAGGTGTAGTCTCAAAAATGCTTGAATTCGCTGGCAACCTGAAGAACCCATAGTTATTCGCGACGCTATTTACCAACACACCCGTTTTATTCTGGAGCCACTGAGCCATGCTTAAATTCGCTGTGGTAGGGTTCCGGATTACGTTGTCTAGAGTGGTGCCGTTTACTTCGAAAACATTGGGGATGAGCAAATGGTCGCTCAGGTTATTCCCTACGTCGGGGTTGTTTATTATGGGCACTATATGTGTGTTTTGACTGGCATTTCCTATGCCGGAGAGTTGGAGAAGCAGTGAGCTCCCAATAGCACCAGCGGAGAGAATAACTTCTTTTCTGGCATTCACGATTATTGGGGTATCTGTTCATAAAAAAAGAGGAAACATCCAACGCTTAGCTTCGAAATTTCAACCGAAGTTCAACGCATGGTGTATTACCTACAGTGTTATTTCCAGGAGGGGGCGACGCGACAAACTGAACCGAGCGAAACGAAGGAGCACCAGTCGACGAATTCCCGCTCTGTGCTACTTTTATGACAGTAGCATTGACAAGAACCGTCAAGTTTGGACGAGTGTTCACATTCTTCAGATAAGTCGCAGAAGAGCTGCTCATGACACCGCTCCCGGA
Source organism: Agrocybe praecox (assembly GCA_964017145.1). Taxonomy (NCBI): domain Eukaryota; kingdom Fungi; phylum Basidiomycota; class Agaricomycetes; order Agaricales; family Agrocybaceae; genus Agrocybe; species Agrocybe praecox. The sequence goes on along the minus strand of OZ024848.1, from coordinate 1,048,067 downwards.
AGATGACTGTACGAATCCAATACCCAGAAGGCTATTGTCCCCGCCGCTCGTATCAGGATTGAACGTAAACTCGGGCTGTAGTTGCTGGATGGCAGAAAGAACACGTGTATCGATTGAATTGTTGCTTCCTGGGAGACTGACGGAGACTTCGCCTGTTGTGCCGTGAGTGAAAGGGACGAATTGGCCAACAGTGTTGTGGCCGTCGGCTGGAGTAACCATCTTTTCGTGCTATGTACAAGGCACGAATCGCAGAGTCATGAGTTATCTCACTGAGGCGCAGTCGGTAAACTTTCCACAAACCTTAGATATGTACTTTCTGATATTTGCCCATGCCCATCCTGGGTCACCCGAAACGTTTCCCAATCGATTTCAGTCATCTGCTGCACAATATTGGTGGAAGAGAAAATCTTTATATCGTGGTAGCCTCGGAGTTAAAAATCAAGATTAACTTTAATTGACAGCGTCGCCGCCATACTCACTGACACTACTCGATCCTCCCAGGACTCGTCCTCTATTGTAAGGTATAATCCTGTTCAGCATACTAGTCTGTTGGATTGTCGTATCATTCCAGTCGTATATTGTTTCTTGAATTTTTTATTTAATATTATGCGTAGCCGAAAGGGCATTACGTGGACCTACTGGGAGTAAGTGTTGGTGCAAAAAATGGTATTTGAAGAGAAACTTGGTCTTGATCACTGAAGAAATGAAATGAAGAAAAAGGGAAGTGTCAACAACTTCGAGGCATATAACTTGAACGCTTACTTTATACCAGCCTCAAGGACTAGAATGGACACACTTGAATTCTCAGAGAGACGGCTCGCGACGACAAGGCCTGCAGTTCCACCTGCGCTCAAAATTTCATGATTAAAAGAACGCGAAAACATCTGTTTTTGTATCAAAGCACACATACCTCCAACGACGATATAGTTAAATGTATTCGTTGTCAATTGGGATGGCTGAGTCAAGATCATACCTAGACAAGGCACTATATGAACGCTGAGAAGATAAGAAAAGAAGAGAAAGTGATAGGAAAGTTGACGTCAATGCCACCCGAAGGACTCGGGATTCAGAAAGAGAGGCATATGCATTCACTCTTAATCCCGAATGTCTTGCACGAGTGTATATATGTGTAGAGGGCGGAAGAATAAAATAGGCGTATGGTATTGTACGTTGGACGATTCCAACCTGATTCCCAGGCAAGTCAGTCAAGCAGTCAAAGGTGGTCCAGTATCTGTTGTCCGCTGTCAGGTCATAGATTGGACAAAGAGCAATTGTGTCTCCTTCCATGATGACCAGCTTCCCGACATCACTGTCTCAGATACCCGTTTGCATCTTCAATTGAGGCGGTTTTGCCAGTTATTTGAGCTCGAGCGAGCACGTTCTCGGCAGTGCAATCAGAGGTAAACATGTTCCTAGAGAGAGAAATTGGCGTCACGTTCATAAGAAAGCATATATATCAGAGTTGCCCAGTCGGACGAACTGGAGATTATAGAAGCAACTTATAAGATGTCCGGATCAGTTTCCTTGCAAGTCGTGGAAATATGCGTAGCATAACGCCTTGTAAGCCCAAAGCAAAAGGTCCCGCGAAATTCAAAAACTCTTTAATTAACGTGAGTTATCGGGATAAAAAAAGCTGGAAGAGCAGGCTGCTCATAGCTACTTCTCATGCGTGCCAGAAAGGGAACCATTGACAGGCCCGGAGCTGGTTTTGACCGACCAGGCGCGTGAAGTCCTGATGCCGAGTGAAAATGAACATAAGCGCGGAGCACCTACGTTCCCAAAGAGTTGCCACAGTACCAAGAACAGAATGGAGAGTTAAACGCAAGCAAGCTCCATTAGAGTTGGCAAGCATAAATTTCCCTTTCACTGCCACATTTCTAGTTGTTTTTATTGAAGAAGTCGTGAGGTCAGAAGGGAGATCATAGGCGATGGCTCCCAGAGGCGTGAGTCTCAAGGATGAGGAGTCTGGGTAAAGGAGGCAGTCATGAAAGGAGAGTAGTCTGCGAAACTTGCCTTGAGAAACTTTTATCGGCAATTGCCGACCCAGCATCTGGGCAATAGAGGACCCGACAATCGTATATTCGTAGAAAGTGATATAGGGCGTATGTATGTATTCCTAAGGGATAACAGATAGAAAGGGTAGATATGAAAATGTAAGTAGGTGAACTGTGTGTCTAAAAATCCAACTTGAACTCCAAGTATAGTATGTACAAAAATCCCAAAGAAAGAATAATAAAATATAGGAGCAAGTCAGAGCAAGGGTGATACCCAGAGCTAGAGCCCAGCATACAGGTACAACCGCCACCAGCGCAGCCAGTAATGACGAGGACGAGCTTGATGGAGGCGATTACCGCTTCTTCTCATTATACAAAGTCGTTGACCCAGGTGTGCCCACAGACGACCGCCGGCCATGGGACACGCTATTCGTATAATCTTCCAAATTGTATTCGGCTTCGTCTCCATCCGTCACTTCCCCGTTTCCCAAATCTGCATCATCAACATCAAAGTTGTCGCCTTTCTTGTTCCCTTCCATCCTTTCCCGCTCTTCCTCTTTCTCCTTCTTCCGCTCCTGAATCATCTTCATGATGAGGTACGCTGGCCAGCCCAGTCGCTGCATGAACGTCGTGTTTTGGTTCTCGAATATGTATTTGCTCTGGAATGCAATTATGATCCACGCTGTTACCAGTGTGAGCGGGAGTGCTATCTCGACGTATCGCGGAAGGGTGCCGTTAGACCCAGGATTGATTTCAGAGACGTTCATTCCGAATACACCCTGATTAGAAGAGGATGATTTAGTTGGAGAAGGCGGGCAAAAAAGGAGAAATTCAGACTAACAGCGACGAACGATGCAGGGAGGAAAACCATGGTCAGATAGGCTACTTGCTTCATCTATATCAAAGGAAAGGACATTAGTGTCTTTTCAATATTAATATTAATAATAGCGAATAAACTCACAGCAGCACTATCCCTAACAGCCGCCTCCGTCATCTCCCTCATATACTTGCTATCCGTAATATTGACACTACTAAAGACCAGGCCTATAACATTCTTCAGCCGCCTCTCCTGCATATACAGCTCAGTGCCGAGCCTCTTGATCTCCGTAGACAAATTGGCCGCCTCGCGCTCCATGATCCGCTTGCTGAAGTCGCGATCCTTCTGGGGTAGATTGTCCAAGGCGGGGTTGGGTGTATTTTTGATGAATTCGATGTGCTTGGTGTAGTCGTCCAGGAGAGACGAGTAGTGCAGGTGGTGCGCACGGATAAGATGAAGTTCTTGAGTAAGACGCATGTTGCTTGTTTCGATTACGCGGGTTTCCTGTGATTATGCATTCAGTTTTGTCAAGCCAGCCTCTCTCTAATGTTTCATGGATTGATGATACACACCAAAGAACAGATATGGTCATATAAATTCTCCAGTGCCTCGTCCCAGGCGTACAAAGCATGCCACATAAATGCCAGAAGCAGGAACGTAGGATCTGCAGATTTTTGGAATATGCTTTGCCAATATACACTCTGGCCTAGTCAGCACGAAGTTAGTTATAGCGTCAGCTTGAGCTTTCAGCGATGAAAAAGGCAACGTACCTGCAAATCGAATTCGCTCTTGCAAAAATGCCGCGGTGGTAGTGGGCAAATTGAGAGTTGGATGAAACGAAATGATCGTGCTCCCATTCACATTCCTAATGAGATGAACAGCAAGGAGGTCAAGGACCAGCAATCTGTCATCTTCGCGGATTAAATATGTTAGCGAGCTTTATACCCGAAACAAGAACAAATGTACACATACTCGAATGTAACACTAAAGGTGAATGTGGGTCGATTTTTTGGCTACCCAACATTGTGCTTGGCTTCCCTCCAGTCCCACCACCTCCACCTTTCATAGGCAGCGAGTCGGTGGATGTAGTAGCGAGAGCAGCGCTCATTTGAATAGCTTGGTGGTTCGACATTGAACGAAGGAAAGTAAGGGTAATTGTTATGTCTAAAAATAATATTGTGAGAAATGTTTCTTCTCAAACGATGAGAAAGAGAAAAGCAGGACTCACGATCTCCAATGCCTGGTTTGACTTCCTCCTGAAAACGGGATGGGATCCAGTTAAGGGAGGACGACCAGAAAAAGGGTTCGATGTTGTACCTGGGTTGGTACATTGTAAAGCCAATGTAGAGTACAGGAAGAACCATGCTGGACTCACTTTGCCCCTAACATTTGCAGTACAGGTCCTGAGATGTTCTCGAGGAAGAGTGCCCGAACACGTAGTCCTTCTGGTCTCTATGAGTTTAAAAAATTGTCAAAAATATAATCTGGAATGTAACAAAAGGAAGAAGACCTACCTTATCCTCGACCAAGGTCTTCCAAATCTCAGCTTCCTTATCCGGCCCATGTCCAGCTGTAATCTTGCCTGGGTTCAGAAATAGTCCGTCTGAATCGACGTCTACTCTGTGCAGCACACAATCCTTCTCTTTATTATAGTCCCGTACAGCATTCCAGATCTTGCTCTTGATCACCTGCCGACGAGTCCAGTTAGGGAAGCGCGATTGTGGGTATCCTTTCCAGCAGTTGTTGCATTCCAACAGGCGGTGGGAGCACAAAGGAGGAATAGGTGGGAGACCGCTTTCGAGTTGCAGGGGGTCGACCTCTGAGTATGTGCATGTCCGTGAATCAGTGTTATCATCGAGAGGGAAAGAGAGACTGACCATCTCCCAAATCAACCCACGGCCACGGTGCGCTCGGGCTTGCATGCCGATGTGACGGATGAGGGACCCTTGTCCGATCGTCCTTGGGGTACTTGCTCATCGAACGTATCGTTCGCGCACTTCTTACGCTACCACGTGCGCTGTGTATCGACATCGCATCTGATCCGTCCACCCCATAACGTGAAGGAGCAGCGAGCATCCCGCTGGCATCGATACTGGGGACCATGAGACTATTGCGGTTCGAGTTGGTTTGGGTTTGGAGCTGGAGTTGGGCATTAGTGCTGATATTGGGATGGGAGGTATTGCTTTGGCTGGCGTTTTGAGGGTTGTGGGTATTCTTGTTATTGATGTTCGAATTTTGGTTGGTATTGGTATTACTTGCGTGAGCGCTAGGTTGCAGGCTCCCGCTGAGGTTTCGCTGTGAGGATATCATGATGTAAAGTAGTCGTTAATTCGTGAGCAAAGAAAAGTCGTGAATGTGAAGTCGTCGAAGAGCAAGGAAAAAGGAAAAGAAGTTTGTTCGAAACTCGAGGCAAAGAAGAGAATAGAACCAAGCTAGTTCGACAACCCGGAGTAGTCGGTGGATTAATGGGAATATCACAGCCTACGCGATAATGGGCGTCAACAGTGCTGGTCAACACTATTCAGCTGTCCACGTTGCGCAGGGCGGAAGAGAAGGAAAGAGAAGGTGCCTTGTTTTTATAAAAGGCCCATTGACAGCGTCAATAATGTAAGCGCCGTCCTGTCTGCCCCGGGAATATATCTTGAGAAAACGTGTCCCGTAAGCCCGTGGGTGTCTTCCTCCTGGCCCTGCACCAAAGCCGGTCCTCATTGGTCAGGCTCTATACTTACGCCATTGATTGGCCCTTGGGGTGTGATTGTGCCGTGGGCCCATCATGATGCATGAGGCAAATGTTGAAAAGATATGAATGGAAGCAGGGATCCCTGTATTTCCCCGTATTCCATATTGTTGTCGCCGTCCAGCGCATGTGCTCTGAGTAGATTTATAAAATCTGTCTTTCGAAAAAATCAAAAATCAAAAATTGGCACAAATGGTCAGGTTCCCAAGCGGTAGTGACCAGTGACTGATGCTAGTGACATATCACGCCCTAGCTATTTACGGAACTCTAAAATCTATTTTTGATGGCCGCTCGGCTCTTATTTGCTTCCGAGACCCCTGCCCCATAGGCCCCATCGAACATCTATGTAAATACAAGTCGCCGGGTCAAAAGAAAAATATCTTCTTCCATACGTGTGCCATATGCACCATTATGTAAAGAGGCCCGAAAAATTCCGAATTTCTCCGCTCAAAAAGAGTTATCCGGACAAAATTCTTCTGCTTTCTTGAACGGAATAATAATTACATACGTTTAACTCGATGAAGACCAAAAAAAATCCGTCAAAATTTAACACAAATTACAAGAAATGGCTCATGAAGCTGTTTTTTGGTGGTCGTGAGAATAAAATTTGCAGTGACTTCGAACTTCGAAGCCACTGCGTTACACTTCGAAGTGTGATGCAGCGCCACAAAACGGCTGCAAAGCCAACTGCACCTCATTCTACGGCAGCACTAAAAGCATGTATTGAATCGAAGGTTCGGCCAAGGTTCAGCGAATTGGTTTTTGTGTCTTCGGTCACGCTGATATCTCTATTTTTAGAGGTAATTACAGGCATGCCGAAAACATGGCTGATAGTATTTGATGTATTCGACCGTCCGATGCTATTGTTTAGAACATAATTTTCGTTCCCGTTTTCGGAATGAATGGAGTCTACATTTTCGGGCCACCTAGAAGTCAACCTAAAACTTCTATATACATTTTGGAATTTTGGCTTAACTGAATATCCCATATCGGATCAGGTTTACTTACATGGCGAATAAGAAACCGATTCTGTCGTGTCTCGGTCTTCAGCGACAAGTGGGAAGGAAGAAAGAATTTATGAGAGGTGAGAGAAAAAGAATGAAATAAGAAGAATGAAATAAGAAAACCAACTATCAGTGTAGACTAATAGTTTGGTGGGTGCGGAGGTTTGGGCGGTGGACTTGCACAAAGCGTGAAAACCATGCACGTGACATATCCAAAAAAGGCCTACGCGACGCGACTTCCAACTTGAGTGAGAAGCGCGTTTGGGCGAGGCCCGCCAAAACCTGAGCGCTTGGGAGGCCCAAGGCAAACGATCCGAATGCCCTGTGGCTGTACCAAACACTGAAAAAAAGGAAAAAAGGAGAGGGTGGGTGGGAGCGAAAAAAGTGCCGCCGAGAGCTCAGAGCAGCAAAAATCTTCGAGAACGAGGTGGGAAAGGGGAGAGAGGCAAGAAAGAGAAAAGAGAGAAATTCTTGAATATTTATTAGAAGGGATAATGTACATCAGGAAGCCGTCGTCGAGTGACAGGTCATAAAGGGCGAGGGGCGCGAGGAAATGGATTATGTCAGACAGGAGACTGTCGGTCGGACCCGACGTGGCATCTTATCTTATCCTCTGATAAGAGCCTCCCTTCGGTCGGCACTTATCGCGGACAAAAAATTTGAACGAATACTTAATTTTTAATTAGTATACATCAAATTTTATAATAGACTTGATTGATAAAACAGAACTAGGGTTTCTCGGAGGTTTTCAGGCGACCTGAAAAGTTGAACTTCCCTGGGTGTGCATAGGTCTTCACCTCACAACGCTCTTAAGATAAAATAATTGATAAAAAGGCATGTAACATAATATCATATGTAATAAATGTTCGTGAATCGTGAGTATTCGTTCCGATTTGTCGAAGGTCCCAGTACTACAAAGCGAAAATGACGATTAGCATCTGACCTTGTCACATTGGATGCAAGCCACTTACCAGTAAACTAAACCATCTATAACCGTTGTACCGACTCCATTGCTTCTGCAATAGTCATCGCAGTTGTCGGTGTACGTCCTCTTCCCGGATTCCCAGCTCCATAGACCTTTTCTTCCCTCACGTCAAGATTATTCCCATCTGTCTTTTTCGCACCCCTCAGTCCGAGTCTAGTACTGATCATCTGCGCAGGCAACATGACCGGCCAGGCAAGTCTTGTCCAAATCGACACACCGTTCTCAAAAACGTACTTGCTCTGGAACGCGATAATGATCCATATCGTGACGAGTGTGAATGGGATGGCTGTCGACACGTAGTGTGAGAGCGTGCCGTGCGTATGGGGCACGATTTCTTCGACGTTCATTCCAAAGACGGCCTAGAAGATGTGTTTTTGTTGTTTTATCGTGTGGGTGTGCGGCGTAGAGGAGAGTAGAAGTGAGCAAATGGTGAGATGGTGAGAGATGATGTCAGAGGGGTCATAAATCGCGGGCGTTGGAAAGAAGGCGGAGACTTACGGCTACGAAGGAAGCTGGGAGGAACACCATCGTCAAATAAGCGATTTGCTTCATCTGTACGATAATGAATTAGCTCTAACTTCTACTGGGCCGAAATTGAACGTACAGCTGTAGAAGTCATTTTAGTGGGTTTTAGGCGACGATGGAATAGGATAAGACACGTACCAGCACTATCTTTGGAGGCAGCTTCTGTCATCTTCTGCATTCTTCGACTATCAATAATGTTCACGCTGCTGAAGACCTAATAAAAAATCATTTAGTCAACGTATTCGGGTGCCAGATTCCGCGGAAAACCCAAAGAGAAGAACGACACACAAAAAAAAAACAAGAATAACCTTGAACACATACCAAATTCATGACATTCTTCAGCCTTCTGTCCTGCATCCTCCTTTCGGCCTCTAGCCTCGCGATCTCCGTCAACAGGTTGTCGCATTCCCTATTCAGCAAAGCGGCATTTGCTTCCCTCTTGGCCTCCGAAAGAACCTCCAGCGCAGGGTTGCTCGTGTCCCGCACGAATTCGACGGTTTTCGTGAAATCATCGAGTAACGACGAGTAGTGCATATGATGCGCGCGGATAACGTGAAGTTCTCGGGTTAATTCCATATCGGAGGTGTTCATTACACGAGATTCCTGTGGGGCCCGCTGGTTAGTTCATGTTCGGAGATCCGATATTAATTGTGTGTTCTTACCAGAGAACAGATGTGAGAATATAGATTCTCCAGCGCTTCGTCCCACGCATACAGAGCGTGCCAGATGAAAGTGAGCAAGACGAATGTAGGGTCATTGTATAATTGGAATATGCTCTGCCAGTATACACTCTGTCCTGTTTTTACGGATCACGTTAAAATTCATAACAGCCGGGTGAAGACTCAAAGTGCACTTGCCTGCAAACCGAATCCTTGTGTGCAAGTAGGGAGCCGTGGTGGTTGGCAAATCTTTATCGGCATGGTAGGAGATGATGACGCTCCCTTGGGCACGACGGATGAGGTGTACGCTGAGGAGGTCGAGAACTAACAGGCGTCCGTCTGGTTCCGAATTTAGATTATGGGCATGAGTTTATGGGCAGGGACACGTACTCGATTTTAAAACAAGAGGAGCCTGGGTGTCAATCATTTGGTCGGCTTGGGTGATGAGTTAATTATCTTTTGTGATTGTGATCGTGAAGGGAAACATGAAGTGTCGGCTTACTCAGTGATGAGCGAGGATCTCCCCGCAAAGTAGTCGTGGAAGACGTGTTTGCGTTTAGATTGGACTTTTTCCTTCGAATGTTCATTCTAATGTTGCCACTGCTATTTACGCTGGCGCCACCGTCGTCATTGGCATACGGAGACGCGGCACTCATGCTCGTCGCTCCTCCATCAGGCACAGAACGGAGAAAGGTGAGGCATATAGTTATATCTGAAATAGAATACACGTTAGACGATTGATTGGATTAGTGGGAGACAGGGATCGTGATGGAGGGAGGTCGGTTTGACAGTATATGTGTACTTACGATCACCTTCCCCGGGTTTGATTTGTTCTTGATATCGTGACGGAATCCAATTTAGAGACGAGGAGAAAAAGAAAGGTTCGATGTTGTATCTGTTGTGGTCGTTGACAGAAATGAGATTGAGATGAAATGGGCTGATGTAAACGCTCACTTTGCACCTAGCATCTGCAGCACGGGTCCTGACATGTTTTCGACGAATATAGCTCGGACTCGGTTGTCGTGAGGTATCTGACGGAGATCATAGAGTCAACACATGGAACGATACGGAAATTCAAACATACACACCTTGGAGTTTACAATCCTATGCCAGGTATTCTCCAACTTTGAATCATCACTCTCAATCTTTCCCTCCTCAGGAACCTTGAATAGTCCGTCCCCATCTACGTCGACCTGGTACAAGACACATTTGACATCCCTCCGATAGTCTTTGACAGCTTTCCTTATCTTGCTTTTTCCGACTTGTTCTGGAGTCCAATTTGGGTAGAGTGATTGTGGGTATCCTGTCCAGCAGTTGTCGCATGTGTGTATGTGGTGGGTACAGGGCTCAGGAACGGGGGGTAAATCTGTCTCGAGTTGCGTGCGGTCGACGTCTATGGGTGCAAATAGTTTTTGTTTACCAGGAGATTGTATTTCGCAGAAAAATATGGGCAGTGGAGAAATGTTAGGGGAGAGTATAATGGGTGAGCTGGTTAGTCAGAGTGCTAAAAATAACCCACTACTGGGATTCGCAGTAAACAGTGATGAAATGGACTAACTATCTGTGATATCTATCCAAGGCCATGGAGCAGAGGGCGCAGCATGTCGATGAGAGGGGGGGGCAACTCTTTTGTTATCGTCTAGAAGGGCTTTCTTGTGTATAGGATTGGTGCGGTCGTTTGTCATGGTTTGAGCGCTGGAGCTACGTGTTCGGTTCAAGTTGTCAAGAGACTTTGAGACCCGTTAGACCCGGTTGCTGGGTATCGATGGTATAGAAAGGGATTTTCAGGGGTATAATCTTCTTTGATGGGGATCGCCACCGCTAAACCGACATGGGAGGAAGGAAGGAAGGAAGAGAGTACTCAGTAGCGATATTGGGCGTCTACAGTATCCTTGTTCTTCGGAGAAGTCACGCCTCAGGCCTCAGTACTTATGGCATGTCACCGGATGTAATACTGATAAATAAAAGCTGTAAGTACGTGTATCGTGATTTCTGGGAGAATTGAACTGGGCTTACACGACCTCATGTCAAAATCGTTTTGTGGGGTTTGATCGATAAGGATGACTATTTCCTGCCAGGGCCCCCAAAAGGCCCCCATGATGGGCCGGGCTCAGCTAATACAGTGCGGCCTTGACAGCTTGGCACACGTTTGAGTGCCAGTGGAGAAAAGACAATTCTATACATCTATACTATCATTAGTTGCCACGACTCGGCGAGAGCCACTATGCAGTTAGATAAGAGTTTCTCTCTAATTCTTGAGGCAAACAGGAGAGATGCCATAGCTGATAAGACTAGACCGGTGATTGTTCCCGTTCTGTCTATGACAGAAGCCCGGCGAGCCGGTGTTGCACACTGTCCAGAAGTTGTAATCCGCTGGGAGAGACTGAGAATGATGAGACTCTGAGACTCGCAGTCCCCCGAAGCCTTTGAGAATAAACAAACTGACTCTGGCTCCTCGGCTCTGATTTTGATGTGCCGCTTTGCCGAATTCTGTCTTCGTATTGAACCGTTTATTGTGCGTGCAGTATTTTCAAACATACCAGGAAACATGGCCTATGTCAAACGAAAGATATACAAATGAGAAATTTGTAAAAAGAAATTACTAAACCAGAATTTTGAAGATGAAACGTTGAGGTAGAAAAACCCGGTATGTATGACGGAAATACACCTTTTCTCTAAGCATATTTGGGAAGATTTGCTGAGTATTTGCTGTCATTAATGCTTTATCTTACGAGTAGGATTATGCTTCATCATCTAATCCAGAATTATGTGCAGCCTCATCGTCGCCACTCATTCTGACAATTGTTATTCATATGCATAGCCTTGAATTGTACTTTTAAAGGTCACATAGTCTTACTCTATTTTCTCTGGCAACTGTAGCTTTTGAAAAATTTGAAGCGTTATGTTATACGTCTACCAATTTTTTTTTTTTTAAGTACACCTCGTTTGCGGTATTTTGGTGCCGGACGGCCGTTATTTTGCCATCACGCCGATGTAAACTCCGTATTTAATTTTCCTTTGGCATCAACCTGGCATGTGCCTAGTAGTCTCAGAGTCTCAGAGACTCAGCGGAGCTATTCACAAGTGATCTGTTTTTGACCTTTACTTGCATGGCCCTTTCTACTTTACCACCGGAACTTGTCAGTGAGATTATCTGTGAAGTCCTTGCTAGTGCAGAATCAGCCCCAAACAATCCCTCAAACGATCATTTTCTCGACGGCAGTGATTTTATTGGAAAAAACACGAAAAGAGGCTGGGATGACATTCAATCTTTAACTTTGTCTTCCCGTAATTATCGGGATTTGACGCTTGCTATATGGTTCCGACGTTTATTTCTTAAATCTACTAAGGACGTCAAGGATATCGACCAATACTTTCCCGCCCTCAAAAGTGTCTGGTGCAGGTGAGGAACCTTCAACTTCGTCTTGATTTTCATGAATGACCTTTTAACGTTTCAACTCCCAGACACTTGCACTGTGTCCAGCACAAAGATAACGAGAATTTTGAATGGGACCTTTCGGGGTTTAAACTACTATCATCCATGTGTGTGGATTGGCTTTACCTTGGACCAATGAAAAGTGAAGGTCATGGTTTTCAAATGGTGTCACCTTTCATCAACTTAGAATCCCAAGTTAAAGAATTGGATATTCGGGGAGTTAGATTTCCTTCTCCTATGACATTGAAAGCCTTAACATTGGCCTTCATCGACGTCGTGATCCTTAAACTTGACTGTTTGAGGATATGGTGCAGTTTCTGCTTCACTGACAGCCAAGTTGAATTTCCTTCCCCTGCGCCGAAAGGATTTTTATATGAGGGTGGCATTGGTCTACCCGTAAGTGTCTGTAATATAATATGCTATATGTATTGCTTGTTAATTCCTTTTCGACAGCCTCACTACTCTTTTTGTCTTCAGTCCCTTTCCCATCTGGAAGAAATTTCAATCCGACTTCCAGACTTTGGTCATGGTCTTCCATCCCCCGGTCTATCGGAGAAGGTCAATGATAATTTATGGATGGGTGAATGCCATCGATGTATGAGGCTCATGTACGAGGACGAAAATTTCCGGGCAGACTGGGTCGCACAAAAACGTGGCTTGATACCTTACAAAAAGCTACCGCACACCAAACCGGCGCAACTGAAGAAAGTATTCTGGTCTTTCTGGCCCTTTCAGGGCTCCCTCTCAAACGATGGTACAGGATACTCGTTTCATGAGATCCGTGAATTCGATTGGTTCGAGAATGACGAGGAGGCAGAGGAGGGGTTTACTGATGGAGGTGACGAAGATGAGGCATAGGCCTAAGGCGAAAATATGTAGACACAGAAGCTGGAGGTCTTGGTGAGCATACATCGGTTATCAAGCATCATGCCTCGAAGTAATTGTCATGGTAATGGGATTCTCGCAGATCGTTCACCAGATGCTGTGGGATTTATATACAAATATAAGTAACTTCCCTAAAAAAAAAGGTCAACAAATGAGGGCAAGTTCTTAGGTTCGATTATTAATCCATATTTGCCTTAGCCCTTACTTTGGTAATGATAAATCTGCGTGAATTTATCCATCCCGTTCAATAGATAAGTATACGTGGATTTGTCCATCCCGTGTGATGGATAAATTCTCTCGGATTAATCCATCCTCGTTCCATGGATAGACCCGCTTTTGATTTATCCATCCCGCTCACGCATATTTATCGATAAATTCTTTAATAAGCGGCATCTAGCCGCCGGCTTGGACAATTCGGATACTTCCGTGACGCATCAAAGACGCTCTCGTCTTGCGCTGCGTTGCACGGCGTACCCACATCATTTGCCCGCGCATTTCTCCGTATTTCTGAATCCTTAGCTGCAGATCTCCTTGTATTAGTAGTTCTATATCTTTATTCTGTACATGTAAATCCATAGTATATCTAGAAGACAGACCAAGATTTGCAGCAAAAATCAGTGATTCCCGGCGCCAAATTCTGGGTTTGTTTCAGGTTTGTTTTGTCCCTTTGTCATGTTACCAACTCTCTATATCGCACAAGATTAAATCCTCAACATAACTCTCATGATGATGTATGATTTTAGCTTGATTATATGCAACTTTTTTGAAGATATGTGAGGGAATTGTGGGCAACCCATGATCATCATTCAAGTTTACAATAGTAAATCGTGTTTGAATATGCACACATTTCAGCACCATTCTGACCTTTACTCATTCGTAAACCAATCACCCTGGCAAGTATATCATATGAAAGGTATAATTTTCCTCTACGCAAAAATGTATTTATCTGGGCACAATATAATATATACAAACCTCCATTATTATTTTTCATTTACAATCTCCCAAAACACATGACGGAACCGCGGCCCGTCACATTGAATAGGGTAAATGACGCGTACTTCGGCATTTGCCCCTCTGATACAGATTGGAAGCTAGCCACCGGGCGGGTGCCAATAGGGCTACTCTGATTGGCACCTCTCCAGTAATAAAACATTCTTCTGTATATCAAACACTCTTGCTGTGATGAAGGGCCAGGCCGGCCATGGTTGATCATTTGTTTTTTTAATGTTTTTTTCCGAAGCCCCCAAGCGGAACTCAATCGGACTATGAAAAGCTAGCCAAATAGCAGTAAAATAATCAAACACGGATGAACAAATGGTCGTGGATTTATTCAATGCGGATGGATAAATGACTGTAAAGTAATTGAACACGGATGGATAAATAGCCCTAAATTTATTGAACGTGGATGGATAAGTGGTGGTAAAATAATCGAACACGGATGGATAAATTTCATATTTATTGAATGTAAGAAGTTGCTGTCATTTGTTGACCTTTTTTTTATGGAAGTTACTTAGCTTTTGTTAATGAAAGTGACATATACGCCTGGATCGTTCTTTGGCATTCAGTCGGATGCATTCCGTGCCTTGGCCTCATCTCTATGGATTTCTTTGATTCATATATGTGGCTTCCTTAGTCTCATTCTCAATTACTCGGCATAAGGATTTGTGAATTACCTGGGGTTCTGTTAGTACCCATGCTTTTTTTTGCCCTTCTGGACTTCAATGCCATGAAATGCAAGCTCTCGACTTCTTCATGTCCAAAGATAATGCGATTTGCACAAAAAGCGACGAATGATTTTTCTTCAGGGGATTTGGAACGGGTGACCAGGACCTACCATCATCTTGTTTGTGATGCTCCTTCACGGTCCAGCGAATCGGCCTGCCTTACTCGTTTCTGGATATGGCGCAGGACCGACGTCAAGGGGTCTTTTGACATATTTTGCGTTTCATCTGGTTCATTTATAGAACATTGAATTCCTCGGCGCCTCCCTCTTGTTATATATAACCTTGGTCGTGCTGCCAAACATGTAGCGAACTCTCGTGTCTCTGAGCCTTAGAAACATGATCTCGTCACGCCCAACCCTGCAGCCTCCCACACACGCTAGCACTAGCAATATCGACCAAAATTCGAATAACGTCAAGGAAAAGGTTTCCATCCAAAATGGTGACCCCAACACTTCCCAAAATCAATCTAATGGCAACGGCCACATTGGCGCCGGGATTGGTGCCAACGAGAGGGTCACTGGTCCCCCAAATGATGCAGCAATATCGATAAGGAGTGTGCCCAGTAGCAGAAGCGGCTGGACGATACCCTCCATAATCAAGCACCCAAAGGCAGATTCCACCAGGGCACCTTATCCGTTGCACCGACATGCAATTCCGAGCATGCCCTGGTCTTGGATTGATCTCAGAGATGGTTAATATGTCCTTTCATACTCTTCATCGAACATGGAGCTGACCATGCACATTCATACAGATGTGGACCCTTCGAATCAGCAGGGAACCGCACTGCTACCAGTACCTCCTATATGCTCACACAGCCCGCTTGAATGTAACGAATGCTGGAGAGAGTACCCCCAGTCGCGCTTCCCTAGTTGGACTGATCAGAAGTTGGTCAAGAGCAAGATAAAAAACGCTATCGTGAATTATAACAGGGAAAACGAATGTGTTTTGCACCTTTTGGATGTTGACTCAAATGGAATGTTCTTGACTTCGGGGAACATGTTTGTGGGACACGGCGGATTCCACGAAGTGGAAGTTTGGAAGGCATTGGTCGAAGATGAAGTGGGTTGCAACTAGGTTCATTTCTCTCGATTTTCCCTATTAATGTATTCGGAATTTGACCAATTTGCAGAGGCCAAGCGGACTACGCGTACGGGCCTTCTTCCTGGAAAATCTCTCGGGTCCTGTGCTACAAATGCTAGGTACAAGGTGTGCTTTGAATTTTTGCTATACCGTGTACACTATGATTTATCCATTACATCATGCTAGGTACAACATCGAACCCCTCTTCTGGTCCTCTGCCCTTAACTGGATTCCATCTCGTCTCCAACATGAAGTTCAACCTGGTATCGGAGATCGTGAGCTTGTTCTCCTTGCCGTTGTATTTTTATCAAACATTCAGATTTCTTTAGACATTACGATCACCCTCACCTTCGTTCGTTCAATGACGAATACCGTCACTTCCAGATCCACCCGTTCTATAAACACAGGCCGCGGCAGTATTTCGAAGATGGGTATGCAAACGATTGACCCACAAGGTACTTTGTTATTAAATTCAAGTAAGTATACATTTCTTTCTATTCTACTTTATTCAAGTCGCTGACATGTTTGTCCATCAAGGCAACAAAGTACTTGTTTCTGACCTTCTCGCTGTACATCTTATCCGGAACGTAAACGGCAGCACGATCATCTCGTTCCATCCGACGTTCAACCTATTCGCTACGACCGCAGTTTTCTTGCACGGGCGTTTACAGCTTGTTGGTATGCATGCCCATTATTCTTTGTTACCACTGAAAGTACACGAGTTGATGCATGCTCCCAATCAGGTCAAAGTACTTACTGGCAAAAAATACTTCAACAATCTGCTGACCCCACCCTCTTACTTTTGTCATTTATATGGCACGCCGTCGTTTCTTGGGATGAGGCACTAGAGTGTTTACATGATCACCTTGGTTCTTTGGTAATTTGCCTCCCTCATTCTATGAAACAAAGACTAAACTATTATTAAGGAAACCCGTGTACTCGAGACAGAACATATATACTTGACACAGGAATTGCATCTCGTCCGTGCCAACAACGTACGCTACGCATCTCTCCTGGAGGACCTTTCTCTTCACGTCATATTTATCCGTGACACTCTCAACCCTGCCCTAGACGATCTTCCCCCCGCCGATCGCATATTGAACAGGGAGATCATGCGAAAGGAAGCAGGGCACTTGTTAACACATATAGAAAAACTTGGGGCCGAACTAAAAAGACAGGACGAGAGGCTGAGGAATCTCAAGGAGCTGACTGAGAGTCGCTTCGTACGAACGATGACTGAGGCTACTCTTCGGGACAGTGAAGGTATGTTTTTTGAACGACGTATCCTGAACCCTACTAGTACTAACGACTCATGTACATTTAGCTGTATGTTTATAGGGACCCACTAATCCGGATAAAAAATCTAACAGTGTTTTTACCTAGATGAAACGGATCGCATATCTCACCATCTTCTTTCTGCCTGCTTCGTTTATCGCGGTAAGATGCCAGAATTCCTCCCCTAGCTGTGCCATCTAACTCTCGCTTGTGCTATAGAGCATATTCGGAATGAATGTTTCTGAGATCAATCCAGGGAGCTTTGGCAATCTTTGGCAGTTCTTTGTGACTGCGGTGCTGCTCACATGGATTATTATCGCATTTCAGTCAAACTACATCTTTCAAAATGTTACTACGCCATTCACGAAGAGGATAGCTTGGCCTATGTATCTAGCTATCGACTGTATTAACTACATTAGAAAGTGGATATCAAGAAAGCGGCGAGGGCCTAGCAAAAAGGACGAAGAGATGGGACATTTATTATAGTCAGGTTTTTGATTCTCATCGAAACGATGAGATGTTTTTTCGTTGGAAATAATACCATGGGTATATGTATTCGCTTTGTATTATGGCTTTCCGTGATCTTTCGGTTCGTTATCAGTGGCTATGCAGCGCACATTTTGGCATGCTCGGAATACATAATTCGAACCACTGCGAATTACGGCTTGATTTGTAGACGTAAATTGGTCTATTCTTCTGGCCGGGCTACAACTTAGCTTGAACAGATTGCTCATTTTCGAATTCTAACTATGTAAAAGTGGTAATTTACGAGGTGTACCTCCCCCCAGAGTCAGATAAATCATAATTCGTTCAAGCTAATCAATCCAAATTATATTTCTATGCAAAGTACCTCTATTAACCATGTTCATAGATGCCCTGGATGAAAAGATCTATTCAATTTACACTAGAGCTCACTTTTGGCAGGGAAATTCGTTTATTTTCTCTTTTGTAGCTGATTTATTTCGTTTAATACCTTCTGGATACTTTCAGGTGTAATACATACGATGCCACATATATGATACAGAATCTATGCCATTAAGAGAGTGTGGACGGTGTAGGAACCGTGTCTCAAAGAAATGGGCTGTGACACGGTGTGACACGGCTCAATCACGGGAGTAACACTTAGAATTGTTCAACCCCAAACTAAATATAGTAGTCTTCCTCGAAAATTGTTCCATTTACCGTCAAGAGCCTCAACCATGCAGCTAGCCGCTCTACACAAAACCCTTGAGCATTACCCTCTCCTCTGCCGCTTGGACCTCAAGAAGGTCGTCAAATCCTTCGTTACTGTGCCCAACCTGACAGACTCTGCCTGAATTGGACTTGACAAACATTTGTCCGCTGTGTAAGGCATGAGATATCATTAGCACTGGTTAGACTCACTAGACTCACTAGTCACTCGTCCTAATCAATTTGAAACCTGACCATTTGTGCCAAATTTTCTTTTTTGGAAGACAGACAGACTGAAATGAAATAAATCTGCTCAGAGCTCATGCGCTGGACGGTGAAAAAAAAAAGGAATACGGGGGGAATGCAGGGATTCCTGCTTCCGTTCACATCTTTCCAACATTTGCCTCATGCCTCATGATGGGCACACGGCGTATTCTTTTCTTTGCCTCGAGTTCCGAACAAACTTCCTCCTTTCTTGCTCTTCGACGATTTCACATTCACGATTTTTGTTTGCTTACGAATTAACGACCATTTTACATCATGATATCCTCACAGCGAAATCTCACTGCAATGCGCGCCTATCCCGCCTTCCCGCCTGGTATGTATGCTTCAAATGCTCAAATTTTAACAAGGACTAGTAGGTCCAGAATAAAAGTTTTCTCAATCGCTCTGCCATCAAACTCCACCGGCACTCTCTCCAACATATGGAGCCAATATCATCCTTTTGGGTATCCCTCGGGGAGATACAGGGATCCCTGCTTCCATTCATATCTTTTCAACATCTGCTCCATGATGGGCACACGGCATATTCTCTTCTTTGCGTGGAGTTTCGAACAAACTTGCTCCTTTCTTGCTCTTCGACGACTCACACGCACGACTTTTCTTTGCTTACGAGTTAACGACCGGTTTACATCATGATATCCTCACAGCGAAACCTCAGCGGGACCGTGCCTAGCGCTCACGCAAGGAGTACCCAAAATTTGAACCTCAATAACAAGAATACCCACAACCCTCAAAACACCAGCCAAAGCAATGCCTCCTGTCCCAGTACCACCACTAATGCCCAACTCCAACACCAAACCCAAAGCAACTCGAACCGTAATAGTCTCATGGCCCCCAGTATCAATTCCTCGCGTTATGGGATGGACGGATCAGATGCGATGTCGATACACAGCGCACGTAGTAGCGTAAGAAGTGAGCGAACGATACGTTCGATGAGCAAGTACCTCACAGACGATACAAGGAACCCTCATCCGTCACATCGGCATGCAAACCCGAGCATGCCGTGGCCGTGGGTTGATGTGGGAGATGGTCAGTCTCTCTTTCCCTGTCAATGATAACACTGATTCACGGACATGCACACACTCAGAGGTCGATCCCAAACAACTCGAAAGCGGTCTCCCACCTATTCCTCCTTTGTGCTCCCACCGGCCGTCGGAATGCAACAACTGCTGGAAAGGATACCCACAATCGCGCTTCCCTAACTGGACTCGCCGGCAGGTGGTCAAGAGCAAGATCTGGAATGCCGTACGGGACTATAATAAAGAGAATGATTGTGTGCTGCACAGGGTAGACGTTGATTCAAACGGACTATTTCTGAACCCAGGCAAGATTCCAGCTGGACATGGGCCGGATAAGGAAGCTGAGATTTGGAGGATCTTGGTCGAGGATAAGGTAAGTCTGCTTCCTTGCGTTTACATTTTAGATTATATTTTTGACAATTTGTTAAACTTATAGAGACCAGAAGGACTACGTGTTCGGGCACTCTTTCTCGAGAACATCTCAGGTCCTGTACTACAAATGTTAGGGGCGAAGTGAGTCCAGCATGGTCCTTCCTGTACTCTACAATGTCTTTACAATGTACCACCCTAGGTACAACATCGAACCCTTCTTCTGGTCCTCCTCCCTTAACTGGATCCCATCCTGTTTTCAAGAAGAAGTGAAATCAGGAATTGGAGATCGTGAGTCCTGCTTTCCTCTTCCTCATCGTTCGAAAACAAACATTTCTCACAAAAATATTTTTAGACATCACAATTACCCTTACCTTCCCTCGTTCAATGCCGAAATCGCTGCCTATGAAAGGTAGAGGTGGTAGGTTTGAAGAGGAGCCGCCAAGCATAATGGTGGGTAGCCAGCAAATCGACCCACATTCGCCTTTAGTGTTTCGTTCAAGTATGTGTACATTTGTTCTTGTTTCAAGTATCACCAACATACTTAATGCGCGAAGATGACAGATTGCTGGTCCTTGACCTCCTTGCTGTTCATCTCATTAGGAACGTGAATGGGAGCACGATCATTTCATTTCATCCAACTCTCAATTTTCCCACTACCACTGCGGCATTTTTGCAAGAGCGAATTCGATTTGCAGGTACGTTCCCTTTTTCATAGCTGAAGGCTCAATTTGACGCTATAATCAACTTCGTGCCGACTAGGCCAGAGTGTATACTGGCAAAGCATATTCCAAAGATCTCCAGATCCTACGTTCCTGCTTCTAGTATTTATGTGGCATGCTTTGTGCGCCTGGGACGAAGCACTTGAAAATTTATATGACCATATCTGCTCTTTGGTGTGTATCATCAATCCATCAATCATCAGAGAGTGGCTGGCTTGACAAAACTGGATACATAATCGCAGGAATCCCGCATAATCTCAACAAACGATATGCACCTTACCCAAGAACTTCATCTCATCCGTGCCCACCACCTGCACTACTCGTCTCTCCTGGACGACTACACCAAGCACATCGAATTCATCAAAAATACACCCAACCCCGCCTTGGACAATCTGCCCCAGGAAGATCGCGACTTCAGCAAGCGGATCATGGAGCGGGAGGTGGCCAATTTGTCTACGGAGATCAAGAGGCTCGGCACTGAGCTGTGTATGCAGGAGAGGCGGCTACAGAATGTTAGCGACCTGGTGTCTAGTATTATCGATATTATCGATAATAAGTATAACAGAGACATGTGGGAGGTGACCAGTGGTACTGTGAGTTTATTCGCTATTATTATCATTAATATCGAAAAGACCCTGATGTCCTTTCCTCTGATATCATAGACGAGGCAAGTAGCCTATCTGACTATGGTTTTCCTCCCTGCATCGTTCGTCGCTGTTAGTCTGAATTTTCTCCTCCATTTTTTTACCTGCTTTTTCTAACTAAATCATCAACCAGGGTGTATTCGGAATGAACATCTTTGAAATCAATCCCGGGTCTAACGGGACCCTTCCACAATACATCGGGATAGCACTCTCCCTCACCCTGGTAACGACGTGGATTATAATTGCAATCCAGCCCAAAGACATATTCGGGAACAACAATACGACGTTCATCCAGCGACTGAGCTGGCCAGTGTACTTCATCATGAGGATGATTCGGGTGCGGAAGGAGCGCGTATGGATGGAAGGGAACGACTTGGTATAATGAGAAGCGGTGATCGCCTTCACCAAGCTCGTCCTCGTCGTTGTTGGCCGCGCTGGTGGCGATTGTACAAGTATGCCGGGCTCTAGCTCTGGGTTTCATCCTTGCTTTGACTTGCTCCTATATTTTTTATTCTTTCTTTAAGATTTTTGTACAGTAGTACTATACTTGTAGTTCAGGTTGAATTTTCAAACACATAGTTCACCTACTTACATTTTCATTTTAATGTCTACCCTTTCTATCTGTTATCCCTTAGTAATACATACTTACGCCCTATATCACTTTCTACGAATATATGTTGTAATTTAGGTTCTTTATTGCCGGGATGCAAGACCCCTTTCATGTGTTTTTTTTTACCTTCTAAAAAACCTCTGCTGATGTGACTGAGGTACGTACTCTCAGAGTACATGATCAAGTAAATAACCAACAGCTACAGTCCCCGGACATTGTTTGGTAAAGGCGTCTGGAGCGTAACGTTCCCTGTTTCACCATCGAAACGATAAGATGAGTTTCGATGAGATGATTTTTCGTTGAAAAGAATTCCATGGGTATATGTATTCGCTTTGTATTACGGCTTTCCGCAGTCTATAATGCATATATAATATGATAGCTTCCTCTCGTTCTCGTCGTACTCTATGGATCACAAGGCAGTGCTATATCGTTTCGGTCTCTTCGAAATAATGAAACAATTAGGATGACTACCGTAGAACAAGTGGTAGGCGTGATTGGGTTTGCCAATCAACAGCGTCCGGATTCAGAC
Organism: Agrocybe praecox; assembly: GCA_964017145.1. Taxonomy (NCBI): domain Eukaryota; kingdom Fungi; phylum Basidiomycota; class Agaricomycetes; order Agaricales; family Agrocybaceae; genus Agrocybe; species Agrocybe praecox. The sequence goes on along the minus strand of OZ024848.1, from coordinate 1,025,601 downwards.
TCGAAGAAGCGCAACGATAAGCGCGTTTGACATATCAAACATAAGGAAAGCAGATGAAAATATTATAGGTAGATTGTAGATTTAGAACAAGGAAGCCCCGACGACAGCAGCGAGAACGGCACCAGCCCATCCAGCGCGAACGTTGACACCGCTGCTCTTGACACTGGTCTGGGAGGCGGTAGAGCTCTGGGTTCCGGTGGCCTTGTTGCTGGTGGTGGTGGTAGCGGAAGCACTGGTGGTGGCAGCAGAGACGGAAGAGGTCTGGCCGAGCAGGGGGGCGCTGCTCTGTCCTTGGATTTGCGAGAGGACATCGGCGCTGAAAGTGCCAGTCATACCGGTAAGACTGTAAAAACACGGGTTAGAATTCGCTTTTTAAGCGTGATAAGCTGGTCAGGGACGTACGCGAACTTGTGAGAGAAAGCAAGAGCAGGGAACTGGGGCTGGTCAGCATCCTTGAGAGAGATGGACTCGAAGCGGATGAAGCTAAAAGATCAAAGTCAGCGATGTTCTTGAGAGGGTTGGAAGAATTCGCCGTACTATTCGCTGCTGTTAGGACCGATAGTGGCATCAGGGGTGAAAACAATGCTGTTGGTTGTAGAGACATCGACGCTCTCGTTGAGAGTTTGGAGACGAGTCTAGCATTCATGTAAGGAATGTATCATGTTATGAATTGCGAAAAACCGTACCTGTTGCTGAGCATTACCAGCATAGATGGAAATGATAGCAGGACCGAAGTCCTTCAAAGTGGGGCTGGAGCCGCTCTCTTGCCAGTTGACATTGGCAGCTTGACCAGCAGGGAATGAAGAACCATCGACTGGGTTAGTAACCTAATGTTTTCCGAATATGAATCTTTGTTCCCCGTCGACAACAATAGGAGAAAAACATACGAAAACGGTAGCGAAAGCTGCAGAAGCAAAGGTAAGGGCAACAAGGGCTTTGGAGAACATTTTATAGTAAATGAAAGATTGTGGGGTAAGAGAGTGACTGGGATTGCTGAAAAGCAAGGTATCGGGGAAAGGGGGATGGTGGACGTTGAAGAACAAGAAAATCCGTGGCGGAGTTTATATCTTTTGTTGTTCCATCACCTTCTAGTGGTCCTTACTATTTTGCCAGTTTATTTGATGGGTCTAAGCGAGAGTGATCCGTGTGCAGCCTAAGACCAATCCATGTGCCACAAAAATGCTGGTCTTTGAGCTCAACAAGCCTACTTATTCCTAATGTAATTGCTTGAATAAATTTTCTTTATACATACACGATTTTGGAAGTACACAGGTAATACCAGAAATTTCTGGAGAGACCTATCATATATCAACGCCCACCCTACATTCATTGCTACTCACATGGTCGCACAACTCGGCTCGCCCACGGATCACTCTCACTTAATACCCATCAAACAAACTAGCAAATAAACTGAGAATTAATATTGAGGAGCACTTTTGCGCCTTTTTTTCTCGCGCCCAGATTTCCTTGCGTACTATTGGCCCCTTGATGCCGAGTAATTAGCACGGGGTCTAACGGAACGGCCGGCCCCGACGTCCAGCCGAGCAAATGGTGAGTGATGAGAAATTTTCGCGCGCTCGTCTGCTCATCACCACCATCGCACCAGCCTGCCTCAAGCTCGTGCAGCGTTACAATAGAAAGCCTCTGTGGTCCATGCTATGTGTCAAGAACGTCTAATGCGGTCCTAATCCTTAATTTTGTGTTTAGCGCTCAATGGCGAACCCAGGTGCCCGCTTTTCTCACTAGGAACAAAAGCCTTTCAACTCCGGACATTCGCGGGAAATAACAGCTTAAAAATACCCCTCTCAGCGCCTCTCGTTCTGTAGCATGTATTTCGAGCTCTGGAGGATGTCTAATGTTTTATGTTGACTGGAACCGTTAAAGTGAAGCTTGCGAGGACCTTGGCCATAGATACGGTCGTATCGGACTCTTGGTCACCACTATGCTACTTGACGTTTGAGCCCAAGTGGACTCTGAAGCGTCAATATTACCCATTTGGTCTATCACTCTACACGGTCCACACTTTCTACGCGTTCATACTCGACTTTATAGCCAAATAAAGGACCTACAAAACCACCCAAGAGTGCGCACAGCTAGACTGCTGTTAGCTATAACGATACGCATTGGCTGCTCACATACCCCTCTTTCTAACCACTTGATGTGGCCAGGAAATCCCGGTCTCGTATCGCCATTGTACATCACAACCATAGCTTGAAGCAGATTCGTTGGCGCCTTCCCGCCGACGAGGAGGTTGCGGAAGAAAAACTCTTTCTGTTCGTCCTACTTCAAGTTAATGTCATTCGTAATGAAGTTTAGAGGAGGAAAATACCATGGGATTAGTTCTCTCCTCGAAAATGGTTTCTTCGTCATGAAATCCTCTGATACTATGCACGACGCCTCTGGGGATGCAAATCTCCCCATCGCTAGGTACATAGTCCCGCGTCTCGCTCCCAATCAGCACTCTCAGCCGTCCTTTGATCACTCGAAATAGTTCGTCGTGCTTTTCGTGCCAATGCGGGAAAACGTAGAGTGTATCGCCCTTAGAAGCTGGTATAGGCGTGACATGGATGCGCAAAATGTACTCTTCGTTGCGCAGGAATGTCTAGCAAGGAGTGTCATAATATCCCCATTGTGTATCGTAGCGCTTACCATTGTACAACCATCTCCTAGATCGAGCGTAGTAGGCAGTGTGTTGAGGTCGGCGACTAGCATAGTAGGAAAGTATCCCGTTAGAAAACGAGTCGATTGCATATCCTTTATACTCGTACAGAATGTATGCACTAGTGACTACAGCACATCATCAGAGGGTACCAATTGCATCAAGTGCCAAATATAAGACTAACGGTGGGACGATAATAAATAAAGGTGTGTTGCGCGCTGAAGCATAATAGATGTCAGACTTTAAACTCGAACCACAACATGAGGTGTTGTGACTGTAATCAGAGATAACGATCTTCATTCAGAGTATACCAACTTGCCACCCCGGCGAGTTGATGTTTTTCGGTCACCTGAAAACTGAATGGTAATCAAGTTTTATACGGGGTTTTCAGGTGACCGAAAAACATCAACTCGGCAGGGTGGAGACTAATATTTGACTACCCAAGAGTCTTAGAATGCCTGAGCATAGAGAAGCGCCCATTCAAAACACGGACAATTGGATAAAGGTGTAACTCGTTTGTTTTTTGCTATTCAATTACAGTCACACTTATCCCATTATTCTTCTCAAAAATTCATGGGAGACCAAGTTACATTTCAGGTTTAAACACATTGGCGCCTCTTCGAATAGAGCCCAGGGCAAAATCAAACTCATTCACGACACCGTGAGATAACCTCTGCCCTTGACGTACAAGCCTCGTTGGCGTAGTCGTAGCGCGTCTCACTTGTAGGTTCGCCCAACGGCAGATTCCGACATGAGAAGGTCACTCGTTCAATCCGGGTACGAGGCATTACTTTTTCTATTTCAGGATCAAAGAAATATAAATACACCACCAATTAACACCTTTCCTTTGTTTTGTTGCGAACGAAAATATGTCGTGTTTATCCGAAGTGACAAGTGTCTTATTTAATTGAAATTTTTCAAACCGTTCAAACAAGAGTATGTAAACTTTTAACTTTGCTGGGAGGGTTCGTGGTGCTTCAGGACTAGTACCGATAAGTTCAAGCACAAGACCAAGAAAGGTAAGAAAAGGAGAAAGAAAAGAAGCCGGAAACGAGATGGGCACAAACTGTGACTATTCAACGACTATAATGTGCACTCTGTAGAGTAGCGTCAAATGTGCATGTTGTAATACCGCTATTATCCATGAAACAACAGTTGACACCGTTTCTTTCAGAGAAAGTTGCTCAGAATAAGAAAGAACAGCATGCTGCAATAGATACAAGCGATATTGGTTCAGAAAGGCCCTGACATGTCAACAAGTCCCACATACAAGTCTAGTATACGGAGTTTGATTTTCAGTGACAATGTTTCCCGTAGGTGAATCACTTGTTCGTCAGTCAGCGAGTTCGTATCGATCCGGGGGGTTCGTGCGTTCTTCCCGTCCTCAAATTCAAATTGCCGGAAGACATATATGTATCACACCGACTGGTGGTAGTTTAAAACCACCGGCCTGGTTTACATCGACCTGATGAATAACACACTCCCGCTGTGCTGATGGCTTGCTGAATTCCGCTCTTCTCCACTTGTTTTGGCGTCCAATTTTGGTACAGTGACTGAGGATAAGCTCGCCACAGGGATTTGTCGTTTCGACAGGAAGAACACGAATTGGCTCTTGATCCTTTTCCAATTGTGTTCTATCGACGATTAAGTTGTAGTTACAACTTGCAATAAGTATAGTGACCTGAACCTTACGATTGCCGATATCAATTCAAGGCCATGGCGCTGAGGGCGTGCCGTGCCGGTGTGGAGGAAGAGATCTTGGTTTTTGGTTGGCTCAAATTTCCCTCTCCTGAGTGGCAACATTTCTGAGAGGCTCCCCGGCCTCGATCCTCAGGTTGTATACGTTCGAAGGGATGAAGGGAAATTTTTAACATAATAGAGGTAGAGTATGGATGCGAGAAAACTCGTATAAGCCGAAGGCTTGATACCTGAGCCTTAAAAAGTGTCGCTGCTCCCCGATTTTCGTAAATGTACTATCGTCTCCTCGAATTGATGGGACCATCGACAGGCGCTTTCTTCTGTGCATTTGAACGCCCACGATGAGTATGTTGCATGGAATTTTGTGGTTCGTACCACTCGCCTTATACATGTGTTCTGTCACCTATTCTTGTGCAGGAACATTTTGAATACTCGGATTCATCCACGGAGCTGCCGGACAAGTACTGCGGAAGTTACTGGCTTTTGACTTGTACATCGTTGCAAGCACTATGCGAAAATAGTCGCCGTCCTTGAGAAGGAGATGTCACACTAAGTAATGGGGTATAACAGATCGGGGTCCTACAGGAGCAAGGTTATCAATGTATCATATTAAACCTAAAGTAGCGCCCGGGCCTCAGGCCTCAGCTCCTACACATGCATGTGACGTTTGAAATGGAACGCAAAAAACTACGGAGAGGTTAGAATGCACGGGGCAGACTTTCGCAGTGCAAAAGACCATCATTTCCGATTACGCATCGTTCTCGGAGGATCTATCATGGCAAATGTACGATCATTGCAGAAAGTTTGGCCGTAGTGGAACGGAGAAGGCAGGCATCAATTCTTTCATTTAAGTCAAGTTAGCATGTGTAACATACATATCAGGAGAATCACTTTAAATCTAGAACAAACGCACGAGGTAGAAGCTTGAGAAGTATAAGTCGACTCTACAATTGCCAGTGAACCTAAACCTAAACCAATCCATGAGGGAGTTGTTCATCCGAAGGACGTACGAAAGGTTGGCCCTTCCCAAATAGTCGTGGCAAAAGAAGGTAAGGCCAGGCAAGCCGTCTCCAGAACGACAAGTGCGGAAACAGGTATTCGCTTTGGAATGCGATGATGATCCAAACAGTAAGGATAGTGAACGGAAATGCGGCTGCGAAATAATGAGGAATTGTACCGTGCGAGCTGGGTGCAATCTCTTTGACATTCATTCCAAAGATGGCCTAGATCGATAACCTCGTTAGATTAGGGAATAAAGTAGATGAGATAATTCTTTACCGCCATAAAAGAGGCAGGAAGAAATATCATTGTCAAATACGCAATTTGCTTCATCTGTTATCGTACGTCTCGTAAGTCAGATTTAGGTCGAGACGTTCTATAATGACATACAGCTAGAGTGGACCCATTTAGACATTTTACGAAATTGAAGGTAAAATGAACAAACCAGCACTGTCTCGAGCCGTCAAGGTAGTTATTTCGCGCATTGATCTGCTGTCTTTAATATTGACGCTACTAAACACCTAGTAATTATAAAATGATGTTATAATTTTTTTTTATTTCACGAGAATAGATGAAACTATAATAGACTTACCAGATTCATTACATTTTTTAGTCTGTAATCCTGCATTTTCCTTCCCATCTCAAGACGCTGGGTCTCAGCTAGTAGGTTCGAACATTCTCGTTCCAAGATCTCGTCGCTCTCTGGAATATTAGGCAGAGCAGGATTCTTCACCCTGCGTATGAACTCGATCGACTTGGTAAGATCACTAAGTAGAGACGAGTAATAATAAAGATGGGCGCGAATGCGGTGGAGTTCTTGAGTCAGCGACATTTCTTGGGTAATAATAGCTGTTTCTTCCTGTTCTTCGTTGTCAGTAAATCTGTGCTCATAGGAAATTTGAATGCATACAAGGGTGCATATGTGTTCATACAGATGTTCCAACGCCTCATCCCATGCATACAATGTATGCCAAATGAAGGTTAACAAAACAAAAGTAGGGTCTTCAGACTTCTGAAAGATATTCTGCCAATAAACGCTTTTCCCTAATCGTTCGTAGAAGGACAATCAGTGATTCTCCGCCATAAATTTTGGCCAATAAGTACCTGCAAAGCGGATCCGTTCATGCAAATACGAGGCTGATGTCGTTGGAAAGTCTTTGCCATTGGCGTGGTACGATATGATGATGCTGCCATGGGTCTGGCGGATGAGATGTAGGGATATAAGATCAGGAATTAAAGATCGGCCCCCTATGAACCTATCAATTTGTATAATAAGACACGCAAATAACCAAACTCACTGAGCTCCAAAGGTCCTTGGGTATGAATTTTCATACCTGAAGAGAAACAGGGCAAGGTAAAGAGCGATCATCGGAGGAAATGCGAGGAAACAGACTTACTGCGAGTGGACGTAGGGCGCTTAGCGCCATATTGAGTGAATGATGACTTTCCATTGATGTCAGACGGGGTTAAACTCCCGGGTAATTCCTCCGCGTTGGGTGTAAGAACGGAACGCAAGAAAGGCAAGCATATGGTTATGTCTGTCCAATGTCGATTACAACGTTTTCAAGTGTTTGCAACATAAAAGTAAAGTATTACTCACGATCACCATTTTGGTTGGCCCCTTCTTGGTATCGTGAAGGAATCCAGTTCAGAGACGACGAAAAGAAGAACGGTTCGATGTTGTATCTAGAAATGTTAACCCATTTCAATTTCAGATTGAAAGTCGCGTTCCCTGAAGCTCACCTTGCACCTAGCATCTGTAACATCGGTCCTGACATGTTTTCAACAAATAAGGCCCTTAAACGATTGCCATCGGGCACCTGATCGAGCTATAAGCATCGTGTACAACGTAGAATGATGCGACGGGTCAAATTGCAACCATTGCCCGGTCCATAGATACTAACTTCCATGTCCAGCAGCGCTTTCCAAGTTTCTCCGAGGTTCTTGTTGTTAGATTCTATAGTGCTTTCCTTTTGAGCTTTGAATAATCCATTCCCGTCGACATCGAGCAAGTAAATGCGGCACGAGCAGTTGTTTCGGATAGCTTCGTCGATCTTACTTTTCACGACTTGCTCCGGAGTCCAATTGGGATAGAGAGATTGGGGATAATTGGACCAGCAATTGTCGCAAGGCTTGTGATTGCAAGGTCGAGGAACTGGAGGGAGATCGGATAATAGTTGTTCTTGATTAACGTCTAGATTGAATATCAAATTATACTTGATTCTTAACAGCAGTAAAGCAACAAACGGTCATCCGTGTCTATCCAGGGCCAAGGCGCCGATGGAGCAGCATGTCGATGAGAAGGAGCGCCAATCCGCTTGGAATCCTGAAGCCGAAGAGCAATCGAATTGTGCGATGTCATTTTGCAGCACAATCCCCGGTATTCTGGAAAGTTGAAGAGGAGTCCACAAGACTCAACCATGTTTATATAGGAAATGAAATGCCATCAGTATTTCAACCGTTCAGGAATCAGAATGATGAGGAAGATAGATAAGCTGGATAAAGTGGAAATTGACATATATTGGTCGGATGGATACACACGGAGGTGTTGAACTCCCGGAAGAATGACATGATATTAGAAAGGATTGAAGAACTGGGTCCCTCATTAAGAGTTCCTTGTGACACGGTGTCCACGTTTTCTCCCATATCATGTCACACAAACGTAAGCCAACGTATTTCCGAGCTTCTAAATATACCAACCGCTTGGCAACCCCGAATACTTTCCCCTAACAGAAACCAGCGGGTGGGCGCCAACTTGGCGCCAACGGAATACAGCGCTGAACTTTGATAAAGGGCGCACAAAATTTGGATAGGTCGAACGACTAATGTACATAATACTATAGAATTTACATAACCCCACCACGATGATTCACACCATGCCAAACCCGTCTTTCATTTCGTTATCCTTCCCTGCTTTCAAGAGTCTCCTTCGCTTCCCCACTCTATACGCATGAGCAATAAGGAGATAGGGCCACCCCAGACGCTTCCAAATAGAGCAATAGTCATTGAAAATATACTTGCTTTGGAACGCGATGATGATCCATATAGTCACAAGGGTAAATGGCAAAGCAGCCCCGACGTAATGGATAAGTGTCCCATTTGTCCCGGGGTTGATTTCTTTGACGTTCGTGCCAAAGATAGCCTTTTAACGTTATAAATAAGCGCTTTATTGGATTGAAGGGGTAAAATGATTACCGCGATGAAAGACGCCGGAAGGAAGAACATTGACAAGTAAGCAATTTGTTTCATCTGATGAGTTGTCAGGACCATCGTCAGGATAGTTGTGTTAGCAATACTTAAATAGAACTCACAGCTACAGAAATTGAGTATTTTGAATATTTCCAAAAAAATACTTAGAGGACTCCAATGAACGTGCCTGCACTGTCCCTTTCCGCTCTTTTCCACCTGCTTCGAGGTCCAGTTTGGGTAAAGTGACTTAGGATACCCTTTCCATAAATCCTGCGGGCGATATATACACTCTTCGGGATCGATCAGGGTCTTCGTCCTTTTCCAGTTGAACTTTATCGACGTCTAAGCGTTAGCTCGTAAGAAATAAAGAAGGAAGTGTGGGGTGGATATAATCGTACCATCTCCTATGTCTATCCAAGGCCATGGGGCACAAGGAGTCGCGTGTCGATGTGAAGGAAGTGGTGTCTCATGCTGGGTCGTCTGAGCGGTTTCCTTGTCCGGTAGATAGTCGACGTATCCTTTGTGTTCCGCGACTCTTTGTACGTTCGAAACAACGTTGGGTTGCTAAATACTCGATAGTAATACACGCAGCATCTATATCACGCATACCCTGCTTGTGCAACTTGTCAGATTGTATTGTTCGAATGCAAATACCATAGACTGATCGCCAAACCGTCACCGTCTTGGAACATGTGTTTCGATCTATGGAGAGTTCGTTGTTGGGATGCTCCTCATAGACATAAGCCTTGTTCGCGGTAGTGGTCCTTTTCCGTGTGAATTAGTGCAGTTGAAAAACTGGGAGCCTAAGCCGAGGCACTTTGCCATCCATGTAAACTCGAGTGGCAAAGTAAGAAACTCTTTTAGATGAGCACGGCATTCGATCGGCAGGTAAATGTCGTGAGCTATTTTCCGTCGATATTCACACGGAGCTGTTGTCAAGACAGAGAGGGAGGCCTGCCTGACTTCGAGACCGAAAAGGGAGAAATATTTATATGTAAACTCATGAATAGCCAACAACGGAAAGGTCAATGAATCATCAAAGAACTCACTGAGGCGAAGTTCCTGCATGATTCATATATTAAAGGACTCGTGATAGACCCGTGTCTGGGAGAATTATATGGTAAGCGCCCTCGGCCTCAGGCCTCGCAGGGACCGCGCTTGTAACAACACAACACGAAAACTGTGTGCCAAAGTTTGGCCGTAGTGGAACGGAGAAGGCAAGCATCAATTCTTTCACTTTAAGTTAGCATATGTAACATACATATCAGGAGAATCACTCTAAATCTAGAACAAACGCACGAGGTGGAAGCTTGAGAAGTGAAAGTCGACTCTATAATTGCGAGTGAACCTAAACCTAAACCAATCTATGGAGTTGTTGTTCATCAGAAAGAGGTCGGCTCTTCTCGAATAGTCGTGGCAAAAGAAGGTAAGGCCAGGCGAGCCGTCTCCAGAATGACAAGTGCGGAAACAGGTATTCGCTTTGGAATGCGATGATGATCCAAACAGTAAGGATAGTAAACGGAAACGCGACTGCGAAATAATGAGGAATTGTACCGTACGATGCGGGTACAATCTCCTTGACATTCATTCCGAAGATGGCCTAGATCGATAACTTCGTTAGATTAGGGAATAAAGTGGAGGAGATAATTCTTTACCGCCATAAAAGAGGCAGGAAGGAATATCATCGTCAAATACGCAATTTGCTTCATCTGTCACCGTAAATCTCGTAAGTCAAATCTGGGTTAAAACGTTCTACAATGACATACAGCTAAAGTAGACATGTTTAGACATTTGAGAGGATTAATGGTAGAATAATGAACACACCAGCACTGTCTCGAGCCGCCAAGGTAGTTATTTCGTGCATTGATCTGCTGTCTCTGATATTGACGCTACTAAACACCTGGTAATTAAAGAAAGATATTATTAAATCTTTTTTTTATTTGAAGAGAATATATGACACTGTAATGGACTTACCAGATTCATTACATTTTTTAGTCTGTAATCCTGCATTTTTCTTCCCATCTCGAGACGCTGAGTCTCAGCTAGTAGGTTCGAACATTCTCGTTCCAAGATCAAGTCGCTCTCTGGAGTACTAGGCAGCGCGGGATTCTTCACCTTGCGTATGAACTCGATCGACTTGGTAAGATCGCTAAGTAGAGACGAGTAATAATAAAGATGGGCGCGAATGCGGTGGAGTTCCTGGGTCAGCGGCATCTCTTGGGTATTTATAGCTTTTTCTTCCTGTTCTTCGTTGTCAGCAAATTCGTTCTTATAGAAGAATCGAAGGCGTACAAGGGTGCACATGTGTTCATACAGATGTTCAAACGCCTCATCCCATGCATACAATGTATGCCAAATGAAGGTTAACAAAACAAAAGTAGGGTCTTCAGACTTCTGAAAGATATTCTGCCAATAAACGCTTTTCCCTATTCGTTCGTTGAAGGACAATCAGTGATTCTCCACCATAATTTTGGCCCATAAGTACCTGCAAAACCGATCCGTTCATGCAAATACGAGGCTGATGTCGTTTTCCCATTGGCGTGATATGATATGATGATGCTGCCGTGGGTCTGACGAATGAGATGTATGGATAAAAGATCAGGGATTAAAGACCGGACCCCTATAAATCTGTCAATTCGTATAAAGAAATACGCAAATAACCAGACTCACCGAGCTGCAAAGGTCCTTGAGTATCAATTTTGATACCTGAAAAGAAACAGGGCAAGGTAAAGAGTGACCATCGCAGAATATACGAGGAAACACAACTTACTGCGAGTGGACGTATGGTCCTTAAAGGCATATGGAGTGATTAATGAATTTCCATTGGTGTCAGAGGGGGTCAAACTCCCGGGTAATTCCTCCGCGTTGTGGGTACGAACGGAACGCAAGAAAGGCAAGCATATGGTTATGTCTGTCCAATGTCGATTACAACGTTTTCAAGTGTTTGCAACATAAAAGTAAAGTATTACTCACGATCACCATTTTGGTTGGCCCCTTCTTGGTATCGTGAAGGAATCCAGTTCAAAGACGACGAAAAGAAGAACGGTTCGATGTTGTATCTAGAAATGTCAACCCATTTCAATTTCACATTGAAAGTTGCGTTCCCTAAAGCTTACCTGGCACCTAGCATTTGTAACATGGGTCCTGACAGATTTTCAACAAATAAGGCCCTTAAACGATTGCCATCGGGCACCTGATCGAGCTATAAGCATCGTGTACAGTGTAGAATGATGCGAAGGGTCAAATTGCAACCATTGCCCGGTCCATAAATACTAACCTTCATGTCCAGCAGCGCTTTCCAAGTTTCTTCAGGGTTATTGTCGTTAGATTCTATAGTGTTATCCTCAGGCTTATGAAATTCGAATAATCCCTTCCCGTTAACATCGAGTAGGTAAATGCGGCACGGGCAACGGTTTCGGATAGCTTCGCGGATCTTACTCTTCTTGACTTGCTCCGGAGTCCAATTGGGATAGAGAGATTGAGGATACTCGGTCCAGCAATCGACGCAATCCTCGTGATTGCAAGGTCGAGGAACTGGAGGGAGTTCGGATAATAGTTGTTCCTGGTTAACGCCTAGATTATTTGTTCATTGAGTGTCAGATTGTAGTTGATTCTTAGCAGTAGCAAAGCAACAAACGGTCATTTGTGTCTATCCACGGCCACGGCGCCGACGGAGCAGCATGTCGATGAGAAGGAGCGCCAATCCGCTTGGCATCCTGAAGAGCAATCGAATCGCGCGATGTCATTTCGCAGCACAATGCCCAGTACTAAGAAGTTGAAGAGGAGTCCCCAAGACGCAACTGTTTATATAGGAAACACAGTGCCATCTTATAATAGTACGGCAACCCTTCAGGAATCAGAATGAATGACAGGATAAAGTAGAGTAAAGATCAGGGTCCCTCAATAAGAGTCCTTATACATGTGACACAGTGTCCACGTTTCTTCCCACGTCATGTCACAAAAACTTTCCCCAAAGTAACAGAATTGGGTGGGTGGGCGTCAACCAAGCGTCAACTTCGCGCCAACGGATACAGCCTCCTGACAAAGGGTGCACCAAATTTTAATGAGCTAAACGACTAATGTACATAATACTATAGAATTTAAATAACGCCACGACAATTTACACCATGCCAAACCCGTCTTTCATTTCGTTATCCTTCCCTCCTTTCGAGAGTCTCCTTCGCTTCCCCACTCTATACGCATGAGCAATAAGGAGATAGGGCCACCCAAGACGCTTCCAAATAGAACAATCGTCATTGAAAATGTACTTGCTTTGGAACGCGATGATGATCCATATAGTCACAAGGGTAAATGGCAAAGCAGCCCCGACGTAATGGATAAGTGTCCCGTTTGTCCCGGGGGTGATTTCTTTGACGTTCATGCCAAAGATAGCCTTTCAACATTATAAATAAGCGCCCCATCAGATTGAAGGGGTAAAATGATTACCGCGATGAAAGACGCCGGAAGGAAGAACATTGACAAGTAGGCAATTTGTTTCATCTGATGAGTTGTCAGGACCGTCGTCAGGATAGTTATGTTATTAGCAATAAATAAAACTCACAGCTACAGAAATTGAGCTTTTTGAATATTCTCATAAATACTTAGAGGATTCGATTGAACGTACCTGCACTGTCCCTTGCAGTAAGCTTCGTCAACTCGTGCATAGCCTTGCTGTCTAGGATATTGACACTACTGAAAACCTAGAAAAAATCGTTTGAGTGAGGTACTCATTTTTATACATCGCTTCATTCCTTACGAGGTTCATGACGTTTTTTAATCTCTGATCTTGCATTTGGCGCCCAGTCTCGAGGCGATCAATCTCCGCCAGTAAGTTGTCACATTCCCGGTCCAAAACACTGCTGCCATTCGGAGAGTAATTGATAGGTGTTTTCGTGCTTTTCAAAAAATTGATTGATTTGCGGACGTCATTTAGAAGAGACGAGTAGTGATAGAGGTGTGCGCGAATACTGTGAAGTTCTTCTGTGAGCGCTAATTCTCGGGTTGATATCGTCTCTCCTTCCTGCGTATATTATGAGATAGTAATGGCTGCTCATTTTCCGAAAACACGTACAATGTTGCAAATGTGAGCATATAAGTGCTCGAGTGCTTCGTCCCAAGCATACAAGGTATGCCAAATAAAAGCCAGCAAAACAAAGGTGGGGTCTTTATACTTCTGGAAGATATTTTGCCAGTAGACGCTTTGTCCTATCACAGTAGTTAGAGCCATTTTATAGAAATGACAAGATCAAACACTGCACCTGCAAATCGTATTCTCTCATGCAAATATTTAGCGCATGTCGTCCGTCCATTTGCATCCGGGTGATATGAGATAATAACACTCTTCTGCTTCCTACGAATTAGATGAACGGACATAAGGTCCGGAACCAATATGCGTCCACCTGGACCGACATAACGTGATAGGTTTAGTGCTAGGGGTATTCTCCGAGAACGAATTGAACTCACTCGACTGCAGGTGAAGAGGCCCTTGAGTATCGATGTTCGGACGATCTAGAAAGAAAGAACACGAAATTCATTAACCTATAAGCCTGACCACATTGCCAAATCACATACCACCTTGCAAGGTAGAAACTTTATCAGAAAAGAGAGTCGAACTACGTGATGTGATAGTGGAACGAGGGGGAGACGTAACTCCCTCCATTCCCTCGCGTTCGGGTATCGACCGTAGGAAAGTCATACAAAGAGTAATATCTTTGATTGTAATGCCAGGTCAGAATGTGCTACACAATCATGATCTGATGATGCTTACGATCCCCTTCACCGGGTTCAAGGCTCTCCTGATATCGCGAAGGAATCCATTTCAAGGAAGACGAAAAGAAAAACGGTTCGATGTTGTACCTAAAGTCATGTCAGACAGCGCGATATGTTTAGTCCAGGACGTCAGATTCATGACTATGTGTATCTAACCTTGTCCCTAACATTTGCAGGACTGGGCCGGACATGTTTTCGATGAATAAAACCCTGACTCGATTTGTATCGTTAATCTAGATAGAATATCGGAAATATTATTTAACGCGCCAGCAATGTTCTTGTATCTTTATACTCACATTGAGATTCCAAATAGACTCCCTGAGCTCCTCCAGGTTATTCGAATCCGTCCGTATCTCTTTGACCGGCGGCAATTTAAAGTGACCATTGTCAGCTACATCGACTTGATAAATGACGGATTTTCGATATTTGCTGATAGCTGCACAGATCCCGCTCTTCTCCACCTGCTTCGCGGTCCAGTTCGGGTAAAGTGACTGAGGATACCCTTTCCATAAATTCTGCGGGCCATATAGACACTCTTCGGGAACAGGGTCTTCGTCCTTTTCCAGTTGAACTTTATCGACCTCTGAGCGTCAGTTTGTAAGAAATATAGAAGGAAGTGTGGGGTGGATATGGTCGTACCATCTCCTATGTCTATCCAAGGCCATGGGGCAGAAGGAGTCGCGTGTCGATGTGAAGGAAGTGGTATCTCATGCTGGGTCGTCTTAGCGGTTGCCTTGTCCGGTAAATAGTCGTCGTATCCTTTGGGTTCCGCGACTCTTTGTCGGCATACATCAACAAGCGTCTGTCGGCTAGTAGTGGATGTCATTTGTTACACGACTCGGGGAGAAAAAAAGAGGTTTGGGAGGGTGGATGTTCGAAACAACGTTGTGTTGTTAAATACTCGATGAAAAGCACACCAGTACAGGGCGCACAGTACTGCACGCAGCATCTATATCACGCATACCCTTGATTTAAATTGTCAGAATGTATTGTCCGAATGCAAGTGGCACAAATTGATCGTCAAAAGCCTCACCTTGGACATGTGTTTTGATTCGTGGAGAGTTAGCTGGTGGGAGTCTCCCCGTAACATGAGCCTTGTTCGCGGGGATGGCTATTTTCCGTGTGAATGAGCGAGGTTGAAACACTGGGGGCCTAACCCAAGGCACTTTGCCACCCATGTAAACTCGAGTGCAAAGTTAGAAACTCTTTGAGATTGGCACGGCATTCGATCGGCAGGTAAATGCCGTGCGCTATTTTCCGTCAATATTCACACGGAGCTGTTGCCAAGATAGAGTGGGGCCTATTTGACTTCGAGACTGAAAAGGGAGGAATATTTGTATGTAAAACTACGTAAAGGTCAAAGAATCATCAAAGAACTCACTGAGGCGAAGTTCATGCACTTCATATATTGAAGGACTCCATGATAGACCCACTGTGTCCGGCAGAATGATAAGGTAAGCGCCCTCAGGCCTCAGCAAGGACTGCGTTTGTAGCAGCACAACGCAAAAAATATGTGCCATTATGATCTTGAAAACATTCAAAGCATAACAGTGTAGCGCGTTATATTTGCTCTGCCATAAATGCCGTGGCTCAGCACGCGTGCAGCACGCTCCAATATTTTCACTTTTTGAGATTAATGGTCCGGACTCGAAGATCCAAGATAAAAGATTAGAAGTAACGTGGTGGATACAAAGGGTTTCATGCCATTACACGCACCATATAAAGTAGAATTTCACCCCCAAACGTCCAACCATTGATAGCACTGAGCACGGCAGTGACTTGTATCTCAGGATGGGGATCTATACAGTGATGGTGGTTGGAAGATAAAGGGAAGACAACCTGACATTCGCAACCAGTTTCTTCCCCATGACCACCAAAGTCAATAAGGTTGAAATAATATAGAAAAAAGACGGGATTACAGAGCAACTAGGGGAGCAGGATGTACAGACAGGAGATACTCCGAATACAGTAGGCTGTATATTGAGGCTGTTGTTGACATCATCGAAGATAGGCATCTTGAATTCGGGTGAACATCTACCAGTAAAATGAATGTATCCCTGTGGGTGATATTGGTCCGAAATTATGTTCTCATTGAGAATCACAATATGGCTGCTCGGCCCCAGGAAAAATCGCAAGTAAGTCAAGAATCGTCGATGATCACACAGTATGATATAGGTATGACCTTCTGTAGGAGAGTAAGTCCTTCATAACGACGTCGTTTAGGTCATTTTACAAGTCGTTCATAACATAGATATCGCTGTACTCACGATCGACCATTTCAAAGTCTACTAGTGGGGATCTAACGCGAGTTTCAGGTTTTCCTCGTATTCGCGTTTCATATTATGCGGATGGGTTTGCAGACACAAGCGCCTGTCTGACGCCAGTAGTATATGCATCGTTATCAGATATAAGTATTATGCCATCAATAAAATAAAATAATGCGATGTGTGGTGGGCAGTGTATAAGTATAGCATGCATGCATGTATATTTGGGTGCTAAAATTAGACCGATGTACCCCGGAGTGTTAGTGATTACCGGGGCGCTCTATGCTTAAAATATTTAGATAAGTTCCGATGACATCTAGCAATGCGTGTGAGCGACAATCAGTTACCAAGTTTTTGCTGGCAATTTTACTGAGAACGGCCCAGATAGGAGAAAAGACCAAGATCAAGTTTTAGCTATCCAGTTTAAAGATTGGATTTATTTTTTCTGGACACAAGATATAGTTGGCTAGGCACTCGCAGTAATAATGAAAAATCTTCTATGGCCACGGCGTCAGTGGGAATTAATTTCAATGGGCGTAATCCATTTTGACCAGTGAAGCGGTTATTCGGAAGCATGAATTACAAGGCGATACCATCCGATAAGAAAGGCCTGGAGAGCTTTAATACTAGTATTTGTTGGATTTTTACAGGTGTCTGAAGTGTTCTAAAAGGCTTTAGTGACTGTAGTACCGCCTTATCAAACACAATCCCAATGTCGGTCAAGCGAAGTCTGCTCTAGGGAAAGTCGCAAGAAAGTCGAAATATTTCCTTTGACCGATAGATTTTCGATTGGACATTTATCACAGAGATAATAAGTGACACTGTGGCGACACTGGAGGGGGCTTAAACTTTGTGAGAGTACCAGTGAGGACATGGGCGTTGCGGCTGGAGAGAAGGACTTTGAATCGGTTGTGTGAACGCAGCGAAGCGTTCCTGGGTAAAAATATGACAAATCCACATAAAACGGTTTTTCCCACATACGTCACAGCCATGATGTTGTTGGCCGCTATGTGAGACCTCCACATCTTGACTTGTAGCTACCAACTTCACAGCTCTTCAAGGATGGGGAAGACGTTATAAGGAATTCTGCACTGCATACAACTATACAAGGTGGGCTTTTCTTTTTCTTTCTCACCATAAAACAACAATGCCTTATCCACTTATGGATTATTATACTTGCACCAGAACAACAACTTATAGTACTTCTTCCATTGTCATCGGGTGCCCACATAGGTCCAGAAAACATTTAAAGCTGAAAACCTCGTTATTTGCATGTTGAATATCACCTTCAGCTATTCTCTAAATCACCCTCCTGGCGCATTGCCCAAGATCGAAACTATACGGCTTGCACTACCCCATACACTCATATCTCATTCTAAAATTCCACCATGTCGGACATTGACAGATTCTCTATCGTCACCCTAATATTTTTCTTTCTATCTACGATCTTCGTGATACATCCAGCCTCTTTCCATGTCCCATTCCCTGTCATTGGACGGACACGTATCACCATAGGACTAATGTCTGCCCCGATCATCACAATTGCCATTCTGTGGGCCGCTCAATGCTTAGGTCCGACGCAAATTCGCAACGGCATCGTCGGTACAGGTATGAGATATTTCTTTCAAGAGTTAACTTGAGACTCATCTGGTTACTCAGACGACATCAAGCCCTACAACATTCTAATTCTATTCATCTCACTTGCGTACATGGCCATCACTCTTGATGTTACCGGGATCCTTCAAGCTGCTGCGTTCTGGGTTAGCAATAAAGGAGGGGACAATGGCCGAAAACTTTACTTTTACTTCTACATCCTGTTGACGCTCATCAGCATGGTGGTTGGAAACGACCCCGTTATTCTTTCAGGGACAGCTTTCCTTGTGTATTACACTGCGGCAACAAAACTCGACCCAGTTGCATGGTTAATTTCAGAATTCGCAGCAGCTAACACCGCAAGCATGGTTCTGTTTGTGGGAAACCCCACTAACGTCGTTATTTGCGAGGGCTTCCGAATCAACAATGCCGCGTTTACTGCTTACACTATCCTCCCATTTTTGGCATGCAGTGTCGCATGTTACGCAGGTCTCGCATTCCAGTTCCGATCCCCAAACCATGTCCCCCACAAGTTATTGGACCTGGAGAAATTGAATGTCCGAGAAGTCCTTCGGGATCCTGTCAGCGCATGTTTTGGAAGCATTTTGTTGTTGACATGTCTCATCATCGTCATTGTGCTGAGTTTCTTGCATGTCGATGTTTGGAAAGTCACGCTACCATTTGCAGGCGCAAAGTTTATCTTTGACTTGTGCTGGGATCATTACCGCTTTACTCATGGCCTGATTCCAAAAGCCCAAGAGGAAGATGCCATGGTACAAGCATTGAAGCGCGCAGCGACGAAGACTAATGTCCTGGACGAAAGCCATACAATCACAAATGGTTATACTACCGATGAAAAGAAAATCAGTCCCGACTCGACCCTTACGAAAAATGATCCTATGGCCTCCAAGGAGGAGCCCCGATTATTCCTCAAGCAACGCGCGCGGATAGACGAGAAATATAAAACCCTCGCTGCTCACTTCCCGACATTCTTCACTGCTCTCCCTCGACTACCCTTCGGCCTTATACCCTTTGCGTTCTCGCAATTCATTCTCATCGAAGCGTTATCTCATCAGGGCTGGATAGACGTCTTTGGAAGATGGCTTGCGATAGCCTCTGGCCGGCAGATGATTCCCAGTATATGGCTAGTCGGTGTCCTAGGAGTTATCCTATGTAATATCGCGGGCACGAATATCGGCGCCACGATTTTGCTGACGAAGGTTGTGCACGCTGCGCCAGACTTTCCCGAGAGTAGTTTGCGAGCCGCAGCTATTGCCTTGGCAGTGGCGAGCAATATTGGAGCAGTTAGCTTTACTTTCTCTGCCAGTCTCGCCGGTCTGTTGTGGGATTCGATCTTGGGATCAAAAGGCATCTCGATGAAGCAGACAACGTTTGCATTCTGGAATATGTTGCCATTGCTATTGATGACTGGAGTGGGTCTGGCTGTTGTCACCGCGGAAATGGTGGTGTTGTATTAGATGTGGATGCTTTTTTGTTATTTAAATATTGTTGAAAAGGGAATATGATACGCATTGTCAAAGATATCGCTGCAAACTAGTTGTCAGCGCTCTTTCTGTGTGATGTACTTCTTAAGAATTAGAATAGATTGACGGTATCAACTTAGCATAATTACCAGGTGACCGTGAACGCGCGACACGCGAACAACCTCCCACAGTCATGACATTGACACTACTATATGGTCCATCAACCTTGTACTTACTTATCTTGAAGCCAAACTTCCTTGCTGAAATCCAACAACAGTCTACAAGGAAATGGGTGTTCTACCTGCCATCCCGAAGACAATCATGTCGCTTCCAAAAGCAATACTGGCCATTATTTTCGAAGAAGTTCACCTGGCTTCGATGGACGTCGAGCTTGACTCGCCCGAGCAGCTTACAGATCCAACGCTCTTTCCATACTGCATCGCGGGGGTCTGTAAAGCATGGAAAAAACTTGTATATTCCATTCCTGGTCTTTCGACGCGCATCGTACTCAAGATAGACAAACCTATTTCTATGAAAGAACTTCGGGATCAACTCAAAATATCCAAAGGATATTCGATCGCGTTCTATGTCGTACGGGAGAGCTACGAGTACTCCCTGGACGAATGGGAGAAACCGTTGGTTCAGGACCTGATGGAGGTGCTCTTACCTCATATTCCACGGTGCAGGGTGGTGGTATTTGACTTGCTATACAGCTCTTCTCTCCCTCGAATAAAGGATTTCCGAGGGAACGCGAAGGAGTTGCGTACTTTGAAAATGAAGAGTCTGTACCCTGGTACCATAGCCAACGACAGCACACAGATATCTAGCGTCAATCCCAATCCAATTCCCCGTACAAAACCTGGAATATTCACATGTCGCAACCTTCAATACTTAGACCTCGACGGTCACATTTTCATGGAAGCTACGCGTATCCCAGGATGGGATGAAAGCCTTCGCGGGCTTTATCGAAAACAGTTGACGATCTACAATCTGACCAGTTCAGATATGCGACCAAACTCGAATTTCGATTTGCGTGATTTTCTTTTCGCGCTTTCAAAGCTAGAACACCTAAGGACCCTCAAGCTTATCAATGTCGACCTGGATTCGACATCGTGTTTTGGTTGCAATCTGATTACTATTTTCATACAAAATTTTCACTTTATCGGCCTCTCAAGAGACTTTATCCCGGCCTTTTTTGCCAACCACGACAATAAAATCGAGGTCAGTAGTCTCATACTGGATCGGTGCGAACTGGGTGAAGTGCAATACTTGGCTGCATGGAAAATGACTCTCATGAACGTCGCTCAAGAGGAAGACATCACGGCTTTCGTCAGCCACTGGGATGGGATCGGTCTTGACTTCCGAAATTGCCCTGGGCTCAACGACGAAGCCATAAATCTGTTGGCGGAACTCGAACCACCGAAGATGGCCAATTTCTATGGCCCTACTCTCCGGCAACTCAATATTTCGTCGTGTGGTCCCGTTTCTGTCAAGGCGATCATCAACTTGGTTTACATGCGCGAGGTCGAATCGAATGTGCATGACTCCACAATGGACGAAGGTCCGGGCTTGCCGATGTTTTCGGTTCGTGTCGACGACACAGACGTTCCAATATCATGCGAAGATAGTGTTTGGCTGGCGGATAGGCTCGATGTTTTTACCTGGCACGTCAAACCCGTTCCCTCCGATTCTCCGATTCTGGATTGGGACTGTTCTCAAATGGATCTTTCACAGGTCGGTGATGAGCTATATTCTTATCCTCCTTTGAGATTGGGATTACGGCTAACTATATGTATGCTATCGTCTAGCTCGCGGAATTGGAATCTTCTTTTACCCTTAACACAGCACCAGAACCAAGGCCGACTCAGGAAACTGATGTAAGTCATCTCAATGATTGCTTCTCTAAAACGTTAGTTTTTAAAATACATCTAATTTGTCTTTGCAGTCGCCCGTGCTGTCGGATGATTATGCATTATTCGAGTGGCCTGAACTAGATGTCTAACCCTGGCCTACAACTGACTAGTTCACCCTCCAGATCACCCCGAGCTATTTACAGAATCGCAAATTCTAGGAACAAATCGACCTTTGCACTCGTTTGTTTAGAAAAATCCACTAGGCGCCGACATAGTGTGGACGTCATCTCTCACTTACAGGGAATGCTCTTTGAGACCGGACAAAGGTCCATTTATCAACGAAACTCACGGACTTTTTATGTCGTACTAATCACATTAGCTTAAATATCAGGGAATAATTTCGAATCCCAAATGTCGAAACATAGTCTAACTCTTTATAATTTACTGGTGTCTTTATAGGCAGACAAGACCTCCTATGTGTTCTTTCAAAACACGCCTCCTTTTTAAAGTTGGTGCAGGCAATAATTACTGACATGGAAAACGGCTCGTCGATCCTCAGATTGTCGATGAAGTTATTACTGCCACGATCCCTTGTGGTTAGGAGCAATTAAGGAGCAAACTATTCTTTGTTGAGTTCCCTTGGAAGAATTCCGATACAAATATTCATAGCTAATGAGGTCATTCTACGCCACGGTAGCCATTCTTTACCCCGCAACAGCTTGCAAAATGAGTTGCTTCGCCTGGGCCGACCGAGGTGTTATCGATAGTTCAAAAGGCAATGGATGACTAATTCATGAGAAGGGAACTCTTGTAAGATTTATTATGCCCCTTCTGAGTTCCCTGTGCTCACCTGATCACTCCATCAGTATAGGCCCCGCTGAAGGGAATGTCATTTCCATCTGCACCCTTCTTGGGAGCTATATTGAACGCCGACAGTATTGCAGCCATAGAAAGCCAGACCTGTTCACGTTTGGAGATTTGGGATCATTAAATAGGTATATATATAAAATAGCTCTTATCCACTCACCGTATCAGAAGCGAAATGCCGTCCGGGGCATATACTAACGAAAAATATCAGCGCGGAGGGAATTCGTGGGAAAGGAGAATTATGCGAACCGTCGACCAAACCCGAAAACATAAACGTCGTCGTCGTCGTTTAGATTCCCATTTTCATTAAAGAATCTGTCTGGATCGAAGTCGTCAGGTTTATAGTATTTCTCAGGGTCGTGAGATATGGCCCTAGAGAGTTATTTAATCACTGTGCAAAAGAAGAAACCTGAGCTGTTTTGACACACCATATGTTTGTGAGTACGATGGTGCCTTTGCAGCAAACGTTAGTTTCATCGAGACCTCTAGAACTTGTATCTGTGCTTTACCTTTGGGTATGTAGTGACCCTCGTACACATCTTCCGTATAAGCGCAGTGATTGACGCCCAATGGTAGCACCGGCCTCCAGCGGAAAACCTCTCGGAAAACTGCTTCGATGTACGGCAATGACCCCCGATCATCTAGAGTCGCCAGACGATATCCTTCAGTAAGCAAGTCGATTTCTTCCTGCGCTTTCCTTTGAATGTGCGGGAACATGCCCATAGCCATGAAAAATGTACCAATAGCGGAAGCGGTCTGCCAGAATATCATTATATCTATATCAGCCGTCTTTATCCGTGTCGAAGAAACATACAGTGTCAGATCCAGCTGCCGCAAAATCAAATCAATAATCACTACTCTTTGAGAAGACGATAAGAAGTTCACCTGCATAACTTGTTGCCGCTACATCTTTGAGCACCTGGTGATCCACAGTGTGAGTCCTGTTTTTGGATAGATAACCTGACACTATGGATGGAACTGCGGTCCCCGCTGCCTAGAAGGGGCTCCATGCAATCAATAACACAATCGAAAACCCTTCAAATTTTATGTATCTTCACCATTGCCGTCTTGACGATATCAAAAGGCAAGTTACGCATTTGTCTCGTCAAGTCCCGAGCCTCTGCAGCGTAGGCATGAAATCCAGCACCAGGAAACCATGTTGGCAATTTTTTCAGGATGGGGAAAGCGTTCACCGCTCTGGCTCCGGGAAACATCGACCCTGATAGTTTATCAACTGCGATTTCGGAAATCGTAACGAAGGGGTCTCCTATTGGTTTAATATCATGCCCATAGACTGTGGAGATTATAGTGGCAGAAGCCATACTGCAGAAGCAACGTTCAATTACTTGTCATCTAAACGAATAATTTCTTCTAGCTTACGTTTTGAAATGATCCCTAAAATCATCGGGTGTTGTTAAAAGATTGTGAAGCATTTCGGAGATTTTCTGCACTTGGATTGGTCTAAAGCTGCGAGATGCATCTACTCGGAAAGATTGCTGGTAGATGCGCCTGTGACTACGCCAAAGATCGCCATAGGGCATCAAACCCGAATTGAACGACTGCCACTCCATTCTGAAGGGCTCAGTTTAATTATACAGTTATTATCAATGGCAAATATGCATCGAAGACTTACAGCTCCATCATTGCTACGCGAGGTCGGTCTGAATATATCTTAGGACGCTGCTCAAGCAGATCTTTGATGACCTTGAAAGAGTTGAGGATAATAGTATGTTGCCTGTATATTCGCAGATGGACGATGTCCCCTGGTCAATCCACACATCGTGAGCTGCACTGGGTGTACCGTAATTGCAAGGTCTTACCATACGCTGTTTTCCATTCGGTATAAGTAAGCCATGGTTGTGAGGCGGGCGCATCCCTCAAGTTTCCGGATAGAAAATTTAGGCCTCTGACTGGTGGACCTGGTGGATATGGCAGCTTGGAACTCAAAGAGATCCAAAGGCGGAAGATAATCCATGTTATACAAGCGACAATCCCTGCCACGATGATTCCTGGTCTGTCGTCCCCCAAGAAGTATCCTAGCTGGAAAGAAAACATACAGGGGTATTCTTGAGATGCAAGAATCACAAGGCGAGATATATAAGATGGCTTTAGGATGGCTCTCGGTATTTGCCATCTTGATTTTTTTCTAAATTTCAATACATATGTCCTGAATTGATCAAGGGCAAACTGAGTGAGTAATGGTGGAGTCAGGGTCAATAATACACGAAACGTCATAGATGAACATACCACGATTGTTTTCTCCTTCCCATCGTCGATGCGGGGGAGGGCCAACGTCATCAATCTTTTGATTCAGTGAAAAAGTTCTCTAATAATGGTCATCATTTCTGTTGACGGACATAGCAGGGACAGGACACGCGATGATGCAAGTGATTGAGCGATAAATTCTACGAGAACAGACGATCTGGTATGTACAAGGAGGAGTGGCTGTGTCCACTGTATGCTGAATTGCCTTTTTTTTTTCCAGAGTCTGAGAAAAGAATACGGGTTTAAAAGACGTCAAACCCATATCAGGTACTTAACATGAGAATTTTTTGAGAGTGGCATAAGATCACCAGAACGTGTGTTATAGAAGTGAAGAGTATTCAATGGCGCCCGGAACATCCCAAGTTACAATTCAATCATGAGAGATGTTGCATTGAGTAGTGAGAACCAAAATATAACTTACAGAAGCAAGCACAACTGCCACATAATAATGAACCGAATGACAGACAGTCGAGAAAATCACAAAATGCACATCTAGTAGTTACAAGAAGCGCGAGTATCATCACAGCTCGTATAGAAGTATTTCGCCGCAGAAAATATTGCCTGAGATTCAGCAGTAGTCATTGTTATCAGCAGATTTAACAGAGAGAACGAGAAAGAGCAGGAAGAGTGCCAAACAGAATCGAAGAGTCCAAACGGCCCGGTAAACGGCCCGCCATATTATGTACTTAGTTGTTGTTGTTTGCCAAAACCTTCGTGCTGTTCATTGGCGCTTCTGACACCGTGACTGGTACTTACTAAACACTGAACAGCGTTTGCAGGTCTTAGTTGAAAGTTTATTAGCCCTTTACATTGACCTAGCGCCAATCAGCCTTTCTCGGACTGCTTATAATGTCCTCCTCTAAAGATGACCCCCGTGATGCTTCTCTAGAAATCGCCTACTCCACTCCAAACACCTGGTACAGAGATTCTACCGGTTAGTGTCTTTAGTTCAAGACAGCGGTGGTACAAGCGCCCTGGAGAGAAAACCACGTGCGGAGTAGCTGATAGGTTCTCCCTTTTAATCTTTCAGATGGTCTCTCGACTGCTGGCATGTTCCTGTCGGGTCTTATCATGGTGACGCGAAACCGGTACGTGTCAAATACATTCCACATACTCCTGTTCAACAATAGTGGTTCGGAAAGAAAGATTGGCTAATACACGGTTGATTTATCTCTTAGTTATCTCGCATGGCCTTCAGTTGTGTTTGGCATCAACTCTGTAATAAACTCGCACCCGATGCGTTCGAAGGAAGGTGCTTCTGGCTGGTCAAATCTAACGTACGTGGTGAATTTTGTATGTTCGACGTGGCCAGTGGAACGATTGCTTACCTCTCTCACATATTACTTAGACTATCTGCATCTGCCCTCTTTGCTTCATATATACCCGTCTTCATTATCACGAAGTCATAAGTCATTTATATGTATCTGGACAACAGTTAATTTATTGCCTATCTGTGGATTACAACTCTGGCGCCAATTCCACTATGACATTAAAGACCGGACAAAAGAAAGGTCTATGCTTGATTATTTATACGATGAGATGATGTTACATTTTTTATCCTTTCTAAAGCCTTTTTAAAATATTTCTATGCTCTACACACTTCCTGTGGCACCTTGTGTGTTTTTTCCTTCCTTCTGCGCGACGCTTTCAATAACAGCTTTGACGAGCTCAATATCTGGTCTTTCAACATCAATGACTCGCTTTTCCTTGTCCAATAAGCCGTAGAATTCCTTTGGCAACACGTCACGATCAAAGTTGAAGCTCGAGGATCCCTCAAGAGCGCGCGAAACGGCTTCAGAAAACTTCGCAGGGTGTGCGGTCGAAAGCACGATTTGATGCACTTTAGGGGAACTACAAGGAATTGGTATACGTTAGTGTATGGTTTATATGGTGATGCGCGGGGAATGTGTACTTGTTCGAAGCAACAATACGGGCTGCTGCGAGTCCGACGGCTGTGTGAGGATCCGCGACGTAAGCACGTTGTTCGAAGTACGATTGGATAGTTTTCAATGTCTGATAAACTAGTCAGTTTATCAAGGCCCTAGTGAAAGGTAAGAAGTGACTTTACCAGATCGTCCGAGATCATCTCGGCGAAGAAACCATTGCGTGCAGTTTCCAGAACGGCGACAGGTACCTCAACGCGGCCATCAGTCTTCATATGGCTCATCCAACCATCCAGAGTTTGTGAAGCTAAGCGTCTTCTCTCTTCTTCGTCCGCGCCTTCTGCGTTCTCGAAAGCAAGGTACCAAAGCAATCGCTCGAAGTTGCTTGAAATAAGGATGTCCATTGCTGGGCTCAATGTTTCCTTAACGCCACTAGCATCGGTGGCTTGTCTCCCATCGGATGCGCCTTCTGCGGGTGCGGCAGCACCCTGACCCTCGGAGGCCTCTGAGTCCACCTTCTCGTATTTTCCACTCTTCCAGAAACGCGCCAAGATATCGTTGGCGTTCGTCGCGACGACGAGTTTTCCGATAGGTAATCCCATCTTCTTGGCATAGTATCCTGCGAGGATGTCACCAAAGTTGCCCGTTGGAACGACGTATTGAATATCGATGTCATCAAGGGAAGTCCCCTGAGGAAGTTGGGCTTGGAAGTGGAAGAAAGAAAGGAAATAATACACAGTCTGGGCAAGAATACGCGCCCAGTTAATGGAGTTCACTGCTCCTAATCGGTGCTTTGCATTGAATTCCTTGTTAGCAAATAGGGCTTTGACGATGTCCTTTCATGTGTATTAAAACTTTGAAACGCGGAGTGATAAAAATATTACGCACTTGGCAGTCGTCGAAGGTACCTTTCACGGCAACATTATGAACGTTAGCATCCGTCACTGTGGTCATCTGGGCCTCCTGAATGGGAGAAACACGGCCTTTGGGATGGAGAATGAAGATGGAGATATTGGCTTTATTTCGGAGGCCATAAATCGCAGCACTGTCGAGGAGAAACACTTAAGATGCATTTCATTCGCAAAAGAGGTCAATTAAAGTATACCTTCCTGTGTCGCCGCTGGTTGCTCCTACAACAGTCAATTTCTCCTCTGTTTCCCCGGCTGACTTCCGAGCATTTCGTCGAAGGAGGAAGAACTCAAACAGGTTTCCAAGTAGCTGCAGAGCCACGTCCTTGAATGCAAATGTAGGCCCATGGAATAATTCCAAGACAAAAGCCTTGTCGTCCAATTTCTTGAGCGGGGTGACATCTGGATGCCGGAATGTCGCGTATGACTTTTCGACCAGAGTTCGGAGTTCCTCCGTCGAGATCTCATCTTGCGAGATGTAGAGCGACAAGACGGCGACCGAGAGATCAACAAAGGAGTATGCAGCCCATTTCGTTCTCCAGTCCGTTGGGAGCGATGGGATGTTCTCTGGGATGTATAAACCACCATTAGGGGCAAGACCAGTTAGGACAGTCTGTAGAGAGTTTCGTTACAGATGTGTTCACATGAATACGGTCATGGGGGGATTGACCTCTTCGAATGACAGCCTCTGACTCCCGCCGCGCGTTGAAAAGTACTTCATTGAGATAAGATATGTTGGGAGGAAGAAAACAAAGAACAAAAATTGACCTGTACAATCTTTTGGACCAAGTCATATCTTGTGATCGGTCTCTGTTCAATTTATAACCGATAAATCCGATTTTAGAATATTATCATGACAAGTCTTGACGGCGAGGGTTCGAATCTCTAACTATGATCTTTATTTTTCATCAGAGTGTCTGGCTCGTAGTATTGTCAGGCAGCGATATGGATTAGTATATATAGTACATTTTGAAGCAAGCTAATAAAACAAATGATAGAGGATGCCGATGACGACCCAAGCCCAACATCGAAAATTTTCGAGCCCTACAGGGCACGATCGCACAACGCAAACGCAGTAAATCCTTTCCCGAATTCAACGCCGCCGGCGTGCCCTGCTTCCAACTTCCAAGTAGACTGTACAACTGGAAGTACATAATAATCTCCGCGAATCAGTCTAGCTGAGAGAGAATGATGCAGCTCTCACTTAGCCTCGGATTCAATTCTAGCATAATGTGTCCAACGTCGACGTCTGTCCAACTTTAGTCGAGGAAAATAGACTGTATATACATGCACTGTTCTACATGCTTACATACTTTATAATTATTACTGCATAGATACCCTTGCTTTGGATATCGAGTCCAAGGTAGACTTTGCGCCATCCATTTCTCGCGTTAATGTCGGCCTGACATGCGCAGGGGTTCCAATAAAAATCTTCGACGGCGAGGCTTCAGCTTCATGTGGTACTAACTAACGCCCAAAAACGATCGTCCGAACGGCCAGGGAGGAAACTTCAAAGACGTCCCTTTTCTCTCTTCTGTTCTTTCTGATCGCCGATAAATATATATATCATTTTCGTATGTATTACAAAACTAGTCTGAGAAAAATCTACTCTATGTTGCTGCTCCAAAACAATAACAATAAGAAACGGGCTAAATTAGACATTTTGTAAGATAAATTACAGAGAACATCTAATTAAACATTCAACTTCTTGTCGAACATGATCAACACATCTACCATGTATGAGGATAAAAAGCCATGCGGAGCGGCGACAAGCAAGTTCTAGTCCTTCCGATCGAGAGACTTGGTAGACTCTGTCTCTCACACATGAAGTGGAAATTGATGAAGTATTCCGTACAAGATCTAAATAAATCGAGTTTTAGATGTCGAGATACGTATGAGAGCAATAGTGTAAACGCTGATTGATATGTTACATATAGATTGCGGCGAGAGTGAAGTCCATTGAGAAATGAGTGTGGAATCGAGGGTGGGCACCTTGCCATTTTAGCTGCGTGCGGTCGATAATTACAACCGGAGGCGTTAGAGTGAGGGATAGGATGAAAGAAAGAACCAAGGAAACTGCGAGTGACGAAAGCAACGATGGAGGAGAAAAATAGAAGACAATGACAACGATGATAATGATAAAGGAATGTGAGGGGATACCAGAGTAATTACCCAAAAAAAAAAGCAGGATAGAAAAGAGACCGATGAATGAGGGGACGTCGAAAGGCGTCTTTATATAGAGAACGAAATGATAGATAGGATGCATGCTGTCAATCCTGCAGCAGGCACGAAATTCACGAAAAAGGCTGCAGCTTGTCCAAGACATTCTCCACGTTAGGAGATTTATCAAGGACTTGAGCAATAGAAGGCGGGCGGCTGCGCTTGATATTTGATGAATAGGAGCTGCTAGCAGCTGTCGCTGAAGATGCTAAAGACGACGTAGAGGTACGTTGCGAGGCACGCGCCACAAGGCGATCATCCTGTTGATCTGAAGGCTCGTACCTTGGGAGACGAAGAATAGAGCCCGAGCCTTCGGGAATAGCGGAAAGAGAGGACATAGTAACACTTGGGCTGGGGGGTAAAAGGGACGAGGTGGATGAAGAAGGGGACGCGTATATTGAACTGGTCGAAGATCTTTTGACAATGGTCGAAGCGGGGGGGATTTCGGGTAAATTCTTTTCGGCGTTTACAGCAGGGGCGATTTTTGAGGAGCGAAACATCGTCCCAGTCCGTGAAATGATTTGTGCATTCTCGTTAACGGGGTAACGCTGGCGAATTTTTTTGTTGCGAAACATAGACGTCAGGGATTCAGTACCAGAGCCGGAAGCACGCACAGATTCGGACCCGGACGTTACATAGGAGTCCGCAGCTGAGTCGCTCTGATAGCCCAGCCGACTACGCCCAACGACAGATATCGATGACTTGTGATTTTCCTCTACATCTGACCCATTGAAGTCTGTGTTGACAGCAAACCGCGAGCGACTCAGAACACCAGTAGGAGGAGCTCTAGATTGTTGATGCTGTAGGCCTGAATCATTAATTATAAAAGTCAAGCCCTTGATTGTCGTTTCCAACTCGGAGACTTTTCTCTGGAGTGCAGCCACTTCTGCGATACGAAGATCGTTGTTTTTGACCAGCAGATCAGCGAGTTCTTCGCAATCTCTATTCCGAGCTTTAAGTGCTCGGCGGAGGTCCTCGACAGATGCATTCTCAATATCCAGGGGTTCACCCTCCTTCACAGTCAAGGATGGAGAAGGGGGAAGTTTCGTAGCAGAATCTGCGTGTTTGGTTGTGTGGGAAGTAAAGATACTGGTGTCGCTCGTCGAGCCCATGGTATGAGCGCGCGGACGAATGTGAGTTTTTCGTGGACCCTCAGAGACCATTTGAATATATTGTGGTGCTGGACTATTGGGACTGTCCGGGGTTGGTAGGAAGGAAGGTGAAGTAGGTGTAGCGGGAAGAGGAGCTGAAGGAGGGGGCCCTGATGGACGAGGAGGGAGGGGGATAGATGGTGGCCTGCTCGGTGGTTGACTACCGGATAATTTCATTCGAGATCGCAGCGAAGAGGCACCATCCGATAGATGACCAGAGCCAATTGCCACAGTAGATCGACGTTGCAAAGAAGGAGGCAACCCTCGTTCTTTCTCTGGACCCAGAAGCTTGGGAGATTCCCGAGATTCAGAGAGACGGGGGGTCGATGTTTCACTTTGCTGCTCATGACTTTTATCTGACTCAGAGTTTCGCTTCGAGTTCTTGGATGATGTGCTCGGAGGGCGGGTACTCCCATTGCTAGGGGTTTGTTGGTGGCGAACGGCTGCTGCAATAGCAGACGCCGGTGTATACCCGCGTTTATAGGTCGATGATTCGGAAGTTCCTATCTTGGGGGTCGTAGGCGGAGTTGAGTTTGAGCTTTGTTCCTGTTTCTTGAGCTTTTCAACATTCCTCGAAGGACCAGGCCGGGTGAAAAGGTCCTTGAACTCCTCGTAGTCGTTATTATCCGTTGACAGTGAAACAGTAATCGCGGGTCGCGAAGGTTGAGGGGTTATCGAACGAGCCTTCGTTCCCACTGACGAGTTTGATTCAAAAGAACCAGATCGAGGCGCGGGAGGGACAAGACCCGAGGAGTGGTTGTTTTGCAGTGCTTGCGAAGTAGGATCTGATTCCACTGGAGTGGCAACCTTCGGTGGTCGCGAATGTGAGAAGTGGGCGGCCAACTTTGAGCTTAGAGACGGCACTTTTGTTGGGACGCGTGTGGTGGCTGATGAGGGCGCAGGCCATCTAAGATAAAAGTTCGATAGTGTCAGCAAAAGTAATGAAGCTACACCAGCGTAATGAACCATTGAAAGGCAAAACGGAAGTTTCGGTATTCCAAGACGGACGTATACTAGAGATCATACACCAAGAATGAATGAAGGATAGTGATTGGCCGAAAAAGTGTAATTGACCAGAAAAAAACGCATTGGAGAAGAATATCGGAAAATTACAACGAACCTTTCGGTACCACTAATGACACGGCTAGAGGAGGGCTCTCCAACATCCGAAGATTCGCGTGTGGTGGGAGCAGCCACTACATGTGGGCTTGAAGATGAAGACTGGTTCGACTTTTTCCGTGACCGTCCAAAGAGTGGGATACGTGTTATCTTCTTTTTTGGTGATGCTTCGTCACCAGAAGGAACCTCCAAAGTGGCAGAAGTCGAGGCCTCCTTTTGCGAAGGTCCTTGGTATGAAGAAGGACCTGTATGACGGAAAAAATCTGAAAGCTCTGAGGTCTTCGTCCGTAAACGAGACGCAGGAATGTTCGTAGAGAGGGTGGCCATTCTATCAGGATAGTGGGCACAAGGTAGATGAGGAGGGTGGGTTTGGCAGTTGCAGTCGCGTCCGTCAATGAAGAGGACAGCGATATGGGTGAATCAGAGATAATTAAGGATGGCCGGCTTGTTCTTATAAGAGTCGGACAGTTTTCCAAGATACCCTTCGTTGCCGTAAATAAGCCGAAGCTTCAAATTAGCTCTGGGTATGACCGAACCGGTAAAGGCTGTGGGGGAAGGTGTGGAGGGGTTCTTGAAGAAAGTCAAGAAAATAAACCATGTAAAAGAGCTTCCTGGGACAGGTTGAAGACGCGAAACGTGGGTGCATCAGAGAATCCCACACGCGGCTGAAAATTCGAGATCTCCTAGTTTTCTTGCCAGATAAGCGATTGTCGACCCTGCATGTAAGCAATTTTAAAATTCATTTTATGGATCTGTGACTAAGCATCTTGATTTTCTCTTTTTCTGTTGGTTCCTTGAGTCCCTTGGCCGTTAATAAACGGACAGTTTTGTGAATTTTGCGCTGACTTGAACGTCGGCGTTCTGCAACTCCTTTTGCTCTCTTAGATACTTGGTGGATCCGCTCTTGATGATCAAGACAAGGTCAGTACAAGGTTAGCATCATGCCATGAACTGACGTTGAAAGTCATTACGAGAACCTCTTGAGTCCTAAGTAAGAATCCTTGCCATTTCCAAGGTTATAATGGTGAAACAATTAATGGAACCAGCCAACCACAAACTGGGGTTTGACGTCCGGATTGCCGAAAGGTTATTCCGTCGAAATGTCTGCTACGACATGTTGCATAAGAGTTCGGGGAAGTGAACAGTGCTACACATGGCATATGCTCAATGAATCGTGAAAACATCGTTCTGCTTCTTGATTCCGATGCAGCTGATGCGTGGAGTTATTGTTCCATCACCCTAAGCAAAAGACTCACGTCATGATATAGTCAGAGAGGCTCGAAGCGTTCTTGAAGACTGGGATTTGGCTCGACGGAAAGGTTACGTGACAATTTTCCTTCCGATTTGAATGGACGGCCGCGGGGTGTATGTTTTTTCTGTTCTCTTTTTCTCTTTCCTCTGTCGTCCGGAGACACTCAAGACATATTGCGAAGCAGAAAATAGCGCCCGCTCTGGATCAAAAGAAGGAGGACCGGCGGTCACGCAAGTTGGTCTATGTTGGTGGTTTGATTGAACATGCCAAAACCGGAGTCTGTGATGGGAAAGCGCAATCCGACAGTTTGGCGCCAAATAAATATTTGGTTCTTAAATCAAATTTCCCACGCAGATATGCCTCCTCATCATATCATAGACGAAACACTCGGCCACTTGTATAAGTAGAGCGCTCCATCGGCACCAGTGGGCACGAACTAATTCTAACCGAAAAACATACTATCCTGATCAAGTGACCAACATACTTTTTACACAAACAGGCCGTCAAGACCAATGGACCTTGGTACTAGCTTGGACGCTGGACATGGAGTCAGTGGCACGCACGAATACTTATTAGGTGGAAGACGAACGTAGCTTTCAACACAGCTTTTGAAAGCAGATCCACAGTGTGTATTTTATTCCGCATTCTGGTTTGATTACTGCTCGGGTTTATAGACATATGTCATATGCTCCGTTCAGCATCCGAGGCTTTAAGTAAGTCTTCAAGAGTATTGAAGCGGGATAAGACGACTTTCATGTTTTTTTTATAGATGTCTAGTGAACATTTAAACATCTTCGTGGGTGTTGTGCATATGTCACATTCGTGCCTCGGGTCAATCTGAGTTCAAGCGAGGTCAAGCCAGAATGAACACAAAAATACCCTGGTTTTCTCCAAATTTATGTTAAGAACTCGAAGTTCATTAACCCCCCAAAACCTTATTTATTTTCATTCAGGTCGAAACCGTCGAAGGACAAAAGAGAGCATGAATAAGCGACAAAAACATATGCTCCAAGGACGACTTCCTTCTATATTTAAACCCATCTTGGACGCTTATTTACATGCCCCCGAACTTAGAAGAACCTCTTTCCGCCGGACGGCGGTCCGTGCTCATAATATTGTAATTTGACATCATCAAACCGTGGAATCGTACGGTAAGGAAGGGGCAAATGAGCCCCATTTGGAACCTGTTTTGCTAATTGCAGAGGGTTCTAGTGAAGAAGAGAGGCATGTTTTGGGCATGTTGGGTATTTCTGTTATCGCTCCTCAGTCCAAATCCTCCGTGGGACTTGGTCAGTCTCTGACTCTGGGATGAGAGACAGACCAGTAAGACTATGCTGTCATAGTAGGTACTTCATTATCGTATTCTTAAAGGTTTTTAACCTCGAAATAATATTCGCCAGCTTCGATGACATATTGCCAAAATACCCAGGAATTTATGACAGCAAGGCAGTATATGAAGCGAGCGGCCGCGTATATGTTCCTTATGTACGCCGAATGCGACGAGCGCTGGACGAGCTGTCGCCCACTCGGCTCTCTGTCGAGGGCCTAGAATAGGAGTCCATGTGATGTGTGGTATGGCACGAGATGCATAATGGGTACGAAAGATAAGTTACATCTACACGAAATTGCTGCGACTTTCCATCAGATTATACATGCACGAAAGATAAGTTACATTTACATGAAATTGCTGCGACTTTCCATCAGATTATACATGTCTGTCTAGATCCACATATTCGGGATCAAACTCAAAAAATGCAACCTTCAAAACGGTAAACAATTGACTACAAGCGCTGAAATGTCAAAATCAACTGTATAGTGAGCATCAACACAATCAACGATTCCCATGCAAGGCATTTTGGGTGAATGTGGGCGCTTTAATCGGCGGCGGTATCATTCATATATTGGCCCCTATTATCGGTACTAACCAGTGATAAAGAATGGAATCATATGTTCTCCACATCACATCCCGGGCCCACAAACGAGGGGCCAAACATTTACGCGATTGTAGCGCACACCCAGGCTTAGTTGAAAGAGTACATTCATGTTTAAAACACCAAAACAATAAACACATTTGTAGGCGCATCAGAAAGGAAGCACCA
This sequence comes from Agrocybe praecox, assembly GCA_964017145.1. NCBI lineage: Eukaryota > Fungi > Basidiomycota > Agaricomycetes > Agaricales > Agrocybaceae > Agrocybe > Agrocybe praecox. The sequence goes on along the minus strand of OZ024848.1, from coordinate 990,329 downwards.
GAAGCGAGGCATACCTAATAGGGCAGTACAGTCGAACCTGCCTTAGGAGTCCCATAACTGTAAAAAGCCATAATCTGCGTAATCCCATAGGTTTTCTGTCCACCAAATCCTCGGTTGAGGGCTATTTTGACCTGTAATAACCCATAACCTACAATAACCCATAGCTTCGGGCAAGCTTCGGGCGTCCACCGAGAGCTATGGGATAAGCCAGTTTCAACTGTATAGATAGCTATTTATGTACATACTCATCCCCAAAACACGAGGCTCTCGACCTTATTTTGGGTTTGCATTGGTTTCCATCAAAACATCGGGAAACGTAAGCAAGTTCCGACTCGAGATGGCAGCTTACTTACTAGTCTTACCAAATTCTTACTTCGTAGTACGTAATTAGCCCGCTGCGAGAAATTATAGGAGATACGATCAATAGGCGAATAAGTATCGAGGTCTGTAACGACCACCGAAATTTAAGAATGTAAGTATCCTTATATGCCGTTAAGCATGAAACCTGGTTTTTAGAGGAGGAATAAGAAGCATGATATATTTCGATTCCCACAGCATCCGAATTCGAGTCACTGATGCTTAGCGCTTATGTGCTACAAACATATGTAGCGTCTGATGAGCGCATCAGTATATATATATACCAATCAGCCATAGCCATAAAATTCGTTGTTTTGTGTGGCGGAACTAGTAGCATAAGTACAAGTACAACGGGCATAGTGGGGTAAGTGCAAGTACCCCAACTTCACTTGGCCTTGTACGGGGATGAATATTTGCGGGGTAGCTGCAGCTAGTACTTATCTCAGCTATTGCTCTTGATGAAGATTGTGTTAGCTCGGGGACCCATGCCCACAATACTTACTACAATACTTGTTCCGAGCCGGAGAAAGATTCAAACGGACTCTGGTATCCATAGTATGGCCGCTCTGTTTTTATCATCATAGGTTAAAATAAATGGCATGAAACAGACGTGATGTTAGCTGTTCCTACTAAGTTCTTGCTTACTATACTGCATAACGTCCACGCGTGTATAGCGTTTGTCTGTAATAAGGTTCTCCGCGTATTAAGGATAGGATAAAGGGAAGAAAAATTAATCTTGGGGGACCTGAGAATTACTTGCATACTTTCGACGCTGGTCCACAAGTTCATTAATGTCGTCCTTTCATTTCCTCGTTTGATTGATATGGATTCTGGTGTCTTTCAGCAGCGGAAAATGGAATGACTGATCATTTATTCGTTGTGAAGCCAACAGGTGGGCATTTACGGGAGAGAAACTTATACATACATACATATAACGACGGATCTTCTGTTTATATTTCTCTATCGCCGTGTGTCAAGCCCAAGTCAGTGGAGAACGATGCGAACTTGAGACAACGCGGTCATTGGTAGCACTGGATACAGTATAAATAGAGTGAGTTTTCCTTGGCTGATAGATAAGTAGCTTTGAAGGAAAGGGTGACTTACGGGCCAGATTCGCTCATGACGCCCGAGTTAGCTTCGCTCAGGGAGTATAGGCAACGTTATGCCTTGCATAATTATTCTTCTCCATAAGTGGCAAATTATCACAGATGGAGAAGCTCGTTTAAACCGAAGAAAATTCCAGTCGTCATACAGCCTAATTATATGTGAGTACGAAGACGGGTGGCGTCCTGTGCTGTCGTATGTCGCTCAAGCCTAGCTGGCAGCCGGCCCCCGGGTCAATACGATGACGGTTGATGTCCTATGCTGTCGTATATCGCTCAACCCTAGCTAGCAGCCGGGTCAATACCAAAGGCGAACAAGCCTCTTCAGATATCAGAGCCGATGAGGAACGCGATGACGTCGCCCGTGATGACCCATGATTGTGTCTATATGAGAATAACAGAGGATCTATGTCTCGTGTATGGGCCAGGATGGGGGTGAATAAATTAATAACGTTTTTTCTGCAGAACGATATTTAGTAGGTAAGCAGCATTACAACCACGGCTGAAATATACCGATGAGCGCTGTAGGAATTTCGCGCTTGTATGGGGATAAATTGTGAACTTGAAGGTCGGAGGAAAATGTTGTGCGAAATAAAAGAAGCTGATAGTAGTATTCTTCGTTCATTAATGAAGGATCTCTGGGTATGGAATCACTATTTGTGATCGACGGGAAAACGTATGTTTTTCCAAAAATTTTGTCAGAAGAATCGGAACGTTCTTTTGGGCAGTATAATTCTGAATATGAATCATCAATTAATCGATAACGTTGGGTTAGCTGGCCTTCCGCTTCAATCGTGAGGGACTCTTTTGGTTAGTCCAAGTGTCGAAGTAGAGTTTGGCTCAGCTGCTGCCCGTGGATAAGTAAAAGTCAAGGAATAGTGCGAAAAAAGGTTGAGTTAATCGGTCGCTCACGTACTCGTCTCTTGTTAGGGGTTGAGATGGCCATTGTGGTGGAAAGGGGGATTTGTTTAGACGGACGGGTTACAAACGATGGTCGTCGATCGACATGACCCCCCTCAATGCCCGCCTATATTTTGCTTCCGCAAGTGTCCTTCCTCCTTCCAAGTCCCAACGTATGCTGAGTCAAAATGTCGCCTCCAGGTTCTTCGCGATGGACCAGAAAAAGTGAGTTTTTGTGTTGACGGAATGCTCCTCAGGCCTCAGGACCTACAATCACCCGCAGACGACCTTCTAGAGGACAGACATCAAAAACAAGAGATATTTGGACCAATCGCTGACATTGCCAGATCTAATAAAACTCAAGGGCGGTTCGAGGCAGTGGTGACGAAAAGTGTTCCGGGATTGTTTTCGTCTTGAGGCAGACAAGGAACAGAGATAGGATTTAGTTGCCCTGAAGCCCATTGGCAGCAGTGAAAAGAGCTGTGGTGAAATCAGGCGGATTGATGCAATTGTCACGCATCGCCAAACACGAAACACTTTTGACTGATGCAGTGGGCCGGGTTACCTTGCCATCCACTGGCATGTCCTTTTAGCAATCAGAATCCACCTCCGCTCGTCGTTCTGATCTATCTTCTCCAACGTTCTCCTAGAAGGAAACGGAACCATGCCCGCACTTTCCTCTTTCATACCAGGCCGCAGGAATAAGGGTGTAATCAAGTCTCCGTTTGCACGATGGGCTACAAACGAGCAATCAACATCTTTGCCCAGTCCTATTCCTCAGCCACCGCCAGCACAGACGTATCTCACCTCAGAGGTCATAGACATCGGTGATCAGAGCACGCGCTATTCTTTGGACTTTGACGGAGGGAAGCCGATAGACGACTATGAGAATGATCTCATCGACGAGCAACCACGGTTTCCTCGGCCGGACACAACTGTCTCTCCGCAGGTCCAGCTTGATATCGAATTGTCGCCAGAGGGCCTCGAGGATTGGTTTGCTGCCAGTTTCCTAAAAGCAGGAACGCAGGAGTCGGAGCAGCCGAAAGCAAGTAGCAGTGGACTTCGGAGCGAACTGTTTGCGAATACAAGCAATGTAGGTGGACAAAATGGGAATGGAAATAGTAAGAGGGATTCTACAGACGATGACGATGCTAGTTATGCGACGTCTTCAGAGGATGTTCTTGAAACGTTGCAGACAATGAATGTGAGTAGCAAAATGCATGCCGAACGCCGGTCCTGATAACTTCAATTTATTTCCAAGCCCTCTCACTTTGGCAAACTGCCAGGGTATGAAAATTTTAACCGTCTGGTACGTTGAATTTATATCTAGTCATCGAATATCCAGGTTTAATCATATTTGGGAACAGTCTTTGACGAGGAAAGTTTCCCCAAATTCTATAACAATCCCTGGCGGAACATCACAGAATCAGAATGGCGAAAGTTCACAGGCAAACGGCGTATCATCCATAAACTTCAATAAGACACGTCCATTATCCATGGCTGATACTCCCGCTTCCTCCGCTATATCTGGTACGACACTGGCCCGTGCTTTAATGTCCAACACATTTGTTCTCTCCAGTGACAGTCGTGCGTCGGCATATCGGTCGATGGCGGGCTTGACGCGAACGGACTCTACAACACTTCCTCGAGGAGAACACACTTTTGGGCACCAAGCCTACAGGGACCGGTTTTCGATTGGGCCAGACGCTCCACCGATTCCCTCAAATGCCGATAGTGTCTATGAACCACCAACGAAACCTCGTACGCCGTCTGCGGAAGTAAGCAAGCGAAAACAGACATTAAAGAGGCGGTCAAGTACGGGCAGTCTTCATCCCAGCTCAAAAAGTTTGCCGGAAACGCCTTCGGCTTATTCGACACGACCTAATAGTCTATTATTAAGCCCTGGAGTAGAGTTTGATCTAAATGCACTATTACAAAAATCACCCGAGTCTCAAAAGCCCTCGTCACTTCCACGATCTCCCTTACCTCCAACTCCAAAACTTCCCTATTCCGCAGCTGCGTCTGAAAATTCTTTCACTAAAGAGAGCATTTCAGGTTCGTCTCAAGAAGCCCAAGAAGCCATCCAGCGATTCCCATGGGACTCGCAACTACTCTCCCCGGACCTAAACCAACTATCACCAGCCGCTTCTTCCGAGGGTCCTCAATCCGCAAAGAACTTGGAGGATGTATTAAATTACTATTCATTCCCTGATTCACCAGAACCTCTTATGACTGGGGGGAATTATCGTCCAGCATTTTCACCGATTAGTGAGGAGTCATCGTCTCAGTTATCCCCCCCTATACCTTATAGAAACGATAAGCGTGAATCTCAGTCCCAGAGAAGTACGCCAATAGGAGCTCGGAGTCCGCTGACTGGTAGCGCGCGGCGTAAGTATCTCTTTTGTCATCAATGTTTTCATCTTAATGATATACCATTCCGATTATAGTACGAGGTGACTCTGTTCCGTTACCCCAGACACCTTCCCTTTCAAGGGTTTTGATCACGCCACAAGTGACATTAGGACCGAGTAGTGATAGGCCACAGTCAATAACTCAGGTATGCAGACTGGCAATTTCTGAAGACATGATTTATCAATCAATGCCCTTCATTTTTAGGTCCCAACTCCAAGCAGTGCACATGGTTCTTCTTTTGCATCGGCCGGTTCAGAACTTCTTGCGCCTCCTAGCGTTTTCAGCCGTCAAAGATCTGGGAGCGCGCCCAGTCCAATAAAAGTAGTACGCGATTCAAGAGACGTCAATGCCTACAAAATTACCGTTTCACCTCAGATCTTGGAAGGCGACACACCTACGTCTGAGGAAGGGGACATGGTGTCTCAGCAATTCCCCGAAACGCCGAATTTGTTTAGTCCATTATTGACCACGGACACGAATGGATCTCCTGGAGTTCAGCAGTCTGTGGATGGTCATGATTATGTGCCGATGTCTAATGTGCCCTTATCAGCGGGGCTTCCTGGCAGGTCGAATAGTGTTGCCCAACAAATATTACTGAACAGAGCGGGGACGACTATTGCTAGGCATTCTCGACAGACGAGTACGTCGAAGATCAAGACTAATGGATTAGTGGGAAGATCTGGTTCGCCTTCGAACAGGCGAATAGCAGATATTACTGAGGAACCTACAGAGGGTCCTCTTGATCCATTCAGCAAACCTGAATTGGTGGTAGAGGCCCCTACGGAGAATGTTTTTGCTAGTTCTCCCGAAGATATAACAAACGCTGCAGGGCTCAGCAACGCTCCTCCTTCAGCGGTCGATCTCAGTAGATCTTCAAGCATAAGCACAAGTAATCTCACTCATGGATCAGATGGCAACTCTATGTATGCGTCGTCCATAGACTCTTCGAGAGGCGTCCGAATGAAATCTCTTCCAGCCATTCCAGTCTCTCCCCTCAATCGTTCTCCTGCTGTATCTTCTTCGGCATCTTCATTTGTATCCGACTCTCCTACTCCTCCAGAACCTGTGTTACCCCCTGTGGCTCCACCAACGACAATAACCCCTGTAATACCTCCTCCCCCTGATATTCCTCCCCCCTCACCTACACCATCACAGAAGGAAAAAGTACGACCGCCTCCGGTTAGGCCCAAATTACCGCCAGCTCTGACTATCGCTAATCCAGCAACATCCGGAAGTAATGCTAATACTGTTGCGTTTAATGGTGCTGACACCGCTACCGACACATCTCCCGCCTCATTTGCTTTACCTGAATCTGATCCTATACCCCCACGCCCTGCACCGAACACAGATATACCAGCGCCGGCGCCACCGAATAATAATACCAATCCTTCTTTACCTCCTTCAACTTCACTTGTTTATGCACACGACACTTTTAATGGTCGTGCCTCGGACATTTTCAGAGGAACTTCTTTAGGTTCACCCCCTCCTTATTATACAGTCGTTAGTGATGCCATTAGTCAGGCTCAAACGACACCAAGTACGGGCTTCTCCCAAGCGCCTCTTGTGCAGACATCTCCGTTCGGCCATAGTATGCAGAGCGCCCCTATAGCCGGTCCGTTGACTTCAGCTGCAAGCGAGTTTAGTGCCAATACCAATACTAGCACCAATAACAATACTCCTGCTGGAGACCCCAGAGCGCTTCTCGGAAGGGAAAATTCTATCGTTAATCGAGGATCCCGTATGCGGCCTCCCCTCCCGGCTGGCCCACGCAGGCCGAGTCAGATGTTGACGAGCATGAGCGGATTCATGCCACAGCGCGATCGCGCAGGTTCTATATCATCTATCAACAGTACTAATGCTCTACTACTCGGTACGCGTTCTCGATCTGAGGTCGAGCAGCCTGTATATTCCCCGAAATTCCAGACACCGTCGCCGAAATGGAGAGGCTATACTATGGAGGCAGCGAAGTGGACGTTTACGTCTTCCCAACTGCAGGCCATTGTCTCGCGTGCTATTAGGCAGTCGGCGGAGGCTTCTTCTATTCGTTTGTTGAGGTTGGAAGTTCTGGATGAAGAAATCCCTGCGGAGCTTCGACGATTGGAAGCACAAAGGACAGACATCAAGACACGCTATAAAATTCTAGTGCGGAGACGAGCCACCCTTTTCGATGCCCTTTTTAACTATGCAGGCGGAGCGGAGGAGGAAAATGCTTCGTACATCCTTCGACTGGCTGAAGATCTAAGAGATTTAACGACGACGCTAGACAGACTTACAGAGGAATTGCACAGCTTAGACGGACAAATCGCTCATCTTGACTCTCTTACTCACATCCACACTGGCAGTGCGCTCGCTATGGCGCTACGCAAGCTGAATGCTAGCTTCCTGAAACAAGTAGGGGAAAACCAGGCTCTACGAAATCAAGTGCATGCCCTCGAAGGAGAACGCGACGAAGCGTGGCAGCAGGCCGAACGCGTAGCGAACGAGTTTGACCGCTTAATGGACAAGGGTGATGATATTTCGTCAAAACGCTCGAGCCGTGTGTCTGCTGTGCGCAAGTCGAGTATTCGCGCGTCAAAGGCAGGTCTACGGACGACGAGCCAGAGGTTCAGCCAAATATCGTCACATTCTGCAAACATGCATGTCCTAGGTCTCACTTCTGCGGGTGGAAGGAGTCCCTTACTGCGAATGGATCGTGTACCGCCTGTCCCGCCTATTCCAAAACGCCGGCCAACTGATATTATGACCGATTCACCGTTGAAAAGCTCTGCAGTAAGTGTCAAATATTTTTTGCTCGTGTTTACTCGTCACTGAATGTACCTAGGCATTATCACCGAATGATTTAACACCGACTTCCGAGACTCGTGCGCTTGTTCAGGCTCAAGATGAACTGTATGCGATGTTGGGGCTCTCTAATCCAGAACGACCTCTTCGTCGGTCTTTTTCGGTCGGAATGTTGTCAGGAGGGTTGCTTCCTTCTGGGTCCTCGGGTCATTTCCCAAGCGCAACTTTAAGTCGTCCTGTTGAGCACACTAATTCATGGAGACGTTCATCATTACCTGGTGGTGAAGTCCTTGCGGAAACTTATAACGCTATGGCGGCCGATGTGCGTACTGTTATAGTTTTCGTTAAAAAATATACATACTGATGTTAAAACTTAATTTCTTTTCCTCTTTTTAGCGGAATGCCGTTCTTGCGACTATCGATATGCTTTCAGCCACTGATTGAGCTCTTCCTATAATTTATCTACCCTCTACTTAATTTAATATCCTATCCTTATGCACTGCTACATCTGTATATACATAAACCGACCTTTCCTTTGACTCGGACAAACATGTAGACTGATTGACTAGTTGCTCTTCCGCAACACTCACATAGGATGTTGAATTTTTTCTAGAAAAAATTGCAAGATTCGCATTAATACATTTAAAAGTGAATACAACGAAAGAGCACAAGGGAGCGGTACAGAAAACATGAAAGAAAAGATTTGAGCAAAGCACAGAGACTGTAAAATAAGAATAAAAATGTTCGAAACATAGAAAACTAATATCGGATTCGCTTCCTTCGTATCCTTATATCAGAAGCTTCTTCATCCTCAGCGACGGCGGCATCTTCACCATTAGGCAATTCATCGACGACCTCTTCATTTTCATCACCCCTTGGACGCTTAAGTGAAATGGACTTGGGAGTAGTAACCGCATCTTCAGGCTCTTCAGGCTCCGGTCGCCCTTCCGATGGAGTAAGTGACGGTAAAGGTGAGGGTTCCGTCCCTTCAGCGTCCTCTTCAGCAGCAGCCGGGGCTTCAGAAGGTTTCCGACGACTGGGTTTGGGTCGAGCTTTTGGCGTAACAGGATCCCTTTCATCACCCGTCATTTCTCCAGCACTCTCACCGCTGGCAGCTGCGGTTGCCCTCGTCACCCGCCCATGTCTAGGTCGTGCACGTTCCTCGTCTTGGGTATGTTCTCCTTCTGTATCGTCGCCCGATGCGTCGACAGCATCTTTCTTCCTTGATCGTTTGGGTTTCGACCCGAGAGCTGTTATCGCCAACGTTATTAACAATTTATTGGTTCGTATTAGAAAGACTTACGATTGTCTTTCGCCATAATCCCGCTGAGACGCTTCTCGAACGCCCGTTGTGGTTCCCAAACTTTTGAAGAAACAGGGATTTCTATTTTTGCCTCAGCAAACACTTGGTCCATGTGCGCTTTTCTGCATGGTATTGTCAGACACAAAGGGATAAGGCATCATACAATGGATAAAAAGGCCTTACATTCTCAGAGCATCACGGCTTTGCAGAGTACCCAAAAGAGGGACTAATACTCTGAAGAAAGCGATCGCCTGCCGTAGGGATTTTTTGTTCTTGTTCGCTTCATAGCCCATAATACGTTTTCCAATCCATGAAATAAGGTTTGTTTGGATTTGGATAATATTTTGAGTTGGCAAACGGCGCAAAACAGATAGTTGACTTCCACGAACAACGAAGGTCGTGGAAACGAGTTTGGCGAGCTGGACAACATTGGTTTCATCGGATACAAGCCCGTCCAACACAAGAGTATAAGCCTATAGAGAAATTTGGTTGTTGAGAAAAGAGGTATGGCAGATAGAATAGAAACACACCTCTTGCAGGGCTTGCGTTGCAGTAGCTACAGTAACTTCCGGCTGCTCCTTCATGATATTCTCCTCTCGCAGGACGTCAATGATCACTTTAGAGCAAGTGTCGAAGGCAATACTAAGGCGTCCATAGTGTGCAAGGACGACGGCTCCATGTTGGACATGTATGGTGCCAGCGCAGATAGCCCGTAAGAACGTCGACATGACATCGATAAAGAGGTATTCCTTCTCGAGGGAGTCTCTCGAATTAACGTCAACTACGGTGAGTATTAGTGCATTTGGACGGGTTGATAAGCGCTTATCGTACCTTCTTTAAGCCTTCTCTTCTTTACTGATCGAACTTTGAACTGTTTATCCCCTTCATCATTGACTTCGTCGCCATCATCGTCGCTGTCTTCGTCTTCGTCCTGTTGTGGCTCCTCGGCTGTTGTGTCATCTTGGAGGGCGTCTGCATATCGCTCTATTTCTGCCTGGATATAACCAGCGCAGCGATACTGTACTTCGTCATCCAAAGTCAATGCTAGAGCTGCAGTAGGTAATGTGGTTCCATCGGGAGCAACAGATTGCGTTGGGGAAAATAGAATGTGTAAATCAATGAGATGTCGGAAAGCCTTTAAATGACGGTCAGTAGAGAAGACACACGCATCATTGTTATTTCGTACCGCCCGTTTGACACCCTCGACAGTGTTTGACTGCGTCCCAATAGCATACTCTGACAATTTTTCCAGAAGCGAATCTCGTTGCTCGACGAGAGTTTCTTTATATCGTAACTCTTCGGGGGTTGGTTCTTCATCGGCAGTCAAACCTTTCGTCTTCCAGAAAACATAGAGAGTAAGGACTTGTAAAGCCTGTTCAATCATCTTTTCAAGAAAAAAAAGAGGTGAATACAGGGAAGTAGGAGAAGTAACAAAAATATTCACCAATTCTTCTTCCTTGTAGCCGAGCCTGCCTCTCTCAACGAGTGCGTTAATAATATCCCAAGCGCTACTTTGTTTTCCGCCTTCGTCTTCTTCTATCCAAGATGTCATATTGCGTGTACCAGACAATACAGCCAGCCTCGTACACCAGGCACTGAGCGCTAGAACTTCATCCTCAGAGAAGGATGCAATTTCAATCTCATCCCTTCCAGCAATCAAATCTCGAAGTTGGGTTGAGAGCTCATCCTCAAGCTCGAGGATCTTGGAGCTGTTCGAATTTGACAAGCTAGTGGCAGACATGAAATAATCAACTGTGTCCCTAGCATGGGACAAAACTTTGGCTGATGAATGCGACATGAACTGTTTGATAACATCGTCCCATAAGCCAGTATATGCCTGGTTGAAAGGATGTAAGTAAATGAAGGCATCGGAAAGAGTAGGCTGGACTGACAGCAATCATGCGCATTTCCAGATACAAGTCCAAGTTCATCAGGGTTGGAAGTGATAAAACCTCCGCAATACGATTCTGGTCAGACTGGTGCTTGATGAACAGACGAGGCAAGCCTTTGATTAAAGCTCTGGTGATATCGTTGGAAACATTCTCCTCCTCGCCCTAAACAAGCTTATGTTAGCTTCACTGTATGCACTTTGCATGTGTTGATTAATTACCTTCTTCGCGTTGGTAGACTCTGCTTTAGCCAGAGATATTGAAGCGACTAGGACCTCTAGGAGCACATTCTCTTCAGATTCTTCGAGCCTCCAAGCGTTATCAACCAGGAAATCATCCACTGGTTTCTTGCCATTTGCCCGTGCTCTTGGCCGGGGGGAAGATGCAAGCTGGCTCTCATCATCAGTTGCAGAGTGATCTAGAAGGAGAAGATCTAGTAATGCTTCCCAGTCGCCTATTGAATCGATTTCGTCCCAGAGGGCTTCCACGGCATAGGCTACGCGACCCTTGTCACCCGCTCTAACGAGAGCTACAACTTCTTTGCGCCTACTCGCACGACGAGAGGTTCCGTCAACGCTGTCATTCGCGTCTTTAGGGTCATCACCCAGTTCTGAGTCTTCGGCTTCACCAGCAATCGCGTCGAGTGCTTGACTCCACTTAACCAAAAGAGAGGCAAGGACCTTGAAGCCAATGCGTTCCTTGTCCTTTTCGGTCGCCTTGGACTGTAAATTGATCTGCTCCTCTGTTTCTTCTTCCCAGACAGTGCGCACTAAAGCGCTAACGGCTTTACGAACCCGGCTCTCTTCGTCGAACAACAGGAGACACAATTTCTCCTTCTGTTCTTCCTCCAGAGGAAAGTGTCCTTCAATATCCCCAAGAACGCGTATAACAGCAACACGGATAGACAAATCAATGTCCGATGTAGCCATCTCTAGAAGACGCGACTTAAATCGCTCGGTGAACAAGGTGAGGGAAGGTATATACTCGGCTTGCTCGTATACACCAGATAAGGCCTTTACGGCCTCCAGTCGAACATGGTTATTCGAGTCCGACAAAACCCATCCAACATAACGGAGGTAATGGGCATCCAAAAAATGTTCGGGATATTTTCGTATCCATAAGCCAATAGAACGAGCGCATTCGGAGCGAATATTGGGATCCAAATCACGGAAACGGTGAACAAATACACTGTTAAACACAGTCAAAAACAATTCTCCATAACACAGTTTGTAAAACATGCCATACCCGTCAACAAATTCTTTGATGAAGGTTTTCAACTTATTCTGTCTTCGTTTGATGTCTTGGGATTTCGTTTCAAGCTCCTTCAGTCTGGGATTCGCGACTTTAGAACCCTTGCGCTTCTTCTCCCCCTCCCTCTGTCTAGTGACAACTTCAGCTTCCTTGTCTGTGGCTGCAGCGACCGTGCATAGAGCTGTTTCGGCCTCTAATGCTATGACAGTGGCCGTATGCCGGAAACTTCGGATTTGGGAGGACGACATCGATACGACCCATTGTTGCAGAGTTTCCATTAGCTGAGATGAATAAAGTGCTCCGAGCTCAGATGCGGAAGTGATTAATCTCTCAATCCATTCCGATAACGACTTTCGAAACCGTTTGAAAATGGGAAGTTTGGAAGTGAGTGGGTATATGGGGGAATTCTCCTGTTCGAATGTCAGAGAGCAATTTACAGAATTGATTAACGGCTGAAGCATACCTGTTTGAGGGATTCTGTGAAATCGTCAAGTGTACTGACGATGCCGTCGAAGTCGACCGTTTGATCGGCATCAACCGAGTCGTTACATCCGCACGAACGAAGGACCAGGTTGATAAGCTCTGCAAGAGCTGCTTCAGGGGACTGTTCGAGAGACTCAAGGAAATCTTCAGCGCTCGATTGTAGTGCAGATGCTGGATTCATAATTGCATCTAGGGAGAACCATTCAGCTTCTTGGCGTATGGAAAAGTCTGATAAACACTTACTGAACAAGGGATTGTCAGCTGAAATTTTAGTGTCTTTCGCAACTTTATCAGCATCGTACGCGTCTTCCCCATCTTTAGGTTTTCTGCTTCTGCGTGCCGCTACTTTGGGAGGTTTAGGTGTTGACGGGTCCTCAGTGCGCGGTTTCTTCGTTGTTTTCGCCTTGGGGGAACCTTTTGGCTTGGATTTCTTTACCGTGGCATTTTTGGCTTTGGGCGTCTGAAATTCGCCCTCAGCTTCATCGTCACCTTGTTCCTCCTCGCTTTCCGGATGCTCTTCCTCTTCTCCAGGATGTGTATCCATTTCAGTATCACTGTCATTGCGTTTACGCTTTTTGGTAGCGACCACTGTTCGGACGCGGATTTAGTTGATTTCTCATTAAAAAAAGGAAGGAGGATACCTGACACAAATGGTTTGACTACTTTCCTCTCTCTCTGGGAGCGCCTCGGCGCTGGAGAGGCAGTCTGGGTATCCGACATGAGGGTAATAATGTGACAAGTCGCGTCGCGTTGGTGTCTAGACAAGAACGTGCAAGGGTTATCCCGTGACCAATTTGTCACAGTCACAATCACGGCACAGCTTTTAGCGTAAAAAGTAAACGGTAAACGGTTCCGGTTATTCTTAAGCTTAAACCACGACTTGACCACGACGTACTCAGCGCCCAGCGTTAAACTTTTATTGTAACTTCTGAGTATGTTTGGGGCTGATAAAAAAAATCATCTTGTCTACGCCTTACTTCGCTGACTGAAATACTCCAACACGATTTCCTTGAAGACTTGGAATTCCGTGTCAAGTTGGCACTCAACAGTTAACCCCTCGAACCCTCTTCATATTCTTCAAACAACAACTACACCCGAGTATTCGCATCTTTCAATATGTCTAATGATCCCGCTCATACCAGGCTACCGAATTGCGATATGCCATCCGATCTAAATATCCATATCCATGTTGCACAATATCAACCAACGGAGCGCCCCATAGAGGATAGAATTTCTGTTCATGCATCTTCAACTGGCAATCGTCTTGTTCTGGGCATCTATGATGGTTAGAATTAATCATAATATAACAATGCAGCTCAGACTGATGATGTTTGGTTGAAGGTCACGGCGGTTCGGAAACTGCTGATTATGTTTCCAAAACTCTCCCGAATATGTTGCTTGCGCACTCCCCGGAAGATCACAAAAAAATGTTTGAGGAGCTAGACAATTCCATTCTGGAACAGTTTGAAAAGGATCATCGACCCTTTCGCCGAAAGTCTCGTAACTGGATACATAACGCTCAACTCGTTAAATCTGGGACTACCGCCCTAATTATAGATGTCAACCTTCAGTCTCTGACGGCAACCTGTTCAAATGCTGGTGATTGTCGTCTTCTTGTTTTTGGCTTGGATGGGACAGACTACCGGATAATATTTCAGACAGAAGACTTGAACGTAAAGACACCCTCTGAACGAGAACGACTTGTTCGGGAACACCCAAATGAAAATCATATTTTTGTCGGAGATCGTCTATTTGGACGTCTGATGTGTACTCGGGGTGAGCCCTCGTTCTCGTTCCTTCAAATAGATGTTGAAAGCATGTTAGGATTCGGCGATGGTTATTATAAACTTTCAAGAGGGTTATTCGGTGACGCTCGTCATAGAAGATACATCGATACTATTTCCAGTATTGAGCGCAAAGGAAAGATACCCATGAACGCGCAATACGCGTTACTTTTCTTTGCGTACAAAACGCCACCTTACATAACTGCCCATCCAGAAACGTCCTCTTGTCAACTGCGAAAGGGTAGCATAGTTATTTTAGCCTCTGACGGCTTATGGGACTTGATCTCAACTGAGGAGGCAATGCGCGTCGTGTCTCTAGGAATAGAAAACCGCGAGGTTGATCTGGCCAAGTATTTGCTTGACAATGTCATCCGCCAAACCCCACCTGGAGACGATGTCACCATTCTGATATACCAAATATGAAAGCGAACTTGTGAGTTTTACTGATTCTTTTGATTGTTCGGTACTTCTGACTGCATTTGGTTTTGAGTGGTTTGTCTCTTTCCACGACAGCAACCACAAGGGGAAGTCAGGTCTGACGCAAGTAATACATCCCACACCTGGGAAGCGTGTTCCAATTTTTAAATCTCCTGAATTTTCTTCCGAGTCTTACATTAAAAAAATAAAAATAAGACTCGTCAGGCCCCTTGGTGCTGTGCATTAAGACTGGCCAACGTCGGCGTCAAGAAAGGTTATGTTCACCGATAGATCTTTATTGCGTCAGACTTGACGGACCTATACTGATCCGTTCCACATGTTGTGGGTCTTTAAAGTAAGCAAGCTGTCCATTAGCAAATCATGAAGGCTTTAGTTACCAGGTTTTGCCCCATATTGAAATGCAGAGCATGTATTTGCAGTATGTACCTATGAATTTCGCGTTCATGAATCTCTCGTGGGATAACTGAAAGTAGTTGCCGAGAAATAATTCTGCCTCCGACGGTCGCCCACCGATGTCGGGGATCATCATCCCCCAATGCGATGCGTGCTAATGTTAATCTCTCTTCATTACCATTTCGACCCCGTCATGGCCTACAGCCTTGACCTTGCTGGTGTCACCTCCACCATTCTCAATTCACCCGCAACGTCGGCGTTATGTAGTATGTATCGCTTCGCGCGGCTGCCACCATGAGCTATTCCCTTGACAGGATCTAGGACGGGCATATGGGTAAGTCCTTAGAACCCCATCGTGTTAAACTAAGAGATCCATGGTTGATCCTGCAAATAGATCTTCATGATTTTCTGAACAAATTAAACAGAGGCCCTGCATCCAATTTCACTCATGTTTCCGCTGATGCGCAGGTTTGGTTAACAATGGTGTCGGGACACTCGAAACAGGTTTACAGATAGGATCGTGGTCTGAGTTTACCGCACCCACACATCATTCACGTTCACGGGAAAACTCGCGTGAGTCAAATTTGGCTGCTCGGCGTAAAACGAACCGACATTTGAGCCACATCGCGCTTTCCTGGACTATCTCATCTATCCTGACGACATACAGTGCATCTCAGCATCATAACATATCAGATCTTGCAACGCTAAGGTTTAGCGCTCAGCATTAAGTCTGCCAGATCTCCCGGGCTTACGATTGCGCGTACAGGCCTATGATGTCCTTAGCAAACTGGCTCACGGTACCGGCGCGGAGCGATCCTCATCATATCCGAGTTGGTCATTCTTGGCCAGCCTCGAGGCTCATTTAAATCCCTAAATTTTCGGGAAATGCGACAGCCTATAAGTAGCAGGAGCGCGATTCTTTTAGTCAAACTCGATCCCTGACTTCATCTTATCCATGGCTCAAGTCACCAAAAGCAAACCTTTCTCATACGCCGAGGCCATCAGGACTTTCGAGAGGCCAGACGTTCAACAAGATCTCAACGATGCCTGTGGCAAACTCGCTCATGCCATGAGCACAATGATGGACAAGTTCGAGGCGATCACGAAACAAATGCACACAATCGATTTACTGAGACAAAGCACACCTTTGAAACCCAACTGGGACTCTATGCGCCAGGTGAGTTTTGTCGTCGTCGTCGTTCCGCAATGCATCATCAAGCTTGACTGACCTCTCACGGATTATGCGTGTAGGACTTCGCCGAACTCCTTTGGCAATTTCGGACGAATTCTGGAATTATTTCCGGACGCTTAAAACGTGAGCACGAGCACCTTCTAGATTTCTCTTGTTCTAAACGAGTAGGCTCATCCCCCACGGACAGTGTTTTGCAGCATGGTGTTGCCCATGACTGCCCACAACCTAAGCACAAAGCCAGGTCGAACCCCTAATAAGGCTGAAAGTATTCAAGTGCTGCAATCGTATATGGCTGTGAGTCATATAATATCATGTTTTGTCTTTCCGTCACTAGAACATCGAGAATAGATCTCAGCAGAGCAAGCTGCAATGACTGCATCTTTAGTGCAACGCTTTTTTCGACTGAGCGCACAACTTGTCATATTCCTGACAGAATTGACGAAATTGACCAGTCGACATGCCATAACTGGACAGCAGGAAATGTGGGATCTGTCGCAACGATTATCCGAAATGGAAACACACATACAACGGTATGTGGAAATATATATATATAACCATCGTGGTGCACGCTAATCACAATCCTTGTCCAGCTTATTTAGTACGGTAAGGAGCTTTCGAAGCGTTATAAAGTTCTATATCTGAAATTCTACGCCAGACAAGTGAACTTTCCACGGCTGAAGTGATACATGTGTTCTTCACATCATCTAGGCTCGTCTCTTCTGCAGGTCACGCAGGATCAAAGCTCACGCGGAAGCCGGTGGTAAGCCCCGTATCATTGAGTTTCCCTAGAATACAAGGCCTGATTTTACAAACACAGATACTTGATGGGGATCTTAGCACCATTGGAAGGGCTTATGAACACTGCGATCGTGCGCCTTTTTCCCACTCGTTTGTCTAAAGTTACTTATCTCGCTTGTTATGTATTACCTTGTGAACAGGAAAGCGCAACGAGGTCGCTCACGCGCAATACGCTTCCCAACTTCGCCAAAGCCGAACAGACCCACTGCCAATTGCGCAAACGATGGTCTCAGCCTTCGTCTTGGACCATATGTTGACTTGCGAATCGGCACTGAGCATGTTTTCATCGCTTTGGCTTAGGCTGCGTTCCGACTGCAGTGATATGTTGCATTGGAGTAAAAATCAAAATCCAACGCAAACTGTTAGTGGCTTTGCTCTACCAACTGAAACTGTAGTCGCTGATCTCTAATACCCATATAGGCCGTACCCTCCGTAATTTACTGCTACGCACAAAGCCGTAGCACCATATACGCACCCTTAGCTGCTGCTCTGGATGTTCTTACATCCGGCATAGATCCCTCGCTGTATTCTGCTGAGCGAAGATGACTGCTTTATTCTTCTCAGTCCTCACTGTAACACTTGCATGCTTGCTCTTCATCGTCGATGTCCTTTACCATAGTAAAACATAATATCACATATTTTCATGGTTCACTCTGAGTCTAGTCGCCGGAGAGATCGGATGACATGCTATTTAGATTGCGGTAAGATGTACATAATTATCTCCTTAGGGAGATCAATTTAGCGCCAGTTGGTCTTCTGTGTGCACCACAGGCACACAAGTACCTCACTGCAGATTAGAAAAGCATGAAACCACTTCAACCATCGTTAAGTCGCCTGCGTAAACCTTTTCCTCCTGTCAATGGCTCCTCATACTAGCTTCTCCTGTTGCAAGTTGTGTCAAAAATTTTGTGTTTCATGCCAAGTGTCCGATGATAACGTACCCGCGAGCACTCGTTGCGGATCCAGGATATACATATACATACTTCTGTTGCGCTGTTTCTCCGTAGCTTAGGGTCAGTGTGTTTCCTGAACCTGAACCACCTGAACCTGGACGGTCATCACAGGGAAGTATGCGAAAAATTTGCTTACTACATATTATTTCTCTGAGGTCCTCCCTCAGCTCTAGCATATTATAAATGAATGAATAGGCAAGGCGTCTTTACTCTGGTCGTCGCAATATATCGGGGATAGATATATAGCAATGAAAATCTGAGTGGATAGATGGTACAATGGTCGACTTGTACAATACCTGCTCTGAGCCACGCCGGTCCCCTAAAAAATAAAGGAATACTGCGACCAGTGGTCGTAACTTGTTCACGGAGAGTCTCTGTATTTCGTCTATCTACTTTAAACCGTGTAAGAAATAGAATCAAGTATAGTAATATATTCTATACCGTCTAGAGATACTGTCTACGTAATTGAACTCGTTGGCTTCATTTTCTGTTCAGTATTTACTATTCCTTAACTTGGACTCGGATACCGGACCCGACAACTGCCGTTTATGGTGGTCAGATCAGAAATACTATTGACCGCAGTGGCTAAACCATACTAGGTCTACACAAGATCGAAACTTTATTTTTATAATAGGAAAAATTTACATGCACGAGAATGACATATGACCTTGCACATTTTCTATACTCTAATAAGGTGCTTTCTGGATGTAAGATCTGTCCCCTTCTGAATTCATACTTTTGGTGGACGGCCGAGGGTATGAGTTATGAGGGGTCTGCTAAAAATAGAATTCCAAATAATGAGAAAACATATGTGCTGCGTAAGCGCTGAATCATGAATGGGTAATAATGTCCAGTAATCTGCACTTTTGCTGTGCACGACTGCCCATGACTGCGAGTAAGCCGGCCTCGTCTTAATCCACAAATCGAATGTTGCTATGCGCTTTATGGGGGTTCGGGCACCGGATTGTTATCTCTCTTACAGTTTTGTAACACAATCACATAGTAAAGCTATCCTAAGAATTGCTCATAGGGCAGAAATATGGATACATCTGGAACAAAACATGTGGTTTCGTTGAATAATGGTATGGGTTATAAGTTATGAGGAATTATAATGGGTCGCAAAACCCTGCGAACCAATTTGGTGGATCGGAATTGATATAGGTCATGAGGAAATATGGCTGTTTGAAACATCTTGAAGTTGTATACCGCCCTACACATTGCAGAACAGGCCGAAAATATTTGTACGAGCAGGAAGCCTGACTCAAGACTAAACCCAGCACCCTTGCTTGATAACAATAAGCAGTGTTAAATTATCTTACACTTCTCTCTCTCTTAATCCATACTCCCCATAGCCAATCTCGATATAATTAAATATCGGGGTACAGCCTAGAAATCAGGAGCACGGGAAACAAAAATTGTAAGATTTGTCGTCGAAGGTCTGCATTCTGCCTCAATTCTGTGGTCTTCAAAGCCACCTAACTGCCGGATAGATCTCTGGATCTAACCATACTGGTATCGCTCCATCGCACATTCTACTTGGCTCATTAATTTTCGAGCTTGCACCGAACAGAAAGAAGGTGTTCCATTTTTTTATGTTGCGATTCAATGACTAGTATAGTCCCAAGGAGTCACATAAGCTGACTTCTCAGCCCTTACTCGTTTAATGTTGTAAGGAGGTTTACAGATTTCATCCTGGATCTGTGACCTCTCATAGGAGAAATTAAATTTGCACAGGAATTTACAAGGATGGCTATGACTCGAAACACATTTTATATGGCCGTTAAAGCAGCACGAGGCTTTCTGAAGACTCTGAGACGCGCGTTGCACGTTGTGTGTGCCAGTCGTGGTCCATCAATATATAAATTAAAAGACGCGTTGGCGACGCGTTGCCACGCGTGTGAATATAAAGAGGTTTGATCACGGGACTAACATTGCTCCCCTAAGTTAAAGGAAACAGGAAGTCTTAACTTGTCCTTATTCACGAACGACGAGCAAGCCCACTTGCTCGTCGCTAACAATGGCGTCCCCGAGCTCTTCTCGAGCACCCTCTGCACCGCCTTCCTCTTATCCAACTCAACAGAGACCGAGACCAGGTTCACGCCAAGCAGCGAGGTCCTACAGCTCCTACGATGTCCGACCATATGACAGTACTATTCAACGCCATCATCGTACTGCATCGGCGTCGGCAATGCCATTCCAGAGGACGTCCATAATCTCTCGCCCTGGATCTCCTAGTGTGCCATCTTCTTTCTCACAAGCAGCCGATCCTCGTTTATCCCGCAGTGGCATCGTTTCTACGGTTCTCGGTTCACCATCTCATGAAATACAAGCACAAGACGGACGAGCATCGCCAACCCCAACTGCAGATTTCTCAATAATTGACATGGACATTGAAGATTCTGACTCAAATCCATTCATTCCTGGGGGTTATCCAACCAAAAGGTTTCGGTCTTCGTCTAGGGCTTTCTCGAGAGGTCGTTCTAGCAACCATGGCGCAAGCCCTGCGGCGGGCTGCCAAGACACATCACCCCAGAGCTCTAATTATTTCAAGTCCCTTCTTCCACGTTTATGGGACGTATTCTCCTCGCCAGGGCGAGGCATGAACGTAAACTCTACCTTAACGCCTTCTTCTTCTTCAAGAACCACTTCTCCACCCCCCCAATCGAGTCAATCCTGGTACATAACTCCGAGCGGCAGAAACTCGCCTGTATATTGGAATACAGGCAAAGGTAAAGCGAAGGCATCTACCCGGCCCGACGTCTCAGAACAAATTGACTATTCTGTGTTACCTCCACTGGATGGAGAGGAAGGAGAGCTAATTGATGATGAAGCCTGTTTCATAGACGTACAGGCGACGCATGGAATAGGTATGTTGACCTTCGCTTCCTTGGCACCTACACGTAAACTTACGTTTATCCGTCCCAGATATTATCTCTCTCCTTCCACCCGAACTCGCCTTACACGTCCTGGGTTTGCTTTGCCTATGCAATGCGTCCACGAAGCCCCCCGTATCGCCTGGTAGAAGTACCTTAATCGTTGGTGGTTCTGATAGTGATTCACATGAGGCATTGAAGGCGCTTCTGTCTTGTCGGTTGGTGTCACGTACCTGGTGTCGATTGGCCAGTGACAACGCCGTCTGGCGTGTGCTGTTTATGGGAAGATGGAGCATAGACCTGAGGCGGGCTACAGATTCTAATCAGGTACCGCGAAACGTGAGAGCGACTCTAGGAAAAACATGGGATGTTGACCTAGTGGACGTTGGCTCTAAAGCAAAACGCGTCCTTGGGCTCTCACTCCCTATTATTGACGCACCGATAAGGAACGCACCTCTACGACTGGACTGGCGAATACAGTACCGCGAACGGTTGGAATTGGATCGTCGATGGACTAATAAGGCACGGGGCAGCTTGTTTGGTGACTTGAACCCAACTGAAGATTCAACTCGTCGTATGGCCGGTATCTTCAATGGCATGAATATACCCCCTGTTACAAGCACCAGGAACGTAGAAATAATGAACAGATGGGCAACGCCAAGCTATGAGCCGTCGGCAATGCAAATCGCGGGACATACCGATAGGTGCGGACAAATTCTTTTTATTTAAAAAAAAAAACGGAAATGCAAGAAAACCAAACTGATTTGCTTATACCACCGTTTAGTGTCTATTGTCTCGAGTTCGACTCGCGCCGTATTATTACGGGCTCTAGGGACCGATCTATTAAAGTCTGGAGTCTGCGCACTGGGCGACTTCTCGGAACTTTCGTTGGCGCCCATAGAGGAAGTGTTCTCTGCCTAAAATTTGAAAACGACTGGGATCGTTCAGACTGGAGCGATGAATCCACGGAAGAAGAAGGCCCTGATTGTGTAGAAATGGGCTCGTTCCCCACGTCCAGCACAAGACTTAATGATCATTCAATGACTCAGACTGATACAGCTTCTCAACGCAGCAAAAATATGTCTCCGAGAACCGGCTTCATGGTCAGTGGGAGCAGCGACTGTTCGGTTTGCGTGTGGAACCTCAAGTTGGGCTCACTCATTGCGGACGATGACTCCGCGAGCATCGAGGATGACAAGTCTGTCCGTTACGCTGACGAGAACAGTGATCGGGAAGTAACAGCTGAGGTCAGAGCAGTTTTGAAAGGACACAGTGGAGGCGTTTTGGATCTAAGGATTGACAAGCAATGGATAGTTAGCTGGTGTGTTCCAGGCTTCGCCTTTTTGTTTCCTCAACTTATTGATTTTTATTATTACTTTCTTCTAGTTCTAAAGATGCGGTCATCCGGGTGTGGGACCGCAAAACCTTGAAGTTACACCGCACTTTGCGTGGGCACGAAGGTCCTGTAAATGCTGTTGGTCTTCAGAGCGGCAAAGTGGTACGAAGCTTTTTATGGAAGTTGTATTTCTTCGCTGACGATTTTCTAGGTCAGTGCTAGTGGGGATGGAAAAATGATTTTGTGGGACATTGACAGTGGAGAACGCTTGAGGACATTCGAAGGGCATGATCGGGGGCTGGCTTGTATTGAATTCAAGGTGAGCTCCCCGTGAAGTTTTTGGATCCCAGTGAAGCCTTGTTAAAACTCTCGTCAGGATGATCTGATAGTCTCCGGCTCTAATGACTGTAAAATCAAAGTCTGGAGTGCATCGACTGGTGATTGCCTTCGCACCTTGGTAGGGCATGATGCCCTTGTACGCGCATTATCGTTCGACCCGCGTTCGGGACGACTGGTCAGTGCCAGTTATGACAAAAGTGTCAAAGTGTGGGACCTGGCAACTGGTGAGACTTTTTCATTTTAATTGACAACATCTGGAAGGTTCGGTTTTACCTATTTTTTCCAATATTATCCCAGGCAAACTAGTTCGTAAATTCCAGAAAATCCACGCAAGCCATATCTTCGATGTCAAATTCGACGTTGCCCGAATTGTCAGGTGTGTGAAATTTGTTATCTCGCAGTTCTTTTTTACCCCGTGGCTGACCCATATCTACCTCGATGTCACAGCACTTCACACGACCAAAAGATCGTCGTTTTGGACTTTTCCACTGATTTGAACGCGTCTTTGTTTGTTTGATGATTTCTTATGTCTACGTTGACAGGTCTGGGGCAATCAGCCAAGATATTTATATTTTGGTTATGTGCTATTTCGAATATGGTTATTTTGTTTTTCTTTCGTGCTCTTATCATCTTTCTTGTTTTTGATTGTCATTCATCGCACATCCAACTCTTTCCTCGCGCAATCCCACATCCACATCAATCACCCGCATCGATAACGCATTTACATTTCTTTTGGACGGCCCTCCTTCATAACATGTGTACATCCATCCTCACTCCTCGCGCCTATTTCTGTAATGTTTTCGTGCAATCTATCCTATTCCATCCTTCGGCATTGTTGTTGTAAATTCTACCTAATAGTATTTTTCTTGTTGTATCTGGGTTGCCTCCAAAGGTTGGAAACTCGTGTATTTTATTCTGTATCGCGCTTTACATAGCATTTCAAATATATCGGAGAAAGAAGGTAGAAGGCAATCGATCTCCTATCCTGTAGGATGTAGTACCTTGATTGTATTATGGCTTGTACTAGTTTTTTTTTGAACTGGTTCGAGTAAGATCTTTCTTCTGTGGCCAGCGCTGAGCTAGTTTATTTGTTTTCTTTTGGTTGTTATTTGTGTTTCTGACTCATTTGATTCGGCAGGAAGAGTAGTCATACCAACACTTGCAGCGCAGCGAGTGTGGATGTTGAGCGCCTAATTCGAATCAACATCATTTCCGAATACAGACGAACCAGTACCGTGCAATCACATGTGGCGTGTGGGTGATTTTTTCTCTCGTTTGCATTGCCCCAAACGTCCCAGCCTTCTGATCATCATGAACTGTTGGGAATGGCAGTGGTTCCAAGAAGCGCGATCATGGTGGTGTATTCGTGCTGCGTTCATGTTAGAAGTGTCAGTGCTACGGTTGATTATGATCCTGCAGGTACAGGTGCTTGTTTTCTGTCATAAAGGGAGGTTGGTGACCTTACTACATTTACAAAAGTACACACGCGGCGTTGGCTGTATTCATAAACTAAACATAGCCAAGCGTTTGGCTATGAAATACGTCCAGTAAAACCCGGAACTATCAGAAGAAGGGGTGCCTAGGAGGTTGTCCAGCATGATCCCAAGACACCAGTCGCAGTAAAAGGCACTCAACATGATGAAGAGGATGACGGTGACTATGAAACCTGTGCCAGCCACTTTTCCCGGAGCACCACCACCTAAATAGCAGATGATCATCATGGAGAGGATACCAACAACTAGTGATGCTCCAATGACGGAGTAGAATGCTATTGTTAGGGCCAAAAGCTCGGGAACACGACCTGCCACTTTGACGACTAAACTCATTAGGCCTATCATCCCCGCTATCATCCCAGGTATATCTATCAGTTTGCCAGTAAATGATTTAATATCAGTTTTCTTTTATGGTTTCGCAATACGTCCACTTACATAGAACAATCCACCAAGCTGATTGCTTGGACTTGATTGGCAGATCCATTTCCTCTTCTGGTCGATTAAGATAGAGAATCGCGACATGGAGAGCCGTCAAGCCATTCAGCAACGACATACTGAGCTTCCAAATGGCAATAACAAGCAACTGCCAGGTATTTTTGCATCTTATCATTGTTATTACGGACATGATGATGCAGAGGGATATTCCAATGAACCCCAGAATAAGATCGAATTTGGAGTTGGATATCGTTTTGAACGGCCACAGGGGCTTACGCCCGAACCATAAGCATGCAATAGTGTAGTAGGTGAGGACGTGAGAGATGAATCCCAGAGCCCCAAATGGAAGGCTGTAGCAGTGTAATTCCTGCTGAGGTATATCTTGCTGCAGGGCATCACTTCGAATGTTCAGCAGGTTCATCTGGAATGTATGTTTTGGCGGAATATCATGGGGCAAATGTGCACTGAAAACTCACCTGAAGCAAGGATATCATCGTGCAAATCGTGATGCTGACCTGCACATAAGCGGGCTCAGCTAACCAGGTGTCCGAAGGTGGTAGATGGTCGTGCGTGAACAGGAGGCCAAGGCGTTCATAATTTGTGGGGCTTGTCCCTAAATTCGTCCGTCCTTGGGAACGAATGTATTTATCCCCATAGTTCACTGAAAGCTGTGCTACCCTTGTTAATAACACTGACCAGGACTCTTATGCATGCAAGAACACGTAGAATTTCCCTGCAATATGTTGAGAAAGATGCTTTGAAAAAGATGCGTGTTGCATGAAGGACTGATGTAAGTGCTTAGTAGAAAGAAGAAATTCCATTATTTCTTGGAAGATATCTTGCGCCTGCCCTAAACTCAAAATTGACGCGTCGCGTCGCGTAGAGATTTCAAGCTCTAAACTCTCTCTTCCTTACCATCTTAACCAAGCTTTGTTGAGGCTACTAAGATGTCATCTCCACCTGCTTTAGATTTTCCTTCTTCTGAAATGGACGACGTTACCATGGCGGATGGAACCGCGGAGACCAACCAGACTTTCTCTCAAGCGCCTCCCCCAGCAAATCCACTTTTCCTCGCAGGCACTCCCTCTGCAGCGGGAACGCCAGCGCGACAACGATACGATCCAGGAAATAGCTCACCTTTGAGAGGGGCTACAGCACGAAGGGCTTTAGGAATGAGCACACCGAATCCCAAGACCCCGTTGTTCATCGGTGAGGTTCATTCAACCCGAAATCGAATTATCTGACACGGTTTTAGGTGGCAGTTCCTCTCCAATGGCATTCCCTTCATCTACACCATTAAGAACTCCCCAAAGACGCGTTCAGATCCCCTCAGATCGTCCCCAGGACTCCGACCCACTTGATTTCCCTTCGTCAGCCATTTTGTTACTTGTCCAAACATTCATCTGACTTGTCTTGTTTCTAGCACCCCCGTAGCTACTCCGAAAAACCGCAGAGGAGACATTCACTCTTCTTTAGTTATCACACCCTCCGCATCTCTTCGTCGCACTGCTCGCCCACGAGCTTCTAATAACCTCAATTCTGATGCACTCGAACTTCCACCCTCATCAGCGCCCAATCTGTCTGCTCAAGCCGTTCCATCGGATGAGCCTGACGAAATTAGGGCGATTTGGGGAACCACAGTGAACTTGGCGGAAACAATGAAAGTGTTTAAAGATTTTTTCAAGGGTTTCAAGCCAAAGTATCGTGTTTCTTATGATAGGGAACTTGGTCTCAAGACACGCACTTTCAACTCTCCGGAGGAGGGCGAAGTTGTTTTATACGAAGGTTATCTCAGGAGAATGCGTCAAACTGGAGAGACCAACTTGAACCTCGACGTTACCAACCTTTTAGCGTATCCACCATCGAAAAAGCTGCATTCTCAACTAGTAAAATACCCCCAGGAAGTTATACCCGCGATGGATCAAGTTCTAAAGGATATGATGTTGGAAATTGCAGATTTGGACCAAATCAATGGAATGGAAGGCATGCAAGGGGACGAAGCTGAAGCTGAAATCGCTGAGATTATGGGACGTATATACAAAGTTCGACCCTTTGGATTACCTTCCGTCAATATGCGCAATCTGAACCCAACCGGTTCGTTTTCTTGCCTTTTCATCGAGTGCATGCTAACCGGTTTGCGCAGACACGGACAAGCTGGTGTGCATCAAAGGATTAGTTATCCGAGCCACTCCTGTCATTCCTGACATGAAAGTGGCATTCTTCCGATGCTTAGCTTGCTCGCATACCGTCCAGGTCGAAATTGACCGCGGAAAGATTGAAGAGCCTCACCAATGCCCTCGCGATGTTTGCGCTTCCGTAGGCACGATGAACCTCGTGCACAACCGATGCGAATTCGCCGACCGACAAGTGATTCGTCTACAGGAAACACCCGATGCTGTTCCTGACGGCCAAACTCCGCACACTGTGTCACTTAGTGTGTATGACGAACTTGTGGATGTGTCGAAGCCCGGAGACAGGATAGTGGTCACTGGTATCTATCGTAGCGTGCCTGTGCGCTCTAACCCCCGACAGAGAACCCTCAAAAGTTTGTTCAAGACGTATCTGGATGTCGTGCATGTCAAGTTAGGCGCCGGCAATACCCTAGGACTTGATAAGAGCACGAGGCCTGCAGGGGGTGATCGTGTACCAGGCGTCGGGGGACTTGGTGACGGAGGAGATGAGGATGAAGAAAGGGAAGGACGTCAAAGCCGTAAAGCCGAGCTGGAGCAGAAACTAAAGGAAGTCAGTCAAAGGCCGGATGTGTATACGTATCTCGCAAGGTCCTTGGCTCCGTCTATCTGGGAGATGGACGATGTCAAAAAGGGAATTTTACTGCAGCTGTTTGGAGGAACCAACAAGAGCGTCGCCAAGGGTGGAGGCGGAGGTGGTCCAAGGTACAGGGGCGACATTAATGTCCTACTTGTTGGTGATCCTGGTGTCAGTAAATCACAAATCCTCCAAGTAAGAATTTCGTGTACATTATACGTCCTCCATCAGCTTATATTACTTCGTTCAGTATGTCCACAAGATTGCCCCTCGTGGAGTTTATGCCTCTGGCAAGGGCTCTTCTGCGGTTGGTCTGACCGCATATGTCACTCGTGATCCAGAGAGCAAACAACTTGTGTTGGAAAGGTACAACTCCTGGATTATCTCCTGAAAACCCCATTTTTGATTACTTTTTCGTAGTGGTGCTCTTGTTTTGAGTGATGGAGGTGTCTGCTGTATTGATGAGTTTGATAAAATGTCTGATGCGACTCGAAGTGTTCTCCATGAAGTCATGGTAAGAAATATTTTCATCATGTCTGTTGCTTGTCCATGTGACTAATTACAATATCATAGGAACAACAAACTGTGTCCATCGCTAAAGCGGGAATTATCACAACACTGAATGCTCGGACATCCATTCTCGCTGCTGCCAATCCTGTAGGCTCAAAGTACGACGTCAACCTCCCGATTACAAGGAACATCGATCTTCCACCTACCTTGATTTCTCGATTCGATCTTCTGTACCTTGTCCTTGACCAAGTAGACGACGCTCTTGATAGGAGATTGGCGCAGCATTTGGTTGGCCTGTATCTCGAAGATGCACCTACAAATGAGTCTCAAGATATCATGGTACGTCTCTGTTTGTTGTTTCCAGATGGTATCGGTTGTTGACAACGTGAATGTGTAGCCCATGCAAGAGCTGTCTGCGTACATAGACTATGCTCGATCTAAAATACATCCTGTCATATCCGAAGAAGCGGGTAACGAGCTCGTAAACGCGTACGTTGAGATGCGCAACATGGGCGACGACCCTCGTGCGAGCGAGAAGCGGATCACGGCCACCACTCGTCAGCTCGAGAGTTTGATTCGTCTTTCCGAGGCTCATGCCAGAATGAGGTTCTCGGACTTTGTCGAGGTGGATGACGTCAAAGAATCCAGCCGCCTCATGCGCGAAGCTATCCGGACTAGTGCGATGGATCCCAGGACTGGCAAGATCGATATGGGTTTGCTCAATACGGGTACTGGCTCTGGACAGAGGAAGTTGAGAGAGGATATGAAGAAGGAGATTTTGACTTTATTAGAGGGTGCAGCAAAGGGCAGAGGACTGAAGTGGTCTGAGGCTCTGAGGCTTTTGGGCGAACAGAGTAGTGTCAAGGTTGATCCTGTAGAATTTGGAGAAGTCATCAAAGGATTGGAGAACGAGGGAATTCTCAAGGTTGCTGGAGAACGGGAGAAGAGGACGATCAGGAAGATCGAGGCATGATGTACCTTTCACTTTATATTTCTTTCTTTTCTTCTTTTTTTGCTTCCTGCTTTCCTTGCTCTTCCCTCTCCTCTCTCACTCGTCTTCCCTGTTGGCTAAATGTAATCAAGCGTTTGTATATACACTGAAAGTTTAATCTGTAGTTGTTAAATGGTATGTTTTATGGTTCGTGCCCTGCCCGAATCGCCAGTGTCATCCAAAAATCTCCCGCCGAATCGCCTTCCATCAGGGCGACGAACCCTGTGGGTTCTCTAAGTCACTGAGAGGATAAGGAATCGCAACAAAAATGAAATGGCCTGATACCAAGGACAATCAAGAAATAATGTCCTTCCTGTTGTTGAGTCCCTCTGAGTGTCTTCATCTTCCAGTTTTTCCCGTTTATCGAAATTGAAGGATTGCATGAGAAGGTTCCACATAGATTGTCGTCCACTTGCAATGAGATCCTTATCAAACATCACAGATTTTTTTATCGTATTTACTGTACACAAAAAGGTTTTACGTAGATTGACATCCAGATTATATGGGCACAATAGATAGTCTCCAGGAGCGAAAATAAATCCAGTAGGGCACTCAAGTGGGTACGTGGGTATGATGGCACCGTTTACTGCTCGACGATGCATGCACAGGTTCCTGTGGCTTCCATTTCAATTAAATTCTGTATGGTGGTATCTGCGATGTTGTGCAGCGCTTCCGATGTAAGGAATGCTTGGTGGCCTCTGGAGCGAAGTTGTTGAGCAATGAATTGGAAATCGTATCATATTCCGACACTCACGTCACGAAAACATTATAGAAAGATAGCAATCGCGCAAAACTATCGTCGGCGATGATTTTCTCGCTCGAGTCGGCAAAGAAATACCCTGATTCGCGCTCGTACACGTCTAACCCAACAGCAGAGACGTGACCCGTTTTCAGAGCACTGCACGGAGTAGGTCAATGTGAAGCAAGTAACAGACAAGAATCCGAACACGCAACATACCGAATTAAAGCGTAAGTGTCAATTAGGGCTCCGCGAGAAGTGTTGATGAGGACAACCCCTTTCTTGGTCAGAGCCAACGAACTATCGTTGATAATATATTTTGTACTTTCAACCAGGGGACAATGCAAACTGATGATATCCGAGGATGACAGAAGGTCGTCGAGCTTATCGACATATTTTATGCCGTATTCTTCTGCGAGTTTAGAAGGAAAAGGGTCATAAGCAATGACGTTCGCTCCAAAGCCCTTTGAGAGGATCTTGCCCGTCAGCAAACCGATCTTTCCTGTACCGATGATCCCTATTGTCTTGCCGTGGATGTTGAATCCTAGTAGTCCATCAAGTAGGAAGTTTCCTTCGCGTACACGATTGTACGCTTTGTGGTACTTTCTAACGACCGTCATTATCATTCCAACGGCAAATTCCGCGACAGCTTCTGGAGAGTAAGCTGGAACTCGAGCAACCTTGATGCCGTATTGTTTGCTGGCTTGTAGATCTACATTGTTATATCCAGCACATCGGAGAACGATGTATTTCTGATAGTAATGTAAGTGATTGGGATATGCAGCTAAACGATCTAGCAAGCACTCACAACACCCTGTTTGCTGAGTCTTTTGACAACAGTAGCGTCACATATGTCGTTCACGAAGATGCACACGGCGTCAAACCCTGCAGCGAGGGTAACAGTCTTATCGTCGAGAAGTGGATCAAAGTATTGGAAAATCAATTCCTTCCCCTCCGGTACAACCGCTTTTTGTATCGATTCCACATCGTACTACAATGAGGGGATCAGTGGTAGACGCTGAAGATAGGTGGCAGATCACTCGCTTTCTTCGCTCCAAAGACTGCTATTTTCATGGTCGGAGAAGGATGCAAGATTGATGCAGTCCACCGCTCATCTCCATACTTTATTTGAACATTGCGGCCCAGTGTATGTTGTCAGCATCTTGGTCCATATTGAATTGATCGAATCACATCCATCCAAAAACCGAAATTATATCGGAGTCTGCTTACAGGAGACTAGGGAAGGGGCCTGAAAGGGCACCTGGCACATACTATCTAATCATGTCGAGATAACATCAAGATAACATATATATCCGTAGCCTCGTCACCAAGTTCCCCGTCGGGTCAGGAAGGGACTCTCATAAGTGCATTGTTGTTATTTTGGTAGGTCTCTTTCAGTTAGGGGAGTTTGCCTTTGATAGCAGACTTCTGGAGGGTCTAGGTGACAATAAATTGTGTTGTTCGTTCCCGAGAGTACTTTCTCTCTTCCTTGAATTTTAATGACTGCATCATTGTAAACAAACTTCAGCATAACGGGTGTTCGATTCGGGTGTATACTTGTTTTGTCATTTCAGTGATTGAAGCGAGAAAAAGTTTAGACGCGCAAGATTTCTCTCTCTCCTCTCATATCATGAAGTCAACGAGTTCCACTCAAAGCTTTCTCCCTTTCTTCGCTAACGGCCTTTGCCATCTCCTTCATTGCCTCAGCACCCATGGTGGACGAACTTAATAATACTGTTCTACCGTTGGGGAGTGTTAACGGGACCTGAAGTGAACCTGAAGCTGTCTTCGTTGCCGCCGCCCTGACCCTAAGGTCTTCTCCATCGTCGATAACAGAACATGCAGCGCCTGGGCGACAATAAGGCTTATGGTTTTTCCAATCAGCCTTCTGGCAAGATTTGGAACAATAACTAGGCTTTTTGTCGGGGTCGCAGCGTCCCGCGCCTAGCGTGAGGAATTTTTTATTTTCATTTTCAAATGACGCGGTTTGAAGAGGGAAGCTTACAATGAGATAACATCGACCCGGTGTCGGCCCCCAATTTACATCCAGGCGCTGCACATCGATAACGATTTGGATTTTTCATCCTGTGCTTAATCATCTTCTTTTGGCTCTGTTGCCATTGGAGGTCTCGTGCCTCAAGGGCTTGGACAGCATCCTCATACCACAAGTCCAACTCAGGCACACTGTCTGCGTGATTTTCG
This sequence comes from Agrocybe praecox, assembly GCA_964017145.1. NCBI lineage: Eukaryota > Fungi > Basidiomycota > Agaricomycetes > Agaricales > Agrocybaceae > Agrocybe > Agrocybe praecox. Next base: position 958,608 of record OZ024848.1, on the reverse strand, counting down.
AAGACGTTCTTCATGAACCAGAGGACACTTGGGGAAGCCTCAGAAACACCAGGTAAGGCAGTAGTGCACAATCGAGCCGCGACATTAGCGTGATGGCAGGCGGCGAACAGGTACCTACGGCGGAGCTCCATCCCGCTGGATTTAATGCACCAAGAAATAAGGAGACCATGTGCCATTGCCTTCACTTTATCCGAGGCAGTGTTGGAATACGCTGCTTTAATGAGGTAGTCATGGGCACGCTTGCGGTTACGATTACACCCTAGTCCAACAGTGAGTCTGATAAGTTTAATTGTCAGTGACAATGTCATACATGGAAAGAGTTAAATTAACCTTATAGCATAGTCCAGGGCTGCTTCACCATCTCCCCTATCAGCTTCTGCATTGAGGATGCGTTCTGGTTTCTTCTCGACGAGCTCCATCACTGTGTCTAGTTCCTTAGACTGCATCTCTCCTTGAGACTTGGCATCGTATTCCATCCCGCCAGACGGTAAGACGTTCAATCTTTCGAGAATATAATCCAAGTAGAGTTGTATTCCTTTCTGTTCATCCGACGATATAAAAGGACCTGGCTGACGTGCAGGAACAGCTACTTGGAAGTTCTCGAATTTAATGGAATCAGGAACACCAATAAGTCTAGCAACGGCACCAGAATGACCGGCAAGTGCTTTTAATTGCTCAAATATGTCGACAAAAACATTTTGAGCGATAGCAATTGTTGATGGCTCTGCAATTCCGATATTCCAAAGCGTTTCTGAAACGACTCCTATGCGCTTGAGCTCACGACCCACTGCAACAGCCACAGTTTTGTCATCCGTGGTAAGTTTCCAAGGGGAGATTAGAGGTGTTGAGTCTGAGGATTCCGACGTCCTGCTTTGACCCATATTACTGACGAAGGCATATACAATGGCTTTAGCAAGCATTGGAGCGGCTTCCTTAGCCGTATCTGGAAAGAAGGCAAGGCCATCCTGGTTGAAAGGGATACCCAATGGCAATCTCTCGATTTTCGTGTACTGTGACTGGGGTTGGACAAAATTGATGACATGCGATGGGGTGGGTTCCAGTTGGATGAATCGAATGTCAAAGTGCCACTCGTTCGGGATTCCAGAGGGTGCCTTGGGACTGCGTGGCAATGCATTGAAGGCCGCGACGAGTTCCTTCAAGGACATGTTTGCAAAGTCCTGCATCATTTCTTCTGGGTGAGGCCTATTGGGCAGCGGTTTGAAGTTTGAACAAAGATTAAGGCCAAGCCTATTGGGATAACCTCCATACTTTAAGCTTTATCTTACACGGCTTTCGGCTTTCTCCGCATTGTAGGAAACAAAAATAATTCCTTTCAAAGAACTGACGCTAGGTCTCTTTTGTTGTATTTCCTGCACCCCTGTGGGTCTTCTAGAATATCACCAAAGCATGCGCGACATTCAAATGTTATTGGTTTTCCGAATTCGTTGTTCCGCACACGTATGGCTGACAAACCCCCAAGGCTACAAGGACCGCTAACACGCGTCGCTAGTTGTTCGTCGATGCATGGTTCTGTTCAGAATCTGACTTCCCCGGCTGTTTTTGGTTCGTAGTGGCCCAACCTGTCTATCCCCGATCTTCTTAATCGGATAAGCATTGAAGTCGAATGAATCGCGGGTATTGATTATTGAGTGCTTTCTGGTGGAAAAAAGAGTTGAAATGAAGTCCAATGAGTTGGTCAAAACTCAAAACGGCCGTCGGCATGGCTGCGTTTCGGGAATTCAAATATTTAAACAGAGTATCGCATGTCACATGTTACGTCACTCTCAAGCGCCCACCTCAACTTCAACGCTTTTGCCTGTACGGGTAGTACACTCTGAAAGACACGTTTCCAAGAATCTCATGGTTTCCCCCCTTCCGTTCTGCCTCATCGTACTGAGAGGACTTCTTCAGGCGCGGATGATCAAGGCCATTGAAAAGAGTTCGATGAATCCATTCATCGCATTATGTATTGACCCGGAAAACTACCTAGGGCTTTTTGTTTGCCACGGCCCCAATTTGTTTTTATCGTGAAAACTTACAGCTGAATCTAATTTTGTGCACAAAAACTTATGCTACTGGAAAACAATAGGGAATAGTCCGGATTCTAGTACGACCGAAGGCACACTTTGAAACCAACACACAGGTACCTGAATAGCTTGGATTCGATTAGAAGCCTTTTTACGACTACCTACTTCCAAAAATGTTGACACCGCCTATTTGAGATGCAACAATACAAGCGCCCGAAGACACGTTTTCTCCTTCTCAGCACCCTCGCCACACGAACGCAATTCTTCGTGCTCGGATGGCCAAGAGAGCTACATACCTCGAGTTTCATATGCGCGAGTATAAATACCTGCATATATTCACCTAAAGGGACACCCAAGATGGCGTTCATCTCTGAAAAGTTTCTTCCATCCGGAAACTACATCATCATCAATGATAAATACGATCTTTCCATCGCGTATCGCGAAAGCTCTTGCAACAGCCCCAGTGGCATGAGCTCTGCTGGAGGGAAGAGCATTCAGGTACATATCCCACCTCTCTCTTGGACAGTATTCTGATTACTTCACAGTGGAACATTACGCTCCTGTCCCACAAGAAGTGGGTGATTGAGAGTGCATCCAGTGGATTCTCTGCGAACCTCCCATCGAATGCACAAGAGTGGGACGAAATCACTGCAAGACACTCTCATTACAAACCACACCAATGGGTGATCAAACAACGTCAGGAAGACCCAAACACATATTTGTGCGTAACAACGCTCGAGCAAACATACATACCTTCATTCATTTCTGGTTCGTAGGATTTACTCTCCTACTGCCACTGGACTTTTCTGGAGCCTCAGCAGTTCCCAAGAAGGCACCGTAGTAAGTTTCTTAAAGCGATATCCAGCCATCCAGAGGCTCATAAGGACATTTACTCTAGCCTCAGCTGATTTCCGACAGTACAAACGAGGCGGCTTGGTGGAGATTCAAGAGTGGATCACTTACAGTGGCGAAAGCGGTATGGTATCTTTGTCATAGGCCGTAATGCTAAATTGATTGACCTTCGGCAGCTACATGACTATTCTACTCCCCTGTCCGTGATACGACCAACATTGCACCCACAGGGTGAATTACATAGGGTAGCAATCACAATTCCACCTGGATGGCTCGCGACCATTTCTGCTGTATCAATGATCCACTGCATGAACCTTGTCCGCATCCAACGCAAGGTTCGCGGTGTGCTTGAAACACAGGACTTGATCGGTTCTTGGGAAACCACTGGCGTTATGACGGTCGAGTCCAGCGTCAGTGCAAACTCGCATGCATTCCATGCGGTCTCCGATACGGCAACCGTCCTGGTGCTCGAAATTTTCCACACGAAGAGTGCCGACGCTGTGGACGACCCTCTTCGTTTGGCCTGTAAGGCGAAGTATAGCAGCCGTCTGCAGGTCTCTTCGGTATGATTTAACTTCTCTCTTTAGTTTTTCCGACACTTGACATCTCTCTAGGCGTCGAGACCCACCGACTTCAGGAGCTTTCCGGATTACGAGACGTTCTACGTGAGCCTGCAAATATGCTTATAAAGTATGATTTCTTATAGAGGTGAATCAGATTCTTGATGGGGACCAACGTCTTGGAATAAACGCAATTGCCACCGTTCACACGAGCGTCAAAGTCTTCGTCGACCTCGATGATCCTGGAAAGCCTCTTCCGGGCACGGTGCATGAAGGTTACGATGTCCATCTTGACTTGCCTCGTCCTAGGTTCATGGACGAATACTTGGAGTATGCGCGTCACATATTAAAAGCTTTATTCATCTTTGACTAATGCTTCTGCGTTCTAGTAATTATGATATTATATTTGTCATTGATGATTCAGGCTCCGTGAGTAGTCGGCCATTCTCTCCGCTTTCTTGGGTACTAGATTTATGGTTTTCAGATGCACGGAGAGAAGTGGCAGCAAGTGAGGGAAGCCCTTTCCCAAATCGGCAACGAGGCAATGCAGTACGATGCTGATGGTGTCGATATTTGCTTCCTTAACTCTTCCGTTGTTGGGAAACGCATCAAGGTTGGTTTTTCGTTTACTTCTAGCTCAGATGAAAAAGGTTAACAACTGCATAACAGTCTCAAGAGGAGCTATGGGATGCGTACGATCAAGTACAACCAAACCGTAAGGCTGCAATATTTTGAAAGCAAGCTCCTAAAGTTTACATCGTCCCTTATGCGTATAGACGGTACCCCAACAGGAGCGAAATTGCATGCAATTTTGGGGGCAATAATCGCTAAGCTCGACGCTGCAGTTGGCACCGCCGCCTATGGAAAAATTAAACCAGTTGACATAATCGTACTCACCGATGGGGTACCGACTGACGATCCCGGAACGGTCATTCAGGCAGCAGCGCGTCGCCTCGACGATGCAAAGCACCATCCCAACTGCGTTGGTATCCAGTTCGTGCAGATTGGTAATGACAATGGCGCAGACCGAGCGTTGCAGGCGTTATGTAAAGGTCCTGTCAGGGTAAGCAAACGTTTGCCTTCCTCTTTGCAGTCAGATATTGATTCAAGGCTGTAGAACATGGTCGACACGGTTCCATATGTGCAACGTTTCACTCCAGAGAGGCTCAAGAGAGTTTTGCTCGGTGCTATGCACCCTTCCATTAGGGCGAAAATCTAAGGGTGCGATTCCGATTGGGCTCTTTTGTTTTTGTTCTTCTCAAAGTCTTCTGTGTCAAGGTGAAATCTGGGTGGAATTCAATTGCCACATAGCCGTGTAAGATTTAAAGCTCCGGTTTAAAGCTCGGTCGTCCAATCAATCGCAACGCGTTCTTTCACGTTCTTTCTTACTGACTATCTAGTTTCGCTTTCATGTATCTACCTCTCGAATGAATTGTATGCACCCGCTCACGAGTTTCATACGCATCTCTGTCAAAACTTCTGCGTTCTCCTATTGAAATTCAAACTATTTTGAAGTGGTTTGAACAGCATTTTGTTTGGCATCGAAGCAATGTGCACCAGGCTACAAGGCGCGAATTCATTACAGTCTCCTTGGAGCTCTGCGATCATCGGACTTCTTTGACGATGAAGGAAGGTCATGGAACGTAGTCGGGTTTTCAAGTATCAAGGTGCCTTTCAACTACCACCCATGTTTTCGCGGTGAGCCCCATGTTTCTCGATGGTCTACATCGGCGCTTGCTCCCATACCACGCAGAAATAGTCTACAATCGAGTTGTACACACCCCTCCAAGGTTTCTTTCCTCTCTTACACCAAAACAAGGTACCTCCCAAAATACTGTTATTTTAAGGTGGGGTATATATAACACTGGTTCAGTGGATTCTGGAGTAATATTCGTTATCAGCTGCCCCTTAAGCACACGAAAGAAACATTTATTTGTCTTCTTTTTGCTATGATATCAGGTTCTGCTGCAGCAGTGCCTCACTTCTCATGACATAAACATGAACATATCTAGGTCGTCACCGGGTTTAACGCACTCTTCTCTGAATTCTTTCGGTCCGGGCTGAACATGGACGCACTTTAAAAGCTCGTCAGTTTTGCAAGCTTTCGAGTTCAAACGAGCAAACAAAGATGAAGGCTTTCGGGACTTTGTTTTCGATAGTGGGGCTCGCGTTGGCCCAGACCGGACGTATGTGTCGATTTCATTTGCTGAGGACGATATTAACGTTAACCCATAACAGTGGCACCCAAGAAATACTTGAGCTTACCCCTTGGAGCAGTCAGACCATCTGGATGGCTTATGGACCAGGTAAATATCATGGACTATTCGACTGACGTTTTGAATAAACCTCCATTCGATAGTTGAAAGTCCAAACTAATGGACTCGCAGGACACGAACACGAATTCTACCACTAGCATGTTTTCTCTTTCCATACAAGATGCTTATCCCAATTGAAGAATAATATCAACAGCGTCTCTCAAACTGACTGGGTCGGCGGAACTTCTTTCTATTCAAACCTGGAAGAAGGTAAATCTTCTACAAAGTTTAAGTAGACAGTCACAGACCAACCTTTTTGTTCAGCCGGTAGCTACTGGTTTGTGAGTTATAATTTTGTTTTGAGACCTTTGCAGTGCCTAAAACGGTCTTTTAGAACGCAATGGTACCGAACGGTATTCTGGTCAACAACTCCGCCATCAATGCAAAGACGTCGGCATTTTTGTCCTACGTGCTATCTCATCAAGACTCTACAGGATGGCTCGGTCCTGAGGTTAATACCACCAAACCTCGTTATCTATGGGGAAGGTATGCTGGACCGATGCCTTATGCTAATGATATATTGTTAAACTTATTACTTTTTTAGATACCCATTTATGTTTGGCGCAATTCAAATGGCAGAACACGACCCTACCTTGACCAACCAAGTCGTTACTGCATTGCACAAGTTTGTTGCTTTGGCCAACACAATGCTGCATGCTGGTCAGGGTGTAGAGGCCTGGACACAGACTCGATGGGAAGACTTTGTCATCGTCCTGCAGTGGTACGTTCATCTTGTTACGTTACTAAGACATTCTTTGATATAACAAGTGTCGTTATTCTAGGTTATATGACAACCATCCTAACGGGAAGGAGACGCTCCTTATTGACACGATGGAACAACTGAAGTACACCGGTGTGCCCTGGGAAAAAGTGTTCAGTCCTCAGGTAATATTTACGTTCATATTTATCTCATAAATGTTGATAGTTTCTTCACGAAAGTATTTCCCTACGACGGCTGGTAGGGTGTTCTATTTGAATGTGCACAAATTTCTCGCTGATTATTGCATGACTTACCAGTTGAGCACACTCCGGTAATTATTCATCATAACTCCATATTCTCGTTCCTGATTTGTATGAATAGAACCCTTTCAACCTTCCTTTGACGGTACGACCCTGTTGCATCGGTTTATGTTTATGATATGTGTACTGACCTACATGTAGTGGCATGGTGTCAACATGGCCGAAGGTCTGAAGGCGCTTCCTTCAACCTACCGATTTACTCATAACCAATCCGGTATTTATACCATATTCGAGTACTCAATCTATGATCTCTAACAGCAACTCCACGAATAGATCTTGATGCTGCCAGCCAAGGATGGGACTTGCTATTCCAGTACCATGGTCGTCCTTCGGGGATATTCGCTGCCGACGAATACCTTGCCGGTTTGGAAGCTGTTAGAGGGTATGTTTTTTTACTATCGCCTTAGAATCTTCATATTAATTGTATCTATTGTTTAGAACGGAACTATGCTTAGTTGTCGTACGTCTCTTTCCAAAATCGAGATCAAACCAGTGACATCAACGTGAACCTTTTCCAGGAAACAATGTTCTCGTACGTAGCATCGAAATCTTGACGGGTTGTTTTTATTGAGTATTGAATTATGCGATAGTGGCTCTTACTTGTACCAGGTCATCGGAGACCCCAAGTTCGCAGATCGAGTAAGTAATTAAAAAATGCATCTATCCAAATGGTATTTACACACCTCAGGTTGAACGCATCACATACAATGCCCTTCCTGCTACTCTTACGGGAGGTAAACCACATTCCAAAGCTTGTTTGGCAAAAGCATTTGCTAATACTCTGCAGATATGTGGTCCAGGCAATATCTACAACAGCAAAACCAAATCGCAGCGAAGAATATGAATCCGTGAGTAACAGCCTTACTGGCATGACCGTCGTAGTAAATTTGATTAATATATTAACTCGAACAGTAATCCTTTCCCAAATGATGGGTACGTACTACGACGACGACGAACCTCTTGAGGCGATTAATTAACTGTAAACTCGTTATTCAAGGGCATATTCCAATGTCTTTGGTCTAGAGCCCAATTATCCGTACGTAATGACATCTTTTTCGTTTGACTTGGAGGTAATTTAAATGATTTCATACCGAACAGTTGTTGCACAGTCAACCACCCACAGGGATGGCCTAAATTTATCTCGAATGCATTTTTGACCACGCCCGATCAAGCCTCTCTGGTTAATATCTACTTGGGGCCGTTCCAAACTTCTACGACCTTGTCTTCAGGTACGTATTGTCAGCCTCAGATGCTTCTTGAAATTAAAATTCTTTACACAGGCAACCCAGTCAGCGTAGTTGTCGACACACAATACCCCTTCAGTGATGCACTAACCACCACCATTACCGCGACCAAGGCTTTCACCTACTATGTTCGCATTCCAAGCTGGGTGGTCGGTGGAACTATCGCAGTAAATGGTGGAGCAGCCAAGGCTGTCAACCCTTCCAATGGTCTTCAGGCTGTTGCAGTGGGGGCTGGAACCACAAAATTCGTTCTCAACTTACCCGCACCCATTACCATCGGTTTAGCCCTTTTTTGAATCCCCATTTCTGTCATTGCTTACTCTTTTTTGTAGAGAGCAGGCCTCACGGTTCCGTTGCCGTCCACCGAGGCCCATTGCATTACGCGTTTGATAGTAAGTTGACCACACCATTAAACATGGATGAAAGTATTATTAATCACTTAAAATAGTTGCACGTAACCAGACCGTTCTGACGACGAATAGTCAGCAACCTCTTGCCGTTGACCTGGAATTTGATGCCACAATCAAATGGCAATACGCCATTGACCCAGCCACTTTGAAGTTCAACGCAGGAACACCACCATCATCACTTCCTTCTCCCATCTTTGACTCCGGGAAGCCTGCAATGTCAATCACGGCTACTGCGTGTCCAGTTTCTTGGGCTACAGCTGGCGATACATTTGCCGCATCTCCTCCAACCAACCCCGCATGCACAGGCTCGCAAACCACTATCAAACTCATTCCTTACGGCGTGAGTTCCGTTCCAACTGTTGAGTGAATTGCTAACTTACACTTCCTTTTGCCACCACAGGCGACCAAGTTGCGGATTGGCGAGTTCCCTGTCTTCACATCAAATTGAGAATTGTTTTTCCGGATGTTTTTGTCATCTCTTATGCTTTTCGGTGCAAAGTGTTGTGAATATCGAAACCAATTGAACTTTCATTATCAAATATGCACGCCTTACATGTTCAAGAGGTTTTACGTGTCATTATGTGGCCTTTCGGCGATCAACGCCTCAATTGACAATGCTTTAGGTACTACATATGTGAATATCATTTCGTGGCTACTGAATCAATCTCTCATTCGACCAAATTTTGCTCGGATAGAGGGGTGCATGGCTCCGAGTAAGACTCTTTTAAGCCTTTCTGGAGTAAACTCTTCAACATATGGGACAGTGTCGACCATACTCTATTGCAAGAACCTATCAGATGTTTAATCTCAACGCATGTCTATTCCAAAACTCACCCGTACAGGGCCGTCGCACAAGGCGTTCAATGCGACGTCCGCCCCTTCTTCGTTGCCGATTTGGACAAACTGGATGCCCACTGCATTGGGATGGTGCAGGCCTTCGTCCAGCAATTGTGCGGCCTCCTGGATCACTGTCGCTACATCGTCAGTCGGTTCACCGTCGGTAATGACAATGATGTCGATGGGTCTAATGTGACCATAGATCGGTGTGTCAACCGCCCTGTTAAGCCTCTGGATGACCTCTCCTAAGACCACTTTAAGTCGCGCGCCAGTAGGTGTTCGGTCTATATATTCCGAAGATAATATAATTGGATTGGGGGCGTTTTTCCTGTGTTTATTGTACATACCGTATGGTCGAACTCTATCAAACACCGCCCAAATCTGTTCTTGTGCCTAGTTCTCGTTATTATTTAAATTTTATTGGCTTCCATCGCAAGATATACTGACCTTTATCCTGCGTTGCTGTACCGTAGAATTGATGAACAACATATCAACCCCATCTGCGTCATACTGCATTGCTTCGTCCCCAATTTGAGACAGAGCAGCGCGAACTTGCTTCCACCTCGAACCGCTCATCTAAGAGAGGTTAAGTTCATTCAAGAACGGCAAATGCATCAAATAATCTCACCGAGCCGGAATCGTCAATGACGAAAATGATGTCGTATGTACTACGAGTAAAAGTTCGTGAGACAGGAATAATTTTCATTCGGATTGTGGATACACACTCCAAGTATTCGTCCATATACCCTGGACGAGGTCTGTCAAGATCCAAATTATAACCGTCGTTCACCTTGTCTGGATCAGGTTTGTCCGGAATAGTATAATCCACGAAGGTTTTGACAGTGGAGTGGATTGTCACTATTGCGTTATGTCCTGCGTTTGGAGTCTCGTCAAATATCTACGGCATAATCAGAGGGTGAAATAGAGATGGAAGTAAAAACATGCCCAGAAGGTCTGATAATCCGGAAAATTCCTCATGTCGGTAGGCCTCGAGTTCTAGAGTGATGTGTTCCACCTGAGTCCACGAATGTTCCAAGCAAAAAAAGAACGTACCGAGGTTGTCCTCAAGTTGTTGCTGAAATCTCGCTTTGCTGGAAGTCCAAGGGGATCCCGTCGACGGGTATTTTTTGAATGATATAGTTCCAGTATAAGTACTGATGTCTCCTCGACTGCTTGAAGCGCGTACGAGTTAGCATCGTTGCCGCTAAGAACCATCGCTGTATCAACCGACTCCCATGGACTGATAAAGTCCTGCAGTTCAAGAACGCCTTCAACCTTGCGAGATATGCGTATAAGATTGGTGCATTGGCCGACGGATACCTAATGAATAAAGTGATTAGCAATGCTCTAAGACTATCCGAGATCTGTGGAGTTTGATACTACCGCAGAAATTGTCGTAAGCCACCCTGGAGGGATCGTGATTGCCACCCTGTGTTTATCATTTAGAGGAGGATGTAAAGTCGGACGGGTGACATCCAAAGGATGGATTGCTTGATTCGTATTCTTTTAGTATGAAATTAGTATACAAAAGATGTCCCAGCAGTATAGCGACATACAGATCCCCTGGTCTGCCCAGCGGCGTCAACATTCTTGAATTTCCACCAAGTCGAACTATCCGTATTATCGCGCAGTAGTTGAGGCTGTTATAATGTAATGTTTGTCCAGATCAGCGTTTTGTTTCTGGCAGAAAATGATGTTGCAAGCCTCTCACAGATGCACCTTCGTCTGTAAGCATCAAGCCCCAGAAAAGTCCAGTCGCTTTAGGAGAATAAATTCTTCATGGTGAAGTAAGCTCTTATAGGACCCATGTTAAATCATTTGCCTTACATGTAGGTATCCTTATCTGCTTGACGTTTCTTGATGACCCACTGATGGGGCTGGTCTTCTCCTGGCTTCGTGCAGATGTCGTCTTCCTCTTCAGGATCAGGAGGGATATCTGCAGTGAAGCCATTCGAACGGCTTTCAATTATCCATTTCTTCTGAGTAAGCAGGGTGACACTCCACTGTGAACAAATACTTTGGTTAGCACAATGCTTAAGTGATTTGAAAATTGGTCCTTGGATGTACGTGCCTGGATGTTCTCGTCTGTCGTCGATTTCACCAGCCCAACGTCGTCTTCTTCACGGCATCCAATGGAGAGGTCGTGTTTGGCATTGATTATGATATATGTGCCAGTTGGCAGGAACTTCTGAGATGCAAATGACATGCTACCGAGTTCAATGAGGAGAATCAAGAAGTCAAAATGATACAGAGTTTAGTATAAAGGTATTCGTAGAGTGTCATGCGAAAGATTAAACAGATAAGAGACAGCTAATCTGAAAGTTGATGTATATAAAGCGACTGCAGGAGCTTGTGTGTCCTGGTTGTCAATTTAAGTTGGGTCGTGTGGGTCAGCAGCCAGGCCTCCAGGGGTCACTGGTCACTAGCCTCGGTTAAGATTGATAGGCTTAGGACTAACGTAGATTCTAGAAGCACATTCTTCCACAGTGAGGAGTTATTGTCACGAACGTTCACACAATAAGCTTCCTCTGGGGAAAAGCGCAGCATAAAGATCTCTTCGCAGTCAATTTAGGCGCCCAAGAACATGAAGAAGTCGGTTGAGCACAAGGTAAAGGAGTACTGAGAATGCGCTGGCGATATAGCAATCATAAATTTCCCACGCAGCTGTCATAAAATCTTGTTTAAGTTCCGAACATGCATATTCCGAGTCACAATCAAAGCCAGATCTGTGCTAAAGAGTCTACGATGGAGAATTCTTGAGAATTTGACTCAGGCCTGAAGGGGCCCGACAGAAGTTCAAGAGATAAAAATATTTGACAAGGTCTTGTGCTCAACGTATACGGTTATAGAACACGGTCATGCGATGCGAACTCAATCTGAGTTTTGGATAGGCCTAACCATTTTCCTTACAAGGTACGGTATTATCTCAAATCCTTCTTTAAACAAGCCTAGGTGCTAATTTGTGTCTTTGCCCCGTCATTCTTACCATCCTTTTCTTTAGTAACGCAAAACAACAGGAAGCCAAACATATTTTCTGATATTACACAATGTCGGCTTTTGTGGCAGAGAAATTTGTCACGTCAGGAGTCTACAGTATCGTCAATTCTGGTCAGGGAAAGACCATCACTATTGGCGCAAATAGCGTTGTTTCAAGCTCAACAGATACACATGCGGTAAGCCATAATTTACTTCTAAACTCTAGCCTCATTCCGGCTTATTTATTTATTAGTGGGCAATCGTCATGTCAGCAGAAAAGAAATGGCAACTTCGTTGTCAAGCCACTGGAGATTCATGGGGTGTCAATTTGAAGTCGGATACCATACATTTACGACCTCCTCGACATAAGCCTCAGCAGTGGGTCATTAAACGATGTTCTGCAACGACAGACTCCTACATGTAAGTGCCAACTTCTACAGGCTGCATGCAGTACTTACTGAACTTTTAAATCCCAGACTATACTCAACGTCTTATCCGGGACGATTTCTGACCTTATCTGACACTCGAGAACAGGCATCGGTACGTTTACTTGGGTGATTTCTTGTCCGAGGCTACATGCATTCCTCAGCTTACTCTAAGCCGAGATGCTAACAATCCTCGCGCTTGGTGGAAATTTCGTAATACGGGCAATCAGGACATGCCAAATTTTGGTGCGATGGTAAGTCGAACCTAAACTGTCGCATTATAGATCCTTCTTACAAACATGGTATGTTCCTAGATGAGTCTAGATGAAGAATTAGCCAATTCGAAACGCCCAAGGCAATTGAACATTTCGGAAAATCAAATTGCAGTAGTTATACCTACTGGATGGGACACGGTCCTCTCAGCGGTACAATTTTATGCCTTTTATTACTTTGTATGCCTGATTAAATTCTATCATGGTAAGGTAGTACCTATTAGTGGGATGACGAGCCTTGTTCGGGTCCATCACTCAGTGGACGGGCTTTTAACAACACGAGAATTCGTCAGTCGTGACCATGGTCAGGGGCATCCCGGAGGGGCACTAGGAACAATGATTGTTAATGGAACGGGAATGGACTCGCACGCCATTCTTGCTGAAGACCGTCCTGCAGTGATGACTTTTGAAATTTTCAACCCGGGAAAAACAACAGGCCTTGACCAGGACCCATTGGACTTACCGGAATACGGAAACCTGAGTTCGGATCTCCGTGTCGTCTCTGTGTGTAGCGCCTTTCTCTACCAAATTTATTTTGCGCTTACAAGTGTATCACTAGGCAGGACGTCCGGATAGCGCTCGTCATATGCGTGATTATCAAATTTACGACGTGAGTCCAGTTCCTGGTTATTCGTGAAATAAAGATCTTAGATATCTATTTTTTGAATTCCTCCCTTTCTTAGATTCTCGATCATAGCCCTGTTCCCGGCTCTACTAGGCATAAGCAGCGTGGAGGAATAAATACCATTCTTCACGTTCAATTGTCAAATACCGCAGACACGGCGGTGGATCTTGATGACCCAGGTACTCCGGAGCCTGCAACTGCTGTTGCGGGGTTTCATGATGCAATGGATATGCCTCGCCCGAATACTATGGTAGATTATATGACGTGCGCATATTTATTCATTTCACACACTGACGGTTTGGCACTGACATACTATAACTTTGTCGTATCCAGGAATTATGATATTATCTTTGTAGTCGACGATTCTGTTTCCGTTAGTATTTTGTTACTCTAGCTGCCTGAAGCGTAAAACTTACTAACATCGGGACGAATTCTAGATGAAAGGAGCACGGTGGAATGAAGTACGTTTAGCACTGACAGAATTAGCCAAGGAAGCCATGCAATATGACGCCGAGGGTTTGGAAATATGCTTTTTAAACTCGTCAAAACAGAAGCAATTCATTGCCGTACGTCATGCATCTGACTTGAACGATTCAATTTCTAAGTCTGCTACAGGACCCAGCAGAAATGCTCGATATATTCGACACTGTTCAACCCCGAGGTAAATAAAATCGTTCAAGCGCACAATCGCCATTAAAGGCCTTCAGGTTGGACGTACACCGGAAAGAAACTGAAGACGATTCTGGATCGTGTTGTCAAAAAACTCAACAACGAAGTAGGGAAACCTGGATACGCTGATATAAAACCAGTGGATATTGTTGTACTGACGGATGGTGCACCAAGTAGGTTCTGCTATAGCCTAAATATCGTTGTGCAGTGTGTGTGCGTAAAGGCTGACCTCTGATTGTTTTCTAGCGGACGATCCGGCGGATGCGATAGAAGACGCAATCAAGAAATTGGACATGGGTAGACACCACCTCAACGCTGTCGGGATACAGTTTGTCCAGATTGGCGATGAAGACGGAGCCAGAGCTGCGTTGGAATTACTCAAGGATTGTCCCCTTCGGGTAGGTTATCGAAAACTTGAAGCTTAGTTGCTCAAGTGGCGTCTTACATATGCCTTAGAAAATGGTCGATACTGTGCCTTACACGAAAGCGCTGACCCCGCAAAGGCTCTCGGAAGTACTTTTAGGCACCCTCCACCCATCCATTAGATCAGCACTAGCTCAAAAGGCATCTACAAAAGTGGTAGAATGTCCGATATGCGGCTCAGATGACATACCCGAGTACGAATATCCTCGGTTTCCTCCGACGCGACGATGCCAGCACTTGCCCATGGCGTGTAAAGAGTGCATAGCGCGCCATGTCGAGGTTCAAATATTTGACAAAGCTGGCTTAGGGGCTCTCACAATCAGTTGCCCAAGTTATCCATGCCCTGAGAAACTTGGATATGACGAGATTAGGCAATGGGCGACTCCAGAGTGTTTTAAAAGGTGTTTGCCCCATGCGTGGCACATCTCCTGCACTTCCAGCTTACAAATTTACAGATACAACAGCATCGACCTCAGACAACGCCTGGCAAACGACCCTAACTTCAGATGGTGCCTAGGTTCGAAATGCAATCATGGTCAAATACACGAACTCGGAGGTAAGCTAAGGTGACTCTTCAAGGTGTCAATGTACTCTTCACTGACGTATTGTGTTGTTGTTAGATGGGTATCCCGTCGTCCAATGCGTTTGGTGCTACAAAAAGTCCTGCTTTACGCACCAACTTCCATGGCACGAAGGGTTGACATGTGCGGAATTTGACACCTTGCGTCCAGATTGGGTGGCTGGTGAGGATGCGACAAAGGCGACAATCAATAATACCACTATGCAATGCACGAGGTGTAAGAATCGGGTGAGTGAACTGCATGAAATCAAATATGGATTCTCGAATTGACATTCTTTTGATTGTAGGTCGAAAAAAAAGACGGATGCGACTATATCACCTGTAAGTACCGCCAAAAAATCCTCTGGTTTTACTTTGTCATTCATTACAATCTATGTAACTTTTTAACAGGCCGTTGTGGGCATGGATTGTATGTATTTCTTTTCAATCTCAAGACATATAGTCGCCCATTTGCCATACATTTTTTGCAGCTGTTGGAGATGTGGGGCAAGCATTGCGCACAATGAAGTGTGGGGAAGTAGGACGCACCTACAAACTTGTCCACTATACAGGTGATCCCAAGTTGTTGTATGTCGCGTGGCGTTGTTATAGAACTTGAAAAGTAAATATATCTGATGCCTGGCCAAATGACAGAGAATTTCAAAGTACACTGAAGCGCTCCAGACCCTAATAACATTAGGGAATAGAGATGCTTAGAATGTTGGAGGGTATCCGTCCCAGTGGCAAATAAAAGCGTTTGGTAATGGACAAGTTCCGAACTTTGATTGTATTGATATTGAATTTTTTTTACAGGAAGGTTTTGCAAATAGGGAAGGTATGTTGGGGAGGGGGAGGTCCAAAATTTCCGTCACTCAGATTTCCCTTAGTTTTCGCAGAAAAGAACTGGAAAATATTTAAACCTGTTTCCCAAATTGGCGCTAGCGCCTTGACAAGCGATAGCGGCAAAAGCCGAAACCCCACATTATATAGCCTAGGCGGCTTGCATTTTTTCCAAGCCTCCCGCTTCTTTGAACGCACCTGGTATTTTAAAATTCTTCAGAATCGTAGCAAAGGTCATGCTGATACATATTAAGATATTATTCACAATGAAAGACCTACAAGATTCAATGATGTCAACCAAGGAGCTCGTTGCAGCTTTCAACGCTTTGCCTAGTAATGCAAAGGCGCCTTCTGGGATGGTTCCCAATGAATGGCATTTCGACATGCGCTTCATTCAGATAGAACCAACGCCGTCGCATATCATCAACTTTGTTCAACCGCAGTCTCAGTATACGCACATGGAAAGGTTGCCCCTAGGAATATCGCACAGCGAGAGCGGCATGTCGTTTTTCCCGGATACAGCTAAGGAGGCTGCTCCAATGCTTGCTAAGGCTATTTTATATGCTTTTGTGAACAACATGGACATGAACAAAATGCAAATTGCCAATCCGCCAGCCCCTTATGCCCCCTGGAAATTGACGACGGAGGATAAAGAACTGGCTGCTGCAGTTGGTTCTGAAATGAGACGCATCGGTGTCTCCGCCGAAAGATTATGGAACATCGGTATCTCAACAAGATCTACCATCAGTATTGCCAACGAGACTTTCAAGTCCTTGTTCAATAGCATCAAACTGATTACTGGCTTCCAGGGAATTGCTGCTGCCGCCATTACCCCTCCCGATTCGATCCAATTTACTGGCGTCAGAGTGCCAACTCCTGACTCTCTGCATGAAGCAGATGACAGCGAAGAAGACAGGTTGACGGCTTTGATTTTGGAATATTGCAACTGGAAGTCGAGAGTCATGCCCTCGGACGGTACTGAGATTGATGGAAAAAATATCGCGGAGGAAATGTGGAAAGAAATGTCGATCATAAAGGAACAACTTGCCACCAGGAACGAACGCGTTATCAAGGAAGCAGCCGACTGTGGCGACCCCGAAGCGGCTCTGGAATACGGTATGAGGTACGGCATCCTTTTTTTCTTAGAGTTGACTAGTATCGTTTCTCATTTCCTTCATGACAGGCTTGCTATCGGTTTGGGTTGTACCCGCGACCGAAGGCGCATGCATGACTATCTCATCCAAGCCGCATATTCCAGTTCCGCCTCTAAGAAAGTCAAAGCCATGGCGCACGGACGGTTGGTCAACTGGTACATCGATTCGGCTGGCTCTGGTTCAGCTTTACGTGCTCGTTATCTTTTTGGGGCCTCGCACCACTGCAACGAAGCCGCTAAATTGTGCAAAGCCGTTTCACCTCCAGGAGCACCAGCATCTCCCGTTGTTCTGTTCTTCATGAACAACATGTTCCAGAAATTTTCATCGACAGTAATCGAGCTCAACCTTTGGTATAAGGACGCCATCAAGGCTTTGGAAGAGAGAAACAAGCAATATGAAAAAGGGAAGAACAAGATGGCTGTGAAGAGGTTGAAGCACCCAAACCGTTATCGTTGCGCAGCTCCAGGATGTGGAGTACAGTCTGACACAGGCTCCATGTTGGCAAAATGTAAGTTTCTTGTCGAGGCTTCATATAAATTTCTCTTGTTGACCAAGAATAACTTTTCTTTTGAGCAGGCGCAGGATCTTGCGACCCCGACAAGAAACCGAGCTACTGCAGCAAAGAGTGCCAAAAAGCCGATTGGAAGAACCACAAGCCATTTTGCCGCCCAGGAGCGGAGTGCTCCGTAATCGACAATGGCTCAGCTACCCTTGCAGAAACAGCCCCGTCAGGCAAATCGGCTACCGGTGCACTTCAGATTCCTGTCGAGTTTGCAGATGGAAAGAGGATCCTAGTCAGTTCGTCCACGATGGACCCACAAATGCTGAAGGAGCTTAAAGACGTAGCAAGCCAGAAATCCTTTGGAGAAGGGAGTGCTCCTTCTTCCGTCCAGCATTTTGATTTCAATGCTGTAGACTGAAGGACTCAGAATTTATGAGATATGTCACACGCAGTTTACCGGTTGGTCTTGTAGCCGAGTAGTTTCTTGCAAACAAAGTAGGACGTTAAAATACGTTTTTGGAAATTTATATGATATCGATGATACGGTGCGATGTTGTACAAATCCAAAGACAGCAGGTACGTTACAAAAGTGATATATATATAAGCAAGAAAAGGTCGTCAATAGGGTCAAAAGAAAAATAAAGATACCAGTAAGTATGCGTCGCAGGGGTTCAAAACGGGGATCGTAGTCGCCGTATTTGAATGTCATTGTAATATAGCAGTCGGATCTAGTGATAGCGGTAAGTACATTGGACAATGGGCAATATAGGGAGGAGGTGGATGAAGGGTGCGGTTGATGGGTGCGGCAAATGAAAATGCAGTTGGAGAACATATTGTTGAGTATGGAGTAGAATGCAAGCAGAATAATGAGTAAGATGAATATGGTCGTTATGCAGGCGAGGGTGACTTGAAGTTGAATGATTCTTCAAAACCTAGATGATACTTTTATGAAGGAATTCCCGGCGGTTTAATAAGGCGACAGATGTCGTCTTTTATGTGTCTGGAAGCTCGAAATAAGTCCTGAACATGGACTCGCTATAAAGCCCGGTATCCCTAATCACAGCGTGGACGTGTAGGAACAGCTGTGGATATCTCCGAGTGAAATACCCGAGGAAGCCTTCTGGCATAGGCCCTAAATGTCGCTTCACGTTATCAGGAAGATCTTGGTAGTGATGTTTCTGAAGCGACAAACACATCAGCATTTAGAATAGATCCAAAAATTTCTAAAGACTCACTTTATTTCTCAATGCACGTAGTAGATCTTGTACACTCTTGCCGTCATATTTCCTGTACTTGCCAAGATTCTCGATGAAGATCTTGTCCAAACGGGCGTGCCAATCATTGCCCACAACTCCAAGAGCACCCTTTTCCAGCCGAATGAGATGCGCGTCCCGTGGGTCGCGACACATGATCTCGAAACGATCAGACGCATCTTGCAGAAAATTGAGGCGTCGCGCTGGATCCCAAAAGAAAGGATGCAGAAGAATCGTAGTGGTATCGGGACTGAGGATCGAGTGAGATGGACAGTCGCAAAAAAAGTTGGAAAGAAAGACTCACCGGCCCTTTGGTTCGAAACTTAGCATCTGGTCAATAAGATGCTTCGCCTCTGTACCCTCTTCTCCAAAACGATCGAGGCCACTCAAATCCTTCGCATCGCGCATAATGTTTACCTCCCTCTCAAACCTGTCTCCATAAGGGTGGCCGCCGCTTGTTAGGGTATAATAAAAGAGACATCCAAGAGCAAAAATATCCACACTCTTGGTAAGTCGCGTGAGACCTTTCGTGTTCCCACTTGCCGATCCTCCACTTGAGGAGGAGTTTCCGTTGATAGTAGCCACCGACCCGCGTGACGACAGCGACGAACCATCGTCCATCGCAGGGGAATCCTCCAGCTTGACTTCGCCTCTTAGAATCTCGGGGGCTCGCCATCCCACTGTACCAGCAGCCAATGCACCGTGAGCCGTAGGTAAGAAGCTCGTCTGGTCTACATCCAACCTCTTACACAGACCGAAATCTGAAATCAACATTCTATACCCCTTCCCTCTTGAACTCGAACCGGCACTTGCTGTGCCGGAATAGGATACCAGTATGTTCTGAGGCTTGATATCGCGATGGACCAACTTGAGCGCATGTAAGTGCCGTAATCCACTCGTTATTTGTTTGAGTGCTTTCTTCGGATCGAAGTTGATGGCCAGGTCTCGCCACTGTTCCCTGTCTGGAGTCTCAATTATGTCTGCTAGTGATGCAGGGCATAGTTCGAGAGCAATATACAGGAAGTTTCCATGCGCCTCTTGATAGTAATACCGAATAACATTGGGGTGATCATCGGAGTCTTGGAGGATTGATACTTCCCGCGCAGCGAGGGTGACAAAGTCATTGAGTAATCGCTTGACGGCCACAGCACGGCCCTGAAGAGAGCCCTGGAAGACAACTGTTCCATGTGAGCCAAATCCAAGAATGCTATCTGATACGACGAGTGAAGGTTGTTGGACGACAGGAGGTTTCGGCGTCGAAGAAGTCAAAATCAGAGAAGACGAAGATGATTTCTTCTCCTCTTCCGGCTCTTTCTCTTTCTCCTTATCACCTGCGTCGATGACAACAGTCTTCTTCTTCTTGCCACCTCTCCCTCCACGTCTGTTTCTTCGTCTCCCCGGGGTGGCAGGTGTCTGACCACCTTCTGCTTCTGTTGCACCGTCGCCATCTCCCTCTGCGTCCTTGTCTTCACCATCGTCTGCAGTACCAGCTAGGTCCAGCGGAGCAAGAGCATCCCTCGTTTGAGGGGTTTTCTTCAAAATTGAGGGAGCACGGACCACTCCACCATCGCCATTACTTCTGTCCAGAAGCGTAGAAGAAGGCACGCCAGGTGTTTCGTCCTTGGAGGTGGATGCATCAGCTCCAAGTGCTGCGCCGCCGGGAGACGGGTCGACTTGAGTTGTTGGTGTAGGATCAGCATGACCGTTCACCGAGACTTCCTCTTCTTCCACGACCTTTTCCTTCTCGATTATTTTATGAGGAGCATCCTTGATCCCAAACTTAGCTTTAATTCTCGCTACACCGAGCCACCCTGCGATCAAACTAAAGAGCAGGAATAACAAAGATATCACCCCTACTACGTCGATAGGTGTTGAGACCCCCAATCCGAGATACATCCATGCCCGTGTGGGACTTCGTCGGAGACTTTCAGGACCTTCGATACCCAAGTATGGTTGCTTGCTTGGTAGCTCGCCTACAGACACCCCACCACCACCAGTACTAGTATTGTCATTGTCCACAACGACAGAATGTGGACTTTGTCCACTACTCATAGGCTGCGACCCGACTTGGGTCGGTAATTGTGTCTTCGTCTTCGGGGCGTCGATCAAACGTCTCAACCGACCTTCCGCACCACCCTCATCAGCGAGTTGCCGTATGCCAACGAGGCATTGGCTGGAATGCGGATTGTCCAGGCAAAAGTCCAATTCCGCATCCGAGTCCAAACTTTCACTAGACTTCCCAGGAGCATCGATGGCTCGCAATTTACTACCTCCGCTCTTGTCCCTGGGAGATCCAAGCCTGTGGGATCCACTTGCAAAAACAACAAGTGGGTACTGCTCCGGGCTCATGACGAAAAGGCTACCAGACTCCTCCGTCATTCCAACATATGCTGATTTGAGATTTCGCAACAAAGGATCGGGGTTCGATGACGGTGCATTGAGCTTCGGGAAAAGGTCTTGAAGCCTTGGTCGGGGTTCGAGCAGTACAAAAGGATGGGAAGGTAGGACCGATGGAGACGAGGGCGCAAGCACATCGAACACAGCAACGCTGCAGGGAGAACGTCGGTAAAAATAGAACGTAGGGAAAGAAGGCATTACACGTACGTTGGTGAACTAAAGTGGTTAGCCCAAATAGCTGGTCCTTCCTCCTTCTGCGATGATTGCTTAGAGGTATCGAAGGCGATAATTTCTCCACTCGTTAGTGACTGGATGTAAATGTCGTCTGCCGTGCGCTGGTACATAGATTGTAGTTGGTTATCTCTGTTGTTGGGCCCATACTGGGAGAAAACCAATTCCTGTTTTGGATACGCAGGCATCCCGGGTTCTGGTTTCTTGTGGATGGAAATGATGTAGTCTGCCTAAGGTTAGATTGGAATAGTAGAGAACAATAAAACCCTGCGCACCCGTTCGACCAATGTACACCTGTGTAGGAGCAGATACGGGAGGCTTTGAGCCATCCAGTTCATCCAAGTCTAACCGTGTATTCTCGTCGATATGGTCCTCAGGAATAAACGGACATTCGGCGTTCAGTGTTGCCTTGATCTTTCCCGTCTCCAGCTCGATCAACAGCAACGACGTTTCCTTCCGTCCTAGAAACACCGTTTCGCTGTTCTCTTTGGTTGACGTAAATGGTGAAAGATCCACAAGTTCAGGTATTGAAAAGGGGAAACGTTGGAGTGGTGATGATGGAGAATGCAACACATATATGTCGCCTGACTGCGGTTCGATGATGTAGGTTTCCTCTTCGTCCGGTTCTTCAGACTGTGACGTCCGGACTAGTGGCGAAAGAGACGACGGTGCAGATACGCTCGTCGTTGAGACGAACGAAGACATAGACCACAAGGTGTGGCCATTTGTCCGATTGACTGCATGAAACTTGCCATCGACGGTTGCGACGAGCACGGTGTCGAGAAGGTTGTAGTCTTTTGAAATATCTGGTGCATAAGGCTGGCTACGAATGACTGCTTGGGCGCTAACGGAGGCGACGAGAGCAGCTAGCAGAATTGAAGCCATTAGCCATTCGCCAGGCTCACCGCCTAAAAGTATGTCGTGGTCAAGATTGAAAGAGGAAAGTCACAAGATTCACAAAGTTCTCAGGCACATCACTTAAGATCCCACAACCACGACCCAAACCACAACGTTAACTTGGTTTAACTGAGGACTGAATAATCCTCATACTAAGTCACCATTTATTCACTACGTTTGGCCAGTTGAAATTTCGCAGTTGTGGCTGAGAATGGCGTATTTTCTTTTAACAACTTGGAATCCAAGGTGGACGAACTGAACATTCAGCTTCTGGTCAATTGGACACTGAGGGCGCCAGAAAGCCCCAGCCTGCAACTTGATGGCAGTGATAATGTCTTTTATTCATTCGAAGAATCCATCGTCGACGACGGAAGACTTTGCTCCAGGGCGACATTAAAGGCTTGTGGGTTCTCTGGTCTGGCCTTTGCCACGGTCTGACGCAATAACGGGAATCCTGTCAACACGTCACAGGCATCAGAGGCAATGGTCCTCGCAGAAAGGATTCCGCAGCGAAGAAAGGTATCCACATTGAAACGACACCGGTCCCGTATCAGCCAAAACACCATAAGCAGGACCCGCTTATCTATGGCGAATGGATTCTGCAACCTTCTAATTACCTTTGCTTTGCTTCGCTTCGGCTCGTTGTCATGCTCCTCCATGACCTTAATGACATACGTGGCCCATGAACCAATTGCTTGTGTGAATTAGATTCATGAGGGCACTTGACCCAGCCACCGATTCTGTAGGGCAGACAGCTTTGTACAGTACCGCAGCCGCATTCCATCATACATATATCGGAAGTGAATTTCGCCTTTGTATCCTTTTGTGCACCAGTCAATGAGGAATCCATGCTTCAACTTGTCCGGAGATGAACTCGAGTGGGCGGCCTCGATAAAGTCTGGAGCTGCAGAAGATATGAACACCAGTTTGGAATAGTTCCTGACATGCCTCATACCAAAGCTGCTCTATTGTCTCCCCCACTGCCAGCAGCTCGAGGTTTGCAAAGACTATATTGTAGACACAGACGTACTAAACTTGAATGACAAAGCTGAACGATAGATAATTATTAAAGTCTCGCTGCGTGGTCTACTTACAATATCTAATCAAACTACAACTACAATTAAATAAATACATGCTGCCAGCATTCCTATCGCCAGAGCTACGATCGCCAAACACAATGCATACCTGCATCTTTGGATCCAAGGATCAAACATCCTCCTCGCACTCTCCGGTCTTCCGTGAACTTCACGAAGCTTGACACCGTATAGAAGATCCAACACGCGCAATACGAAGCCGAATGGGTTGAAAGAGGAAGAAGCTCCTAGTGAATAAGTGGGTGGACGAGGAACGAACGGATAGCCAAATGAAATCCCCCGAAGAGATCGTTTGGGGTCGTGTGTAAGTCGTCGCAGACGTCCATCGTCGGTGCTAAGTCTTTCAGCGATCCAACGAGGCAGAGCGGGAGACGTTATGGTTCCCGACGCGGGGCTTACTGCTCCTTGGCCACCCACGCCAGCCATGGCGCTCTTTCCTTTCTTTCTACCTTTACCCTTGCTTCTCAAGTCAGAGCCCTTCTTCGACACTTTCTTCCCAACAGGAGAGTTTACTTCAGAATCTGCACCTTTCTTCGTCTTTGAGCTTCTGAACCACCCGGAACCGCTTCTCCAAAAGTACCACTCCCAGACGGTGTACTTGGGCGGCATCTCACCTTTATTGGTGAAATGCCATCCACCGATCAACCAAAGGACTGGGAAGATAAATCCCAGCCAGAATGTCCAGAAGGCAGGCGTATAATGCGAGAAGAAAAGGTCTTTGGCCTTAGCACGGAATGTGGTCGTATTCCCAGTAGGGGATACAGACGAGGACCCCGTTCCGAACCCTAGACCCGCTTCCCTATCCCATCGACGGTGGATAAATGAGTCACCTGTCGTAGTAGACGACGATCCTCCAGGCGTCGCGACAGGTAGCGAAGTGGACCTTGTGGACGACGCAGACGCACTTGCAAGCCTTGGAGTCGAAGGTGCTATCAGTTCGAGTCCAATTGTCTCGTTGCCATCTGCCGTGACGAAGCTGTCCGCATGGAGCGATTCATGGTCATATTCGTCGTCCTCGTCTTCCTCGAAATCTATGTCTTCCTCCGTGTCCTCTTCATCGTATGACTCATCCTCGCTTCCGTCGTCCTCCACACTTTCGATGGCTGGCATTGGTGGAACCCGGACCTCTTTGCTGTTTCTCGAAAAGCGCAAATCAAGTGGTGCAATCACGGGCAGTGAAGGAATCTTCGGGATAAGACTTCTACTGCGATCTGGCTGAGTCGTGTTGTCTTGTACCAATGGTATCGGTTGTGGCGGCTGTGATTGGGGTAGACTTGCACTATCCTTACGGCCTAGAACTGCCGTCGCTGGTATTTGAATTTGAATGGGATACGGATTGGCACTGGGGCCAGAGCCACCAGCGATAGGCATAGACGTGGCGATAGGTGTTTGAACACCAAAAGTGGACGTTGGGGTGAACATTGAGGTTGTAGCGGCGGAAGTTGGCGTCTGTTGAGGAGTCATCGCTGTAGCAGGCGGTGTCTGAGCTTCTCGACTCTGCGACAAGTTAGTTGGATTTGACGCCGGTCGTGGTACAATATTTACCGCCGATGTTTGACCTGCTTGTTGTGAATAGATCTGCTGTTGCCCGTCTGATTTGGATGACGTTTGAGAAGTTGTTCGATTCATATTCAAGTGCCGGGTGAGGAAGGGTGACGGTCCTGAAGCCGAAGTTGGGGTGTATATAGGTGATGGTCCTAGCAAATAGAGTTGGTGAATTTAACAAAAAAAAAAAGTTGGGCGACAAACTTACGAGTAATATCAGACACACTCCCTCCTGAACCTGACCTCCCCGATCCCATTCGTGTTCTCTTCTCTTTCTCTCTGAGTACTTCCTTCTCTTTGTCTGATTCTTTCTCGGCTACGACCTCTTCTCTAATCGTTTCCTTCTCCTTCTCCTTTTCCCGTTCCTTTTCTTTCTCCATGATCGAAAAGCTCCTCGCGCTTATCGAGCCAGTTCCAGAACCACTGGTTTCCTTCCTCAGTCTCGGGTATTCAAAATCAACCCTCAACGATGACGCATCGCCTCCGCGACCAAATCTGACGCTCTGGCTATCGGAAGCAGCAGCAGTAGTAGGAGATATGTAGTCTTGTTCTGCGATGGGCGAAAGTTGTTTTGCGAGAGGGTAGCCGTACGCATGGGCATAGACATCTGTCGGCACGTCCAAGCTTAGAGGTGCGGGAACTGCGACAGGAACAGGTTTCTTGTGGGTGTATAATCCATTTGGCATGGATGGCATAACTGTTGGGTGCATAGTGTTTGGCATATGCATAGGCATAGGAGTTTGGGCGATATCTTCTTCTTCGTTATCGTGTTCTTCGTATATGGCTTGTGGTCGAGTGGTGTTGATTTTGGTGCTTGGAGTCTGGACTCTTAGGTTTGGGGTGTTGGGGTTATTTAGGCCTAGATTCCATCGTGATTTCGACATGAAACCCAAAGGAGAGGATGATGGAACAGGTGGGAAAGCATCGAGCTTGCTGGCGTCCAAGTTGAACTCGGAGCGGGAAGAAGCATTCGATAACGAGGGGGTTTCTGAGTATGAGTATGTCCTTTGTGCTCCGGAACTTGTATGATCTCTGTCGTTGATAGTGAAAGGGGAAAGGTATACCTCGGAAGCCGGAGACTTCTTTGTGCCCGTTAAACTTTGAAGAGGGTTCGAAATTGTCAAATGTCGCTTCAAGCTTGTTGCAGTGGAGACGACGCTTGCAGCTGTGCTCGTGCTCTTCGCTGAACTAATGCTCCTGATAGAGCTGATGCTTTTCGTTTCGTCAGGTATCGGCAGGGCGTAAGATGACGCGCTTGGATGGGAAGTGTATTCGTATGGGCGCGTTGGCGGTGAATAAGCATATGGGCTCGTCTTTGGCGATTGACTTCCACGTTTCTTCTCTCTTGTTTTGTCTTCCTTCTCTCGGGACGGGTCGCTGTCGCTAATTTCGCCCACTACGGTCTCTTCCCCATCTTCGGCTCCACTATCGAGACGGACAACTTCAGGTGGGGCGTAAGGAATATACGATCCGGAGGGTGGTATTGAATGTCGATGACCGAATCGAGATTGTGGATAAAGTCCTCTTCTAGATGGTGTGCGTTCGTAGTCATAAGCTCCGGTGATGTCTGCTTCATGAAGTTGCTGCATATACTGCGGTTGAGGTAAAGGTGTCGGCCGAAAGCCTTGATCTTGTGGATATACCGGAGCTTGCTTGGAAGAACTTGGTAGAGGTGCGGGTTGGGGTGGTGGTGGGGTGAGAGCAGCAGCAAGATGGTTAGGCTGAGTCCGCGGTATGGGATTACTGATGACAATATTCTTCGTCGTGCCTCTTGTCGGAGGAGGCGCGAAGTCTCTGCGTGGTGTAGTCGAGTTCATAGGGACACTTATCGTGTTTACGAACCCGGGAGAATGTTTGGCTCTTGACTCAGTTACCGGCCAAGGCAGACTAAGGCTCCTTCCTGAGGAAGAAACGTCGTCTGCATCCACCGAGTCTGCGTCAGTGAGATGGCCCTGGAACGAGCTCGAGGATGAAGAAGGGAGACCAAGTCGACTTGAGAAGTAGGAAAACATGTCACTGCGCGTCTATGGATCGAGTAGATGAGGGTAAGAGATGAAGGGGGTGCAGGGAGAATGAGTAGACGCAAGAGAAAGTGTACAGTTAAAGGCAAGACAGGATTGCATGGCGTATCACCCTGTCGGTTTCAAGTTTCCGTTTGCCTTCTAGCTGTGTGCGTGCGTGCGTTCCGGTCAGAGTTCCTGCCTGCTAATGGATGTACATTATGGGCCTCGAGGCGCTTGAGCTTCGCTCGGCAATACATATGTTGGCACCTGTGAAAATGTTTATCTTTAATATCGCTTAGATGAACATGCACGCCTCGATATCTGCTACACCCCGCCATTGCGACTGGAGTTAACTGAACATACCCAAACTGCTTTCCTGCTCTCGTGGGTACCGGAACCGTATTGTCAAGTTTTCGACTTGTACGAAATTTGACATTTCGACGATTCGATGTCAAGTTCACAAGTCAAATTCGCGTCGTCTGCCCACTTTACAGTTATGAAAACGATAACGAAGATGAATCGTGAAATCACGGAAGCAAGTCCTATGGCCTGTGATGGGGTCAAGATGGGGTGTAGTTCAAGAAAGTTTGTCACCGCCTCGCGAATGCTATTTACTTACCAAAAATAGAAATCCCGGCCTCCTAGATAACCGGAGCCGGTTCATGCTCGCTAGACTTGTTGCCAGCTTGAACGTCGACGGTCGCACATCGTGCGCTTAAACTGGGTCCTAAACCACGACATGATTCTACTCGACAGTTTCCCAATCATGTCCAGCGACAAGCTCCAGCACGTATATCGGGGGCTATGCATTGTGTTTTCGTAATGCCTCATGTTGAACTTGAGGCTACCTCCGCAGTTTCATGCATTATTGTACCACGGAACCTTCTTCAAACAGCAAGTTACCTGTTCACTGGCATTGGATACTCCGTAAACGATTTCTGGAAACAGTTCCATCCATAAACTGTCCCTCTTGGCCACCAAAGCAATTTGCCTCGTTCTTTTGCGATATTCTACCTTTTTGAGGGGCTTCGAGTCGTCTACATAATGGATCACCGGTACCACCGACATGTTCTCTTCAGAAAACACCATACATAGTCTTCAATTCAGACCGAAGCTTGTTGAATGAATGTTCAATAACGAATACTTCGCCATTGGCTTGCTACGGAATCTCAATTGACTCGTGTATCGAAAACATCGCTTCTCTCGTCGAGGTTTTTGGAGATTAATTGCATTTGGAAGTCGCGCGACGCGGACTTCTAGTGACTCATTCCTCTGGTTTCCACTAATTCTCTAACTTTCCCACTATTTGGAGCGCGTTAGTGCACACATAAGGAACGATCGAACAAGCAATTCCGTGTGAATGATACATAGGTATGTAAAGTACATTTCTTTTTTATTTATGTAGGAACCTGACTCCTAGGAAATAGTGACCCAGAAAGAGATTTTTCTTTTTATTAGAGTTAACATTTAAATAAACCATTCTATGGACTGCCCATTTTTCGTCATCATCGAACTCTTTAGAGGCACTGACTGAAGTATGGGTTGGAGATCTGGCAAGTTGATCCGGAGGCGCAGGCAGTGGGCCCAGTCCAGCCTTGGCCACCGCTAGAAGAAATGAAATCACAATCAGACTGGTATGCAAAGTTAGCGGAGATCATGACGTACCATTGACCATACTTGGTCTGGGTAGGACCAGGAGCGCTGCTGGTGGTGGTCCTCGTGGTGGTTGAGCTGGTGCTGGAAGTGGTCGTGGGGTTTCCAGGGGTGGAGGCGGCACCAGAGTAGGTCGAGTTGATGTCACCGAACCTGATGTTGGAGTAGGTGACCGACGCGTTCGCGTTGGTGGATTCGATGTCTGTGGGCTTGCCAGAGCTGGTCGAGCAGGTTCCGCGAGCAACACCAGGGGTGCTTGGATCGGACGTAGTGGGGTAGTCACTGTCGAGCCAGAGCATGTTGACCGCGTGGTCATCCCAGACGGAGAGGACGAGCACCATTCCGGCGGCCATACCCTTCGAGATTCCAGCGAGGCCACCCTTGTTCTGGAAGCTGGTGGTGTCGCCGAACGCTGCCTTCTGCTGGTCGCAGTAGGTCTTGGTGATCGAGTTGATGGAAGAGTCGATTCCTGGGATGTTGACCTTGGAGTTTTGGATGACCTTGCCGTTCTGGACATAGAGGCGGCGGATTTCGGTGAGCGTTCCGCTGGCGGTACCGGTGTCGGTGATGAATTGGGTGACGACAGTGAATTTCTTGGTAGTGTCGACGGTCAATCCGGCACCGTAGAAGGTTTTGGCACCCTGGCGGAAGGAGTTGAAATCGCAACCATCGGGATCGCAGACACTGGCATAGCGGCTGGTGGTTCCGCAAGCGTCGCTTTCGCAGCGAGTTTGCTGGTTGACCGTGCAAGGGTGAGGAGTGTAAGCAGCGGCATTATTGTTGGCCTCCCAGATATCCATCTCGTGGCAGCAGGTACCGTATTGACCAGCCCCAGCGTTGACATCGCTGGTAGATGGAGTCCATCCATCGGAGTTGGCCTTTATAAAAAAAGAAAAGCGCGCAAGTTAGTCTATTTATTTTTATTCCGAAACAAGGTTCTTCTTACCACACCATTAATAAACTTGATGTCGCGGGGGCATTGAGAGTCGCAGTAACCAGTTCCGTATTTAGCGCCAGCCTTGTTGGTGGGGAAGCGGGAGAGACCACCGTCAGCGTCCATCTGGGAGAAGTAAAGGGCACCGTTAAGACCGCAAGGAAGGTTGGAAACGTCGACATCGAAGGTGAATTCCTGGTTGAGGAGCTTGAACATCTCGTAGGAGGTCTCGCTGGCCATCATGTAAACACGGGAACCGATGTTCTTCTGGGCTGAGCTGGTGACGAATTTGAGGGTAAGGGCGTTACCACTGGTGGTGATACCGTATGTGCCGGAATAATCTGCGCCATCGAGAGCGCAGTTTTTGGCGCAGGTAGCACCGTCAGGGCAGAGAGTTTTGTCCCAGGTGTTACCAGTGTAACAGTTGGTGGCTCCAGAGGTGCTGTGGAGCCAGCGCCAGTTGGAATCGAGGACGATCTTTCCGGAGGATTGGGTTACGCAGCCACCAGAAGTAGTGCACTTTTGCCAGGGAAGACTGGGGTGAGTTTCTGCTGTGAGGGTGCCGACTTGCTGACCCAAGACCATAGCGGCGAATGAGAAAGCGACGAGAGCTGCCTTATTGAACATTTTGGAGGAGAAGTTGGGAGTTTCCTGTAAACCTGAGTGAACCGTTGCAGTTGTAGAACTGATGAAAAACATTTGAGGTTGCAGGTCCAGGTTTTATACAGACGAACGCGGAAAATGTCCGGCATGGTTAACGCTGGTCGAATGGAAGATAGTGCGCGTAGTCATTGCTACGCGATCTGAAATTTGGGTATTTTGTCGGAACTTTGGGTGCTTTCGATTTATTTTTAAACCCCAGACTCTAATATCGGTGACAATGACTTCAGGAGGACCCCGACAATGACAGTAGATGCATGATCCCAAAATTTGACCTTTTGTCCGGATGATATTTGGTTATTTTCATCGACCTTCCGGGTCATCCGGATTGTACCTGTCTTATGTCGAATTATGAGAAACTTTGTCCGGATTCGAGGGTGCTCTCAAAAATTCCTTTTCGCTGGGCTTCATACCGTCAATTTTTCTGTTTCATTAATTTAATCGCAAGGTATCCTCCCCTGTGGTTAAAATCAGCTCAAATCACTAATATTTGCGTCCACTAGGTCTGATGGTGCATTGTAAAATACGACTTTTGTCCGAATGAAATTTGCGCCAAGCTCCGAGTCAGGAGGATCTGCCTGGATGAGTAACCTGGCCAGAGTGGTCAAATTGGCCTCTTTTGTCTGTATTCCTACTCGGCTGTTGTAAGAAAGAAATTGTCCGAATTCCGACTACTACTAGAACTGTTGGGGGTCCTTCCGAAGGGGTACCTTTGCCACGAACAAGGACAGATATGCGACAGACACCTGAGATCAATAAAATGCTTGTTATGGGACATCAAGAATTGTACCGGAATAGCGCCTCAAAAATAACCGAAGTAAATGCGATTCGAGGCAGGCATAAAGTGGAGCAAGGTTATTTATCGAAGCTCGAAGGCTGATTTGTATATTTCGACGAGCCTAAATTGTAGAACTGAAATATCTTGCCAGTGCCCTTGCTTTTGTTAATTATTCAAGCAAATTGCGTGTTTTGTATTGAAAAGCTCAAAGGATGAAAACAAGCCGTTGAATATCTCCGTGCAACATAAGCTCACGTTGGGCTCACGGAATCCCACACTGAATATCGTTCTTGTGCGTCGGTTCTATAATTAGACACTGTATATGATCAACTGATTGCCAAGGACGAGGTTTTATTTTTACACACACTGGCCAAGGGATACGAGTGATTATAGATGTCACTGCATTAACAGTTATTCCCCGAGAAAGATAACTATATAGCAGTTGTTCTGTAAAATTCACTGCGATATATGCGAGCTAATAGACCCAAAATTTATGAGAATGCTTACATGGAGGATGTAGAGAAAATATCATTTTTAGCGGGAAGCAGTGCAAGTTTTTGAATTCTCTTCAATCTCACATTGAGCGGCTAACCCACGTTAAGCGACAAAGCAATGTCCCATGGGCCATCTCAGCCAGTATCACAGGTACACCGACTATTTACCTACCGCTCGTAATTTTGTCTGTAGTAATGAAACGGGGATTAGTGACATCTCGTTATCTCCAGTCCTTTACGAATGCGATGGTCAGCTGAGCTCTACATCCTGATGCGACCGAAGCATCAGTTCCGTACCGACAACAGCAGGTTTTCGATGTGACATGTGCAAAGTTCCCCGAATTTTTACTTTGACAGGATTTCATTTTGATTGTACTCATCATATTAGGAATTCCCAACGACACGCGCACCACATCTGATCCTATTGCATGTAACACCCGTATTATGCGACGTGCAATGAATAGGATCTCAAGTCTAGTACGCACTGCGAGTGCGAATAAGCCACTCCCTGCAGCGCTCGTATTGAACGCGTACGGTTCAAGCGCCTTTATTTAATAGCGCTTTTCCACGATTTTTCTAATCATAGTCGAATATTTATGTCACTGGAACGTCTTCGAATAAGCAGGGTAATTCTTACAAGATTACACCCACAGACCCGCCACTGCCATGCAACCACGACCTCGTACGACTGTCTCGATCACCACATCGACGAAAGACCAGTCTACAGCAGCATTGGTTCTTGGGGAGCACCTTGATAAACTAGATTGCGAGTATGCTTTCATTGGTGGATTCGCATGGCATCTTCTTGGGCACACCAGGCCTACACAGATAAGTTCCAAAAAAAGTTGCATAGCTATACGCATCCTGAATCCTGAATACGATATAGACGTGTTGATTAAAACAAAGGGCGTCGATCTTTTGACCTTACGGGAGAAGTTGAGAGAGTTAGATGGGCATTTCGCCTCAGAGTTCATCAAGTTCTACTATGTTAAAGTACATTTTTCGTTGAACAGAAGGTTTGGGACTTACTAAATAGGTACCATAGGAACTGATTGGCGACTTGCGCGACAGACAACTCCTTCACGCGAGTAAAGGGAACGTTCAAATAGAAACACTTGCAGCTGGAAACCTTGGACTTCCAACTGTACCAGAGCCGAAGATGTACGTTGAGGAAGAGTCGGGAAGGAGTAAGTAAATGAATTTAATCGCATCAACCACTGGCGCTTAAACTCCACAGCAATTCCAATTCTTCATCCATCCATTTTGATCCTCACGAAAATGAAACGATGGGCAGGAAGTTATGAATCTACCTACCACAAAACAGTGGCAAAGTGCCAGTCTGATCAGGCAGACCTTGAATTCATGATCGTATGGCTGGCATCACGCGACATGAAAATCGAATTCGAACTCTACCAAGGCAAAAGCAAGGACGACTTGTTGAAATATGTTCGCACTTATCGAAGAAGATTCGGGGATAACCATGTGTTGATGGAAGACCTGGAGAGCATCATAAAGCCGGAAGATTGGGCATTATTGACACAGGAAGACGTAAAAACTTAGGCAAATCACAAATTGTACGATGATAAATCGTTTTATTTTGAACATTTCATGGTAGACGACTCGACAACAGCGCTAGCTAGACTTGACCAAAGCCAAAGCTGCGTGCACTTCGACCTAAAGCGCACATTGTGTATCTTTTGCAGCACAACGCGTTCCTCGTGAAGAAAAGGTGATATAACGGTGAACGTTCGTCATTCGGGTGTTTTCAGTATTTGAACGGAGTTGATTGGAAAGCGTGCAGCGGATTCACAAGCGAGATGCATTTACTCTGACAAAGAGCCAAGTTAATCGCGGTTCAAATTTGAATCAGAATAATGCGCACTGGAACGGGCCCTCATCTTTCTGCGCTTGCGCCTAAGCCTGCGGGATCTCTTTTTCTTCCACTTCTCTCTCATGGTCTGCTTATAAACTATAAGTACAAGGACAAAAACATTAACAAGGCCTACGCACTGTTTATGATGATGAGTAGAACTAGGGGTGCCTGAGATCCTTGCCTGGTCTTGTTGTGCTCGGTACTGTATAGTTATTACGTAATCACTCACACGACTCGGCAATTCACCTTGCCGTCATTCCGACTCATTCCGTCGGGCGGCTGATTTGGTTCTCTTCGCGAAGTCCTTTCCTGTCTGCCATGATGGCCAAGCGCCGGGTTCCAGCAGCGCTCCACCATGAACTTTCTGAATATGCCTCTCTTATGCGTGCCTTACGAGTCAGGGATGCTATGGATCTTACCAAACACATGGTTCAAGGTTCACCGTTTGCCTTGAGTCTGGATGAGCCTGGTACGCGTTTTTTTTTCATCCTGCTTTCACGCGTCCTTTTCACCCTGGAATAGATTTTCCCACAGCTGGACCGAGTGATTTGAATCACCCTAATAATGCTTCAATGTCTCCGAAAAGTGAAAAGGCCAAGGGAAAACAAAGGGCTTCTCCGGTCATCCCAAAACGACGCAGGCGTAATCATTGGACTCGTTGGCCGCTGCCTTTGAATGATGTTCTCATACCGGAATGGACCCTTGAAGACGAAATCTCTGTCATTGCCTCTAAAATAACCCAGTCGCGTTCTCCGATAGAATTCCCTGTTGCTGTTGCAGATTCTGAAGAAGACGATATGGACAACGGCGAAGGCGCGGTCGTTAACGACGAAGACGGTGCAATCCATGTACTTGATATGGACCCCGAGTCCGATGACCCTGACCCTCCGTACTACGTCCCATATTTGTCTTCTATAATCGCGAACTATCTCTCTGTCATCTTGGGCATTCTTGCTTCTCATACTCCTGCGCGGGCGGCGAGCTGGCAAAATCGTATAGAACCTCTAAACTGGCGCGCTGTCCTCGACGTTGTCGTTTCTTGTGGAGTCACTGAATATTCCAATCCAAAGTGTGTACTGCCTGTCTGTTGTTACCTAGTTAGTGATCTATATGTCTGTTGTAGGGTAGTTGAAAATGTTATCAAACGAATGGAAGCCATCTATGGCCCGTCTATCCTACCCATCGAAGGCACAAAAGCAACCAGTTTCCGCTGTTTGTACTTTCTACATCATCATCATACGCGTTCAAACTTGCTTACTGTTGTTCATCTAGCTGTTGAGAGGATGCAAGGGAAGAATGAAAGCACCGCAAGATTTGAAGCACGTTTTGACAAGGAAACTGCTAAATATTTTGAACAAATTTCCATACGAATACCCAGAAGTCCTTCACCTCCGCCTATACCAACCCCACGTGTCAGGCTCAATAAAATTGAAAGAGAAGAAGGTAAAAACATGCATTCTTTACATTCGAATTGGCAACTCATACCAATCACAGCGGCCACGTATAAATCAAGGAAGAGGTGGGCGAAGCCGTACGACAGACCAGAGAAAGGTAGAGTAAATGCATCCCCCGCAGTGGGCCCAACTCCAGAACCGTCATCATCATCAGCAGGAGGGACAAACGCAGGGACAAACGACACCTCAAACGAACCAGAACAAGAGACATCTACGAGGAGAAGCAAGAGAGCGAGAAGTTCCGTTAGTTATCGGGATATCTTGCCCAGCGAAATCGTTTCGGACTAAATCATCATCATCATCGTCATCATCGACGAAGAGGTCGCATTGTATGGCTTTTTTGTGCCCCCCTCAACATCTCAATGTGTAATACATGCCATCTCGGAGGATCCCTTGAACCCATCATGTTTTATATCATCCACCATATTGCTTGCTACATTCTCCCAGACTTGGTCGTCTAGGATCTACGCTGGAATGCCCTAATCAACATGAAACAAACTATCATCTTGTAAGTAAAATAATTTCTCGCTGGCTATCTCAATACCTGTCTGATTCACAGGTTCGTAGGTTATCGATAAGGTTTAATGTCGTATATGTATTTGTGTCTTCCTTTGGTGCCACGGTTGTAGTGCATCTCTGTTGCATCTATATCAATGTTGATAAATGTGAAAAATAACATCTTATTCTCATGTTGTCGGCGCGGAAGGAAGAACTGAGGGCACAAGCGCGACATGAAGCTGAACTAAGTCAAGGAAGAAAGAATACTCTTTCAAATTAAATTTCAGGCGTTGGCGAAATTAATTATATGACTCCACAACACATACAGAGCTAAAAGGTTTAAAAGGACCGCAAGAAGAATGCGAAGGAAAGGAGGTCAGGGTGAATGAGCAGCATGCATGTCAGCTCAACTCGATTGGACTGTCCGCCGCGTTTTCCACTTCCTTCAATATCCTTTCCCGGGCTTTCGCTTCTGGGGATTCATCAGACCCTGGGAATTCCATGACAGTGTCGATGTATGCAAGCGCCCAGGCACCGTTTCCGACTTTGGTGCCACCTAGCACTTTCTTCTTCGTTGAAGAATTGAGGATACTCTCCCATTTACTTGATGTTGGCTGCGTATCTGCTCGGTCTGGAAAATGCAGTATAATGTGTCAGCAAAACTGCATCAGACAGGAAAAAGAACGTCTTACAGTGAATTAGATTGCTGTGAGGTTCGTAAATGCCCAAAGCTGGGATATCTTCATCAAATTCAACTTTGCGCTTCTTTGACTTTGGTTTCGTTGCACCGTCTACAACATCGACGACCACGTCTTCGCCTTCCCCTGCAGTTTCATCATCGTTTTCTTGTTTCCAATTTGTCGTACTTGCACTCTCGGAAGCTGGTAGAATTGCACCTCCCATTACTAATCCGTCGACGCCTTCCACCACTTTCAGAGTTTCCTTCCGTTGCTTGGCCCATTTTTCGTTGGATTCGCTTACTCTAGTAGCCATCATCCACATCCAATTCTCCTCAGCGACGCCGTCTCGAGACAGGATACTTTTTCGAACGGCGTTCAGTGGACCGTCGCTGAAAGGACCCCAGCCGCTAGCACCGAATATCGTCGTAGGACCTCCAGCACGGTAGATACCACCGCCACCGCCACCTCCTCGTTCAGCTTTGTTAGCCGCAGCAGCAGCAGCATTGGCGTTCAGAGCAGACAGTTCGTTGTTGTGATGGGTCGCGTTTGGATCGGGCAATTCACCGACCAATTCGCCAGCTTTCAGACCTTTGGCGGCGATTTCTTCTAATACTTTGTCTTCGTAGTAGTCGTCTGTCACCCATCGACCGTCTGTTAGAAAGGTATTAGTTTGTGTATAATGTGAGTTGTGAAATATGAACAAACCGATGACCATCTTGCTGCCATGCAGCTTGAATGCACTTCTTGCAGTGACCAGAGTAACACTTCTCGTTCTCAAGTGCGATCCTAGCTTCCCCTCTGAAATGAGGTAGTCCTTCTCTGGTTGCGTAGCGTTGAGTTTGAAGGCCAGCACATTTCTGCGGAAGTAATATAGCGAGTCTCTAAAGCCAGATGTCCGCGCCGCATCGATTGCAAGCATGTATTGTCGTTGGGGATGCCTATTTGGCAGGGTAAAAGTAGCAGCCTTGAATCTACGACCTAAGAAAATGCATAAACGTCGTAGGTGACATAAAGATGTCTGGATAGACTAACCTCCCAGAAGATTGCCAAACTTGTCAATCTTTTCATCGCCTTTAGGATTTTCTTCTGTAATGAACTCATCACCGTCGATGATATAAACTTCCCCGTGTATCTTGCGAAACGGTTTTCCGGCTCCCATGGGTGCATCGCTGTTCAAGTCCCCTTCCCCGTCACCGCCTTCGCCTTCGCCATCATTGTCTCCTTCCCCTTCTGCTTCTGTATCGTCGTCATTTCTCTTCGGGAGCCTGATTAACAAAGAATTGGCGCCTCGACCACGACCTCTGCCACGACCCCTTCCTCTTCCTCTCGCGCGTGGTGTGCTAGTTCCCGCAGCAGAACCTCTTCCTCTCCCGCGAGGGCGACCCCGGGGCCGGGGCGCAGGCGTATCAACAAAATCTTCATTTCCTGGATCGTCATCTGCTTGATTTTCTTCTACAGGACTGCCTGCCTCTTGGTCTACATCCATAGCGTCGTCATTCTCTGCCTCATCGTCGTTTCCTTCATTACCCGACTCTGCTTCTGTTGTTGGTGTTGCTGCAGCAGACGGTGTATTAGCGGCAGTATTCCGCACAGAGGACGTCCTCGGTTTGATGACGATTTTTGGTACCGAGTTCTTCATCTCAATATTACGATGGAGAGTTTTACACGCTTTGCGTGTTCCTGGTTATAATGAGCGCAACGATCTTGAATGTTTCGCGTCGCGTATGCTGCGCCTTAATTATAAATTATGTCGCGTCGTTCAGATTCGTCACGTATCGTTTCAATATCCTTACTCGACGTGAGTCGTTAGATGGGCGCTAAAGGGTGTGATTCGTCAGGATGAAATAGAGAAAGAGAGCAAGTGGAGGCCGTCGAGCAGGCAACTTTGAATTGTCAATGTTAGGTCTTCAACCTACTAGCAGTGGAAGAATTCAATTTAACCGGTCACGTGAAAGGACTATTATTAACACTATATTTCTCACAGACCTTAGGTTGGCAGTCGATTCTCATGTCGACAATCATCAGAGGCCCGTATTCCCTCAGATGTGAAGAAACGGGTGCACGGGACTGGAGTATAACCATTCCGGATCCATGCATGCTTTAATATCTCCCACTTGTTCCTTTACATCATGGTCAAATTATCCCCTGAAGGAGAGAAGAAGCTGGACGCCCTAGTGGTCTGTTTACAGGTCTGTTAGCTTGAGATGTGATATATTCACAAGTCGATCAGGCTAGGGTAGTGGAAGAACGAAAAATACCAGGCTTTGTGTTCGTTGCTTCAAGTACCGACGAGGAAATATACTTGAACAGCGGAGGCTACAAAGTCTTCAACGATCCTACCAGCGGTGCAGTAACTCCAGATACACCCTTTTGGATCTGCAGCCAGACAAAACTGATTGCACATGTATGTCAAAATAACTGACAATTTCTTGTGTTGTTTTTCGATGGCGTCAATTTCTGCACAGATAGCTGCACTTCAGCTCATAGAACAGGACAAGTTCACTCAGGAAACTCCTGTGACTGACTTCTTCCCTGAATTTGCCAACGCGATAGTACTCGATGACATCACTGCTCAGTTTCCTACCTTTAAACCGGTCAAGACGATTATGCGCGTCAAGCACCTCTTAAATTTCACCAGTGGTCTTTTCTATCCTGTCTATCCTATCCCACCCGTGAAAAATACCTCACTTCCGCCAGCGTACCGTGCAGCGCACAACAAAACTGATCCACACACTGAATTTTTCAAAAATGTCAAGGTATGCCCTCTTTACATCTTATATAATGCCCTCTATGCAATTGGTCAATACCGGTCCTAAATCCTATTACTAGGGAGGTCTTCCGGGGATCCCGCTTAAATTTGAACCTGGAACAAACTGTAAGCGCTTAAGCTCTTAGGCGCTTCTCTTCTGACCACAAAATTTGACGGGTCATTAAAATAGTTGCCTATGGTTTCAGCTCCGATGTTCTGGGGTTCATCGTTGAAAAGGTTACGGGGATAACGCTAGAAAATTATTGGTTTGAATCATTTCATGACCCCCTTTTTGTGTCGCTATTCTGAAAGTGATATATAGCCAGGCGAACATATTTGGGCCGCTAGATATGAAAGCTTCTTTCTACTTAACCCCGGAAGTCCACAAAAAGTTGCTCCCCATTACATATCGTAGGGATGGAAAGCTGGAGCCATGGGCTGATCAGGTCGTGCTCATCGAGCGTGATCCAAACGAAGGTAACAATCTCCCTCTAGGCTCATGCGTACCTATCATAGGTTCTTGGCAAAAACCATTTTAAACCATTGATAGATCTCCTTTGCTTTGGCGGAGTCGGATTATATACCTCTTTGCGAGACAATCTCTCTCTTTTGCGACACCTTCTCCAGATTCAGGGTTAGTTTCACCTGCCTTTCACTTTCATGAGCAACCTTTACCTTTACTGATCCAAAAATCGGATTCTAGCGGGTCGTATATCCAAAGGCATACTTTCACCTTCGACGGTTCAACAGTTCTTTGTGCCTGCCCTCCCCGACGCAGGAATTGCGTCCCTGGAACATTTTACCGACCAATATTATCAGCACCCAGGTGGGAACCAATGGAGCACTGCTCTGGCAGTCACTACCTACGATTGGCCAGGACGTCGCAAGAAAGGCTCTGCTTTTTGTGAGTATACATAGCTCTAATCAGATAAAGGGTAAGCTCATCGATTTCTTGCTGGACCAGGGTCAGGATGGGCTGGTACCGTTTATTTCATGGACCCAACTACTGGTGTTGCTGCAGTTTTCGGAACTCAAATTCTGCCCGGGCGTGATCTCGAGACGACAAAGCTTTATAAAGAGTTTGAAGAGACTTTGTATTCTGGTCTAGTCCACGATTCTTAAATTTTACGGACATGCGCCGTCATTGTCATTAATTAAAATTATATACTACTTGTATGTTTAAAGGCAAGAGATCGCGGAATCGATATATATAGGTTCTATTATCAAGGTTAAGCATAGTCTTAATCGACTCCTATCCGAGTCCTCCATGCTCAACTTTGACCAAATTTCGACGCGTCGACATGGAGCAAATCCATGATCGCCTCCAACCCCTTGTTTCCGCCCAACCGTGCGATCTCCGTTCTTGTCTGTCCTTCGAGATTCTCCAGCACGGACAGTGTGTAGTCAAACGATTTTGTGCCGTCCCGAAGATAGTTGATCGTATGGATCTTCAATGTCGGTGTCGTTGGTCGCTTTTGGAGTACGTCTATTTACATCACCGCGTTGGTCCGTCAGTGATAGAGAAAGGTGTATGGTAGTACAGCCAAGCAAATAAGGACTTACTCAGGATCTGCCGATCAGATTTATTTGCGTGTATTCCGTGTACGACCGGGAAGGAGAACTTTCCTTCGGTCAAGTCTTCGGCGAAGCCCTTGTTTGAGGTGTACTGGCAAAAGACAGATAGGTATAAATATGCCCATGAAATTAGCAGTAATAGCAGTAAATACTTCTGTGCTTTGCAGGTTCATAAGATCGTCTCGAATTTGGAAGTAGACCCCTATCAAGTTCACCAGGGGCACATAATTCCTGTCATCGTCCGTCAGATGCCAGACAGTGAAGATAGTTATCATGAGTTACACATACACATTGGAATTTGTGGTACAGCACTCCATCATTAGCTTGATACCGATCCTCAGGAGACCACCGGTTTCTATTATCATATGGTGAATAACGCAAATGATTTGACGAAGAAAAGACGCACTGTTATTAACCATTGAGATGTATTCTTCCTCTGAGGGACATTGAAGAGAATCGCGCCACAGTATTTCCAGGCCTTGACCACGGTGCAAGGATAAAAGTTCGTCTAGATTACCAAAAGGGAGTAAGCAGGATATTCGCCCCATATGACGAATGTTATTTCACCTGTTACGAGCGCATGGAGCGCCTGGCCTTCTCGTTCAGATGTATCGGTTCCACGGAGGGCAAATAGCTCTTGAAAAGCCAAGAAGTAGACGTAGTTGGCGGTGTTGATAGTTTGTGGGATGCCATAGATCTTATGCGCGACTTCACACAAAAAATAATCGCAGCAGTAAGCAAGCGCGCAGCATACACAGCCATTTTTTTAAAAAAAAAGGCATACCAGGAGTCCCTCGTCTCAGCTGAGAATCATCTTCGATGTCATCCACCCTGTGCATCGCATTCACATTCACACATCAGCATATCAGCAAAGGTAGAACGAAAGGAAACCATGGGACAGGGGCAAGGGTCGTCATATGGGGAGTAAACAGAAAAAGAAAAGCACATTAAACTGGCCGCATGTAGCATGTTCACCACCTTTGCGATGACCTGCAGCTTGTCGTTTGGCACATTGAGCCACAGATTGAACGCTTCGATGAGCTTGCCGCGTATTTCCTTGCCCGGATTAGATGTGATGTATCTGAACGGCTCGAGGATGACCTGTGAAGAATCGACAGCTGTATGAGCAGAGCTTCGTGATTCGGCGGGGGTACAAAAATGCAGATAGAAGGAGAAGTTGTGCTTGCCTGTTCGTTTTCCTTAGACCATACGGGGTCTTTTGAAAGGACGTCCAATATGTTATCGTACGCAGACATCCCGATTCCCGAGAGAGCGAGAATGCTAGAGAAAAGAGAATAAAAAAGGACAAGGAGTAAGGTAAATTTGAACATGTGCAGTGCTAGTTCAAGTCACTCGACTGCGTTAGGCTCACGCAGTAGCTAGACTGCGATTTTATTAGGGAAGCGATGGTATCACCGCGACGATTGAGTAATTTAAATAAGAACGAAAGCTGACGTTATTCGCTCCAGGGATCTGCACAAGGGGTCATTTATACATGCCGGGGACAATGAGAAATACGAATACATAGGATGTAGTAAATGGAGAATTTTTCAGCCTGGTTGGTTACTCAAGTGAAAATATCTCTATTTACTACGGTAACAACTAATCGAACGAGACAAATCAACCGAAGCGAGCAGTGGTTGGCTGGCCGAGAAGAAGAAAGGGGAAGACAAGGACAAGTCAAAGGATGAAATTCAAGACAAAAAAAATCGAATCAAAGATTCAGGAAACATATAAGATAATTCAGGACACTTCGGGGTTCGAAGTAAAAAAAGATTCCGGCAGGAATTCAACTATTTAATAATCCTAATAGAGACGTAGGCCAGCTAACGAAGGGTCATACTCGGACTGCCTCGTTTCAGGATTACTCGAAGCGTAAGGGCCGCGTGTGACACTGGAGGAAGCAGCACTAGAACCGGGCGAAGGTGATATGCTGGCGGACGATCCTGAGCTGGGACCGCGTTGCATATTCGGCCTGATATCGAGATGGGGCATAGAACGGAGGCCCTGTGTCTGAGACGTGGCCATGCCTTGGATACGGCCACTGGGACGGTACGGTGGGTTTGGCACGCTTCCCACACCGACACCTCCACTACCACCCACTCCTTGGTGATCTGATCCGTGATAGCTCGACTGGGACGACGTTGAGGGCGAGCGACTCCGAGCTTGGTCCATGAAGCGGGTGTATTGTTGGTTATTGTTGTTGTTGTTCACCTGACCGCCTTGTGCGAGTAGCCTTGGGTCAATCTGTGGTCCTAGGCTAGACATAGACCCTTGGACACGATGGCCGGCGCGTGCAACAGGATTAGAATAACCTGGATTGCTGGAAGGAG
Organism: Agrocybe praecox; assembly: GCA_964017145.1. Lineage (NCBI taxonomy): Eukaryota > Fungi > Basidiomycota > Agaricomycetes > Agaricales > Agrocybaceae > Agrocybe > Agrocybe praecox. Next base: position 915,797 of record OZ024848.1, on the reverse strand, counting down.
GCTGAGGTGGAGGAGGGTTGTACGACATCATACTTGGAGCGGATGACGGTCCGAAGTTGAAATTCGAGTTGTTTTGTTGCTCTGGGAATGGATAATTGCTTTGATCGCTCCAGCCAGTAGGGGCTTGTTGCTGAAAGGGAAGGCCTTGATAGCTCTGTTGAAATTGGTTAGAGGAATTATCAGAAGGTAAAGTAGAAGACATCTGTCGCAGCCAATCGTCAATAGCATCGTTTTGCATCTGAGAGTCGTATATTGACAAGGCTGTATCGGGCGGCAATACGGCTGAAGATGGGAGGGACATGATGGTACAGTCTAAGCAGGTCGCGCAGACATCTGGATTGTGACATGATGCGTATGCAGAAGACGAGGGTGTAGACGCCACCCTGCTGTGGTGAAGGCAGCCTGGACAGTTACAGCTGTCACCGCACCCACAGGGCGAAGGAAATGAGTTGATATCAAATCCGAAAATTTCTTCACTTGGCGCCCAGTCGGCAGACCCGCCCATTGTCTGCAATTGATTGGCATATGTATCCTGGTCGTTGAAGGTATAAGGAGGAAGGAAGGATGAGGGCGGAGCGACGGGTGGGTGGGTAACGCCATGCGGGGTGTGTTGGTACGGTTTAATATCGTGATGACGGCTGCTGTGGCCATGAGGGAGGCCAGTCGATGGGTTATGCACGGGTCCGCCTTGAGTGGGGCGGGGGAGAACGGGGCGCAATTCCGCAATGCGGGCAAGGATCTGAGAAGAGGTGCGCGACGAGCTAGAGGGATTATCGCGCAACGAGTCCGAAGCAGTAGCATCGTGGTGCTGAACTTGCTCATGAGACCCTCCTCTAGTCCGATTCCTGGTTCTCGGCTGCACGCAAGTGCAAGGGTCTCCCGACTTGCATTGGTGGTGGCCTCGATGCACCCCTAATGGAAGATCAGCATGGCTGCAGAGCAAAAAAAATGTCGCCTGGGGAGGAGCTGCATACCACCATGGTCAGAGTCCGAGGAAGTGCCTTCGGCGAGGCTTTGAAATGCGACCGACGCTTCCAATGCTTGGGGCAAGCCATTGGGAAACGCGGCGCTCTCAAATCCCTGCTTAGGTCCTAAGTAACAAGAAGCGCGAAATATAATCTTATCCATGAGCTGACCGTATACCAGGACATAAAAATGAAGCAACACACCTTGCTGATGAGAGTAGGAGGATGAAGATTCAGCCTTGGTTTCACATAGACATTTTACGTGAACCTGCTTTGTTTTACGAAGCTCGCGACAGTGCTCGCATTGGGTGACAGGACGCCCTTTCTTTTTTATTTCGAATAGGGGTCTGTCTGTGTGTTTGCAAGCTGAAGAACGATGACCCTTGATACAGGTCTCACTAGAGAAAGAAAATAATCAGAAAAAACGACGACGACGACGACAATGCAGAGCAAGGCATACCATGCGTATTTTTTAGAGCTGATGATCTGTGAGGAGAGACAATGAGCAAGATAGAAGGAAGAAAAAGGAAAACTGACCATGATAGCGATATGGGACGACGCCGGCGACTTTTTACGCCAGCGACAGAGAGGACGTGGGTTATTGGGAGGAGAGACGATAGGAAGATTGAGCAGCGTATTTAATCATGGTTCACGGTGCTGTAGAGGGGGTTATGTTGACCATAGTTGACAGGTCCGGTCTTCCTTAAGGAGGGCACAGACCAGCCACATAGCCCAGTACAAACATACATACACAAACACCAAGATCTAATCTTTTTCTCGTTTTCCAGTAGTTTTTATGTTTTCTTTCTGTCTTTTCTCGTTATTCTGTCTGGCGCTCGTAGGCTTTCCGGCACCCTTTTTGTCTGTTAAATTTTCAATTTTTTCTAGAATTATACGGGCTAGCATGGTTATCATTGCCTTTTTGCGGTCTTTTCGCCAGAGGCCGCCTTGGTGACTGCGCGCCTGCCTTACTCTGGCCTCATGTGTTCTCTCTTTGCTTTTTCTTATCTAATTTCCCTGGGAATTTACTTTTCTGCCTACAACACCAAAGAAAATAAAAATTCACAACCTCAGCTGACGAGGCTGTGCGTGCGGCCTCCTTGCTGAGCGAATTTCGCTCATATACCAGCAAGGCTCTGCTTTCCCTTCCTTGTCATCCTTTGCCATGGTTTGATTCTCCACATGTCAGGATATTCCTTCTCGTGAACTTGGCTGGTTTTCAATCTCGTGCGTGCAACGCCCACCATGGATCCTTACTTGGTGGGATCGGACTTCCGGTATGTTCGCTCGCCGAAGATATGATGATGATGTCAATGGTATGTATTTTAAATTCATGGTTGCCATCTTATTATATCGAAATCGAAGCCGTCGAGCGAACTTACTGGAAATCAGTATCGCCGTCCTAAGAAAAGAAGCTGACAAGCGGGATCTAGAAATAAATATATATTGCCCGTGGGCGTGGGCGTGCGTGCGGGAATCTTCTTACACGCGTCCGAACAACGAGCTATCTCTGCACATACTCAGTTCTTTGCAATTGCCACTCTTATGGGTAGGTATCCCAAAGGACATAGGCGATAATCCTAGAACTCTATTTCCCCGTCTTCCTTCCTCGCGAGACCACGAGCATCATCATCACGCCAGCAGGCTGGCTGGCCACTGGGCATGGGAGGCCAGCCTCATGCCCTCGCCCATAGAACGTTCGAACGCAGACTGCTAATCAGAACCACGATTCCATTCACCAGTCTTTCGTTCTAACCCCATCGCGGCATTTGCATTTTGCAAAAGCTGTGTTCGACGTCTTTTGCTCTATCATATCTATGTATACGACCTGCACATCTGTGTTATACTTACTTATAGGCAAAGGCAGACAACATGTCAGATTTAAATACCCATGCATTTGCGAGTGAGCTTAATACGCCGCTAGCCTGCACGGAGGCGAATCAGCCCGAGGTCAGGCAGCTGATCGTTGGGGTTCACTTATTGGTATATTGGAGTCTTGCAACGTTGTATCCCTTGGATGCACGTTTCCAGAAAAAATTGCTATGGGATACCGGCTGCAAGGACGGACATGTTTTTCGCGATGTTTCTCCACATCTCGAGGCCCTGATTGTCAGTATGTAAGTGTGGCGCACATGCTCAATTTGCTCCCAAAGTACCCAGGGCTTATCATGATATATTCTTTTCTTTTCTTTTGGTTTCCATTTACGTCCGTTGGGGCATCTACCCTACGTCGGATGACTGTATACAGTCTATGTACGTTTGCCATGTGTAAACCATCATGATATATTCACAACAAGCACAGTAGTATGTATGTAATCAGTATCATCCATAGGGAATGGAGGGGGTTGTACGTAAAAATACAGAGATTGTATAGAAATGTGTGTATTAGTATCTAGAGAGATAGATGATGGGCAAGCAAACCCTTATTCCGCGCCATACTTTTCCACCCACTCACTGTGAAAGCGTTCGAGCTTCCCAACATAGTCTTCTACCCCCGGGCAGAGACACGTCAATCTGTAGTGCCACTCGCCTTCCTTCTGGCCAAAGCCACTGCCAGGTACGACACAGATACCCGTCTGGTCGAGGAGCGCCAACGCATAGAACGCATCCGGTTCCTTGCCAGCAGTGTGTGCGGCTTCCCGTGCTTTCTCCGACAACTTGATCTGGGGATATAGGTAGAGAGCCCCAGGAGAATCAACACACGACACGCCCGGGAGCGCGTTCAGGCGCGCGGACATGAGCTGCGTACGTGAGGCGAGCGCGGCGTGGATCGTGTCCGTCTCCTTCTTCCACAGCGCGTAGCTCTCCTGTCCGGGCTTTGGTGGGCGGATCATCGAGTCCACGCCGATTTGCCCGGAGAGCGGGGGGCAGAGCGCGACGGAGACCATCTTGTATAAGAGCGCGATGATGTCGTCGGGGAAGTTGGTGCATTCGAAGTAGCCGCCGCGCCGACCGCATTCGCCTGAGATGCCCTTGGAGATGGAGTGGAAGGACACGAGGGCGGTGGGGGATTGGAGCTTCGACACGGTCTTTTTGAATGAGGTGAATGAGTGCGCGTCGGGCCGGTGCAGGTTGGTTTGGTACACTTCGTCGGCGAGCAGGACGAGGGAGTGTTTCTCGCATAACTTTACGAGCTTCTCTTGTGTTGTTTCGTCCAGAAGCGCACCGGTTGGGTTGCCCGGGTTGATGATTACGAGCGCTTTGGGCACGGTTCCGTCTTTTCGGGCTTGTTCGAGAGCCTCCTCGATGGATTCTACGGATGTTGACCAGCCGTTGGTCTCATCGAGGTAGTAGGGAATTGGTCGGCCCTGGTGTTGCGCAAGAGAAGCGGTGTATAGGGGATATTGAGGGATGGGGATCAGGATTCCAGAGTTAGGGGATGAAATGAGCATGTTGATTAGAAGAGATACGCCTGCAGATGCGCCGCCAGTTAAGAATATGTGGTTAGGGTCAGATGGATATCCATCGCGTTCTGTCAAAAGTGAGTGCATTGAGCTACGCGAATCATGGGATCAGCGAATGGATATACGTACCTTCGATGAATTTGGCGACGTTCTTGCGGATGAAAGGTACACCTTGGCTGTGAGAGTAGGCGCCGACTGAGCCAATTTCCTCAGACAGCTCCTTTGCACGTTCAACGACGTCTTTGGGGAAGACACCCGGTGCGAGGTTTGCGAGATCTGGCCATTCCATCAAGGCAGCGACCTGGTTGGGATCAATGTCGGCAACAAGATGGATATTATGGATTGAGGCATGCATACCTGACGGGTGAAGGTGATAGGCGGCTGATCCAAACCTTTCTGCTGGGGATTGCCAATGTTGGAGGAGATAACCTTGTCAAATGGCAAACCATGGTTGGGCTCCTTGAGCTTGTCCCTGAGGAGTTCTGCCTTGATGGCGAGCTCGCCTCTGACGGCGTACTGGACCTTTTCAAAGGTTGGGTTGAGCGCGTCGATGGAAATTTGGGGCATGGATGATGAAGAGATAAAACGAAGAGAATGAGAAGAACTCTTTATCGATGTTAGAACCCCCAGTTGTATACGGGAGGAGCCCCGTATTAAGGCTGGACCCGGACGCATAGTTAATAATTCCCGGTTCGAGAGGTGGCCTGTCCGCACGTGTAAATTTTACTCTCAACTTTTGTGAGTTGAAAGAGAAAGAAAGGAGGATTTGGCTGGTACTTATAGGAGCCAGCAAGCAGTGTATGAGCTTGCAACGCGATGCAGGAGTATTAAGAGCTCTGTATGCTTCAGAGCATTAAAAAAGCTCTGCCGGATTAAATTTCCCCACAAGGGGTCATCTCGGACTTGATCTCCGATGCGCAGAACTGACTCATGATTATTGCCACGTCCTAGCTCAAAAGTCACACTCATACTATTACAACTATATGGAGACATTTCTGCACTGAATCCATGATATTAAATTGCTAGGCGCAGCTAGGCGCGCTCTGGACGGCTGTCTGCTACCTCCATGCCGGACCGCATTCCATCTTATGCACGTGACTATGTAGTGATGCAATCATAGCCAAATAAGAACCTTTTCAAAATTTTGAAACCCGTGTTGGTCGCTTTTCACTAGTAGGGCTTTCTCAATGCCAGATTCGTTCTTCTCCGCACCAAAACATAAGAGGAAACGCACAAACTCTACTACCAACTCCGATGGCCGCAATGGTGTCAAAAAGTTTGCCCGCAAAGCAGGACCCGGCGGGAAGAAGAACGATCAAGCTAATAAAATAAATGGAGCTTCCAACAAGAAAAACGGTCGAAGGGATGAAGAGCTGTCAGATGAGAGTGGTGAAGATGCGGGAGGTGTTGATGATATGGATCTACGTGCAGAGGATGTGGATATGGGTGCCAGTGGTGATGAAGATGAAGACGAAACTCCCGCTGAAAAACGATTACGGCTTGCTCAGTTATATCTCGAAAGCGTTAAAGTTGGACTAGGTAAGTAGTATTTTGATCAATAAAATATATATCTCATATAAACTTGTACCCAGCCGACGGAGAGTTCGATGCGGCCGAGATTGACAAAGAACTTATCTCTGCACGACTAAAGCAAGACGTGCTTGAGCACTCTGGCAAGGTCCATCTCTTCATCGCAGACTCAGTAACGTGTTTTTCTTTCCTTTAGATGATCCTCAACTTTCTGACTGCGCACCCAATAGTTTGACTTTACTCAACCACCGACTTCCATCCTCCATACCCGCGGACATCGTTTTTCAATAACCTCTGCTGTAGCGTCAGAATCTGCAAACTATCTCTTCACATCAGGAAAAGAAGGTCATATCATGAAGTGGGACTTGACAACTGGCAAGAAACTCGCGTGTTTCTTCAAAATCCGACCTGAGTCGGACCGGAAAGGAAAGGGCAAAGCTACCCAGGATGCGTCAGTAAAAGGACACACCGATGAAGTCCTGTCTCTTGCTCTCAGTGGAGATGGAAAGTTCCTGGCTAGCGCTGGTCGTGACAAGCGCTTGTGCGTGTGGGATGTGGAGAAGGGTGAATATGTGAAAACCTTTTCTGGTCATTTAGGGCATAAAGATGCGATTGTGGTATGTGTGGTATTTTTAAAATTTTCAAATTGTAGCTGAAACTTGTTATAGAATGTTGTCTTCCGCAAAGGCACCAATCAGCTATATTCCGGCTCTTTTGATCGAACTTTGAAAGTGTACGACCTTACACCGTCGGTGATGGGCTACGTGGAAACGCTTTTTGGGCATCAAGATCATGTACTAGGTCTAGATGCGTTACGAGGGGAGACTTGTATTAGTGTCGGCGGTCGGGACAAGACTGTGAGATACTGGAAAATTGTTGATGAGACGCAGTTGGTGTTTCGTGGTGGAGGCAGGAGTCGGGTGAGGGAAGTACTTGAAGGTGGTTTGAAGGGAGATGATGAAGGCGATGACGAGGATGACGAAAATGAGAAAGGGAAGAAAAATAAGAAATTGGAGGAGAGAAAATTCATCGAAGGCAGCTTGGAGAGTGTTGCTATGATCGATGAAACGACCTTCCTTAGTGGAGGTGATAGTGGGTGAGTTTTTCTCCTACGTTTCGTTTGGCGAGAAAACGAAGGATACCAACGAGTATTCTTTACCATCCCCACCTTACAGATCCATTTGTTTATGGACCACTACCAAGAAAAAACCCATCTTTACCCAAGCTCTCGCCCATGGTTTCAACGAAGTGCTCTCAGAATCAGAAGGCCTTATCAAAACTCCCCGATGGATTACTGCTCTTGCAAGTTTGAGGTATTCGGATCTGTTTGTGTCTGGTAAGCAGCGGCCTTTCATATATAATGTATCTATGTGTTTTCTTACGCGTGTTTTTGTTCGTTCGTTCGTTCAAAGGTTCATGGGAAGGCGACGTTCGAATATGGAAGCTTGACTCCAAGTTGAAGTCGTTCAGTCTCGTTGGGAAAGTTTCAGTCCCGGGCGTGATAAATTCTCTCCAGCTCTTACCTACACCTGCTGAGTTCCTCGATACTGCGACGTGGGTCCAGCGCTCGCCCGTGCCTGATTCCGACGAGACAGAGTCGGTGAAGCGGAAACAAAAGCAGTCTGGTGTGAATCCGTTCCTGCTGGTGGCAGGTGTTGGACAGGAACATAGGCTGGGCAGGTGGTTGAGCGTCAAGGAGGGAGGGGCGAGGAATGGGGCGGTGGTTGTTGCGTTTTCGCCGCGGACGTTATGATTTTTTGATTATTACATATCACTCTTTTTCATTTGATATCACTCATGTTTTTTTTTTTGGATTTAGCTTGTTCAATCCTATTTTTCGAGCTGGATCGTTTGTGCGGGTATTTTTGTTGTGGTGTGATTTTTGAAGTGTGATGTGAGCAAGGAAGGAAGGGATGTGTCTCAGAAAGCGTTGGTGGCTAACAGATCGGGAGTTTGTGAACTGGAGCTGGCCTGGCTTGGTCGTGTCATTTTTTTGCGTTCTTTCTCTCTCTCCAGTTTGCACTACTTTTACTCGCCTTCCCTTCCTCGATGTTCCTTCTGCGGGAGACCATCATATCTATAAGGCGGTTGCTGTGGATCGCAGCGCAAATTGGTTTCTGGCGAGCTGTGCTCACCCTACTGCTGGCCATTGAATGGCTATCTAAATCTCTTGAGCGAGTCCTTGGGAAAGTGGCGCGCGTTTTGCCTACCGGTCAACTTTCGCCTGGACATAGTGCTTCGCAGCCCTGTCGTGATGGCCCATCTCGAAAGGAACCACCAGCGCCTAAACTTATGGAGGACAATGACGGTGCTGTCCAGAACCACGGATGGCTGTCAGTTTCGAGCACGAATGGTAATAGTAACATCGTCCGGAGGGTATGTAAATTATGCTATCTAGAGTTCAAACGGGAGTTCTACTACTACTACTATTCTACTTAGGCTTACGCTCGTGGAGTTTCCAACGCTGAAAACCGTCCGCCATTGAAGCCTCTTCCGTTCTGGAGACCTGTGCATAGCGTTGAGGTGACGATATCGCTTCCTAAGCCACGTACGAGGCGGAGAAGTAGCAGACGGAAGACTCAGAAATCGGAACAGGGAAGTTTGCTTGAGAAGGGGATGTTGGGTTGTGGTAGTGGGGATGATAGAGTTGGGAGTACGAAATTGTTGAAGGCAGACCGTGTACTTCTCCCTGTTGAAAATAAGTAATGGCAAGAGGAATCTCCCTTTGCCAGTCAGTGCTTTATTGAGGAGACGTAAAGTTTGTATTCTTTCTGGAGACAATCGTTGCACAAAGTAGTAGACCCATGCGCTTATTCACTATAGTGAGGGCAGCCGGTAGCGCCCACAGAATACTGAAAAGCACGTGCCCCATGGCTTAGTTGGTTACGGCGTCCGACTGTTATTCAATCATCTTGTATAGGAATCGGAAGATCGAGAGTTCAAGTCTCTCTGGGGCAGTAAATCATTTGTTTTGATTTTTCTGCTATGTTATATGCCGCTATCAAACTCTACAAGTGATTTTTTCAGCGATAGATCTGCGCAAGAGGAAAGCCGGATGTAAATTTGAGTCACATTTGGTAATTACAGCCAAATATGGACAATCCCGTATTTAGAGTTGCGCCACACTTCCCTTTTGGCGATCATCATCATCCAGCTACGTGATCCTTTTTGATACCACGATCATCACCTTGAATGTCTCCAAACAATAGGCCTGGTACATTAGGCACGCGAGTCCGCAAAAATGTCAAGGATCTTTCACCAGATGAATTCAGGCGCTTCGTAAATGTTTTGAAAATCATGAAGTCGAGGACTCGTCCTGGAGGCATCGTTTCTCTTTATGATGAGTTTTCTGCAATGCACATGGGCGCGGTAGAACTCAACCGGTACTGGAGAAGAAATAAATCGTCAGATTTACCGTCGTCCACCCAAACTGGCCCAGCAGATCCTGCTCATGATAACCCAGGGTGAGTACTACTACATGCCGTTGGTATAATTTACAGTTATATGCGCATATATTTACTATTTTTCTCGTATCTTGCAGGTTCTTGCCATGGCATAGGCAGTTCCTCTTGGAATTTGAAGCCGTCATGCAAACTATCGATCCGTCCGTTACGTTGCCATAGTGCGTATCTTATACCGATATGTGAGCCCTAAAGATCTTGCTAATTCGAAGTACAGTTGGGACTGGACAGATCACGACTTCGCAGAGAAATTATTTTCACCGGCTATGATGGGCAGCAACGGAGGACATAATTCAACGGGTGGTGCTGTCATCAATGGTCCATTTTCTCTCCAAGAAGGTTGGAGCTGCAACCTAGCGTTACATAGATCGTCCTGGTTTCGGTTTTCAGCCCTTCAGGGTGACAAGGACGCAAAAAGAGAGGAAGACGATAAACTCTACGCGCAACAATCGTCTTTGGGACGTTCAATCGTGCGTTATTTGGGGGACTTCGAAGATCTTGCTACGACGGCAGATGTAATTGAATTTACAAAGAGGAAGGCAGTTTTCGGTCCTGGTAAGTTGATTTTGCGGGACGACACCGTTGCGCCAGGTATGAATGGAACAGAGACGCAAGAAGTCAAGCCACCTGCGCTGCCTAGAGGAACTATATCATATGGCACAGAGATTTCATCGACTTCAATGTCTTGTTTATCGTCGATGTCCGAACGCAGTTTCGGAAGCTACGATTCTTGCGATGAATCCTTGGTGTCATCCAATGCAGCCCCGCTTGCTGTTCGTGAGTGTCTTCGTACTCGGCTTCTTGGATTCGATATTTTTCTCATTGGTATTTAGGGGAGCTGTCGCCTGGCTTTCGATGGTCACTTGAAGGAGGCCCCCATATGCATAATCGTAAGCCGCACAAATGTGAATGACAAGAAACATGACCTGATGTGTTGCGGCTAAAGAGACCCACGACTGGTTTGGGATGCACACCACTATACTGCAAGATGATCAAATAGTTGGTGCATCTACAATGCCTAATGTCGCGTGCTCGACTATCGATCCAATGTTCTTCCTCCATCATTGCAACATTGACAGGCTGTGGGCAGAATGGCAGGATTCGGGGCATTATGGTCCAACGTAAAGAATCCTTTGATTTTTTTCTTCAGGGATGGGTAATTGATAAAATTCCACAGCTTCTATCCCAAAGTCACGGATCAATTATTCGTATATGCAGATATCGATTCCGCTTTTAAAGGTCAGCCAGTTCGGGTCTACACCTATCCGGAAGGCCATAAGCTAGACGAGTGAGAGTCATAAAATGATGATGACAGGGAGACTGGTTAACTGAGATACATGACAGTAACATGTGGCCGTGGAATGAGGAGCAAATACAGACACAACCTGAGGTGCAGGCTATGATACCATGTTTCCCGTATACCGTGTCACCTCGAGATACTTTGGATTACCGGTGAGTACTTCTTTCATGTTTGAAACAACATTAAGATTTACCACATACAGATTGATGGGGTACTGTTATGACACGAGTAAAGACCTTACTGTAAACAGTGTGGCTCCAGTACTCGTTCACTTGCCGTCGACACGAAACGAGCAGACCCATCAAGTGTTTCCACTGCATATACAACGAGCAGGGCGGTATTTGGTTGCAGCGAAGAACACTGGAATTGATCACGGTCATCTGGCCATCAAACTATACAAGCAATATGAAGAGATGTTTGAACAAACGTTCATTTCAAACGGCTTCCATGGAGATCACATCGAGCCCGAGCGAGATAAGGACGAGACTAACGCATCGACTAGTGCCGTCTGGAATCTCCAAAGAGGGCTCTATTACGTCGTTGTCTCTGCCAAAGTCGTACTGGAAGGTAAAAACAGCCCCAGAAATTCGGCGGTAGAAGCCATGTACGAAATTGGAGCAGCTACTTCTCTCGATTTCAATATGCCAGATATACCAGTCACTCCTGGAGTTATTTCTGATCCACAGGTGCCGCCCGAAAGTTGTGTATACATTGCCAATCGTCGATATGCGCCGGTCAAGCTGGAGGTTGGGATACCGCAATTTCGGTTGACACGCCTCAAAGGAGCGCATGAACTCTTCGGCATCAACATTTCTGGTGGCGCTGGATACCTTGACATCAAGTTTGAGGTACGTTCCGAGGATGATTGTTGCTCAAAAGTAATTGAAAGAGAATAAAGGGGATGGACGCACTCGTCCAACTTTACGGGCCCTTTGATTTGGACAATGATCGCTTGCCACATTTCGAAGGAGATGGCCATCCTATCGAAGGCGACGCGCTTTCCCAATTGAACGGCCGGCTTCAGATCGGATCCAGTGAAGGATGTTGCAAAATGACAGGAACAGGCATATCTAGCTTTGTTACACCTGGCCGCTACATCGTTCTCGTCTTCCATTGTTCTATAGGCCACAAGGAACACCAAGTTTATAAGGTGTGGTACACACTTAATGCGACAGCGAAGATCCGAGAGCTTGAATTAGGCCGTGCGGACGTTGTGATGCCTGGGTTTGGAAGAGCGATAGACCAGCTGTATCGAGTGTCAAGGAAGAATGGATTGCCTCTCGTGACACAGAGTGGGGAGATATTCAAGGTAAACGTCGTGACGGATGATGGTAAAACACAGAAGCAGGTCCGAGTTGCAATATTTGCGTATTCTTCCGGGAAAATTCTCAGGAAAGAAGAACCGAAAAAAGGAGAATATGTGTCCTACAACGAAGCATTCTGGGGAGGAGATGAAGTGAGCTTTTCTTTGAATGAAGACCAGGTATGTTCCTCCTTGAAAGTTAGCTCCTGGACTTATTCATGAAATAGGTTATATTTCTGAGAGTAACGATTCTGAATGGACATACGAAGACAAAAGTCAAGACTGCAATCGAACGATGGTAATTGGCTGTGAATAAGCGCGAAATAATAGACGCACGCCGATTGGCTGTGGCATAAATTACTTAAAGCTCGGCTCGCTTGTGTGACGTCACGCGGGATAAGCAATAAATATTCTTTCATCGCTCATCCATTTCTTTCTTAGTTTTTCTTCCTTTCTTCGCTCAGCAATGGCTTCCACTCCTCTGCCTCCCCGCCCAGACAACGCCGTGAAACACAAGAAACCGCCAGTATGGCCTATCGAGGCTGCCGTTTCTGACATTGAAACACCTGTTGCTGCAAAGTGTGCCAAGAACTCGCGCGGGGATGGTGTTTGTTGTAAAGAACTCATTCGCGAGGAGCGTACTTTGATAGATCCTGATGTAGTACGCGACGTGTAAGCTTTTTATTTCATTCCCACATCTTGTAAACTAATTCCCCTCTTAGCGTTATCGGACTATCAGACGGTTTGACAGTCCCGTTCGCCCTTGCTGCAGGCCTTTCTTCTCTAGGAGAATCAAAAATCGTCGTATTGGGCGGTATTGCAGAACTCTGTGCAGGAGCTATCTCGATGGGAATCGGTGGCTTCCTTGCATCACAGTCAGAGCGAGACCACTATCGCTATCTCAGGAACCACACTGTCGATCGTGTTCGCCATAGCTGTGTGGGGGAGATGGAACGTGAAGTGGCCGAAGTCCTCGGCCCTGTTGGCGTTGATGAGAAAACTTGTCTCGCCGTTACGAAGTGCTTACGAGAGGCTGAAGATAGTGAAGGTTACTCGTCGTCGTCAGGTGGCTCAAGCACAGATGAGGAGAATCTTAAACTAAAATGGAGCAGTGATGTCGGCTTAACAGCGTTTTTATTGAAGTTTGGCCAGGGACTTGGTATGTCTCCGAAAATACTCCCAGTGCATTTCCGCTTTTTCTTACTGATACGTTTAATTTTGCAGAGGAAGTACCGAACCGTCGGATGTATGTTTCTGCATTCACCATCGGCATGGGATATCTATTGGGCGGCATCATCCCCCTGCTTCCGTATCTCTTTATCCCTCGGGCACACATTGCGCTCATCTATTCTTCACTTATCACTGGCTTTGTGTTGCTCGTATTTGGAGCTGTCAAAGCGCGTGTGACCGGAGCTGCTATCAGACCTAGTGATTATGTGTGGGGAGCCTTTAGTACGCTAATGGTTGGTGGCATTGCCGCCGCCGCCGCATTTGCGATTGTGCGGGCAATGGAGGGCTAAGGAGTTTGAACAATTATAGAAAAGCGTTTTTCAAGGCCACTTCCACTTATCTTTCACGACTGGTTCCCACGACTCCATTATAACGATTTTTTGTCATCTTGTTTTGTTTTCATATTCTAGTTCCAATATTATGGGGACATGTATCTGTAATACTACGTCTCGCAACCATCTTTCCTATATTTCTAGTATACTTTGTACTGTTGATAATTTTGTTTGTATTTCCCACGTAGCACAACTAGACATTTGCATTTGCAATGTTTTGGGTGGACATCTAAGCGAATAAATCACCTTATGTATGTTCCTGTCGTCGTCTGGGTTGAGTGAAATCAATGGTTATCTGAGGATAAGATAGGTAAAAAAAGCATTCAAAAAGTAGATTTCTGCCCCGGAGAGACTTGAACTCTCGATCTTCCGATGTCTTCCTCGCAGGAGGTAATAACAGTCGGACGCCGTAACCAACTAAGCCACGGGGCATATATTAGACCGTGATCCGGTGCCATGTTGGTAAATAAGTGCCATACCATGTCTCCGATTTACGGCTCTTTCCTTTTCCCTGAAGACTCCGTGCATTCTCTAGGTTCCAACGTCTTCGGTTGCGATATTGCCAGCTTCCATCGCACTGCAAGCCAATATGAGCCGAATGAAGTCGTGAATCCCCGACTTTACGTATCTGAGAGGGTGATAAGGGGGAATGAATATGACTAGAATTCGAATAAGAAAATCAAGCGTAGAAACGACGGTTGTTGAGGCCGTCTTTTATCGAAAGCGAATCGCGAGGTCATCTTCGAGGCCTTGCTTTTATCTCGAGGCGGTCTTGCTGTCGGTTTTGTCAGGGCCAAAGATGTCAGGAAATATCGCGTGTTTCCCTGCGGGTTAAGAGGGAAAGAGTAATTTGAACGCTGTGTATGCATGGCCGTGACTCAGGGGCCTGCGCGTGGCAGTGTTTAGTCTGATATAAACACCGTTCTCCGCTTTCGTGATTTAAGCAGCTTACAGTTTAACCACCTACATCTCTCTTTCAAGAATGGGAACGTCGCAGAGTCGCGCCAGCGAAGGCACTTCAAGCCCGACCATTGAGCGTCTGAAACGATATTCAAAAGCAGACATCAAAACACCCCTCAAGGCTGCTTTTAGTCGACACAGACCCTCGTCCATGCAGGAGAAAAATTCAGAAGGGACAGCAAGTGACTACGAGGCACCTATATACGAGACAAAATCCCGAAATGTCGTTGTGAGTCTAATTATTACTCACAGAGGTGGCTGTGCCTCCCAGTCAAGACTTCTAGATTGTATCAAGTTGGACTAATCTTTCTTTCCAACAGTCACCACATCCACCACATCCACCTGCAGATATGCCTACCACTGTTCCTTGTCAGGTATGAACGTTTTCTATCGTATCACACTCGTTTCTGACGGGCGCATCACCTTAGTACCGCACAGGGAAGACTCTCGGAAGTGGCACCTACGCCATCGTAAAGGAGGCCATTCATGTACAGACAGGAAAATACTATGCATGCAAGGTTATCAACAAAAGGCTTATGGAGGGCCGCGAACACATGGTTTGTTTCACTTTCCTGCGTGATTTTCATAGATAGCGCTCATGCATGGTGTAAGGTTCGAAATGAGATCGCCGTGCTGAAGCGTGTATCGAGTGGACATCGTAACGTTGTTACCCTGCACGATTACTTTGAAGTATGTCTTTTTATGTGCTATATCATTCATATTATCTAATATTCAAACAATTAGACCGCACACAATCTCTATCTGTGTTTCGATCTGTGTACGGGCGGTGAACTCTTCGACCGGATATGTTCAAAGGGGAACTATTATGAAAAGTAATTATCTTTGCGGGTGCTTTTGGTGGTATGATTTCTTACTGAACCCGTGTAGCGATGCTTCAGAGTTACTGCGGACCATCTTCAACGCCGTCAAATACATCCATGATGCAGGAATCGTTCATCGAGGCGCGTTTTCCATCTATTATCACATCATCACATCTCGTTTCTCATCATCTAATCTTTTCGATGTGAACAGACTTGAAACCAGAAAACTTACTCTTCCGTAGCCCAGACGAAAAGGCTGATATCATGATCGCAGATTTTGGTCTGAGTCGGATTATGGAGGAGGAGAAGTTGAATCAGCTTACTGAGATCTGCGGGACGCCAGGGGTATGTGATCGTCGTTGTTCATCAAAATCAAACGATCTGCTAACAGTCAATGTAGTACATGGCCCCCGAAATCTTCAAAAAGAGTCAGTCGAATCACCATTTCTCCTCATTGAAGGGCGCTCGGTTCTAATTAGTATACAGCTGGCCATGGGAAACCCGTGGACATCTGGGCTATGGGCGTTATCACCTATTTCCTACTGGCTGGATACACCCCCTTTGATCGCGACAACCAGCAGCAGGAGATGGAAGCGATCATCAAGGGAGATTATAAATTCGAGCCAGAGGAGTATTGGCAGAACGTCTCGGCAACGGCGAAGGATTTCGTGAGATATTGCCTGACTTTAGATCCAGCGGAGAGACCCACGGCTGCTCAGGCTTTGCAACATAAGGTGCGTCGTGATATTACTTATTGTGCATGTTAAATTATATCGGGGTTCCTTACAGTGGTTAGCTGATACCGAACCTCATTTCGTGCCCGATCCTACACGTGAAGATGGTGGTCCGGCCGATCTGCTTCCCACTGTTATGAAAGCTTTCAATGCCAAGAAACTCTGTGGGTGGTCTTTTATTTTACAGGCATCCCTTTGCTGATAATTTCTTCCAGGGCGCAAAGCTACTTCGACGATCAAGGCCGTGAACAGGATGGCGCTTCTTGCCCATACCGACACTGGATTGACCAAGATGAGGGACGATTTGAATAAGTATAAAGAGGAGTCTGCAAAGGTCGGTGTTGATCTACCAAAAACCACGTTGTTGGATGCTGATTGTTGTTTTATTCTGGTACGCAGGAGAACCTTGAGGTTTGTTCATACATTTACTGTTTCATTGATCGTTATACTCATTCATTTAATTACTACTCATAGAGCGCGGATATTATGTACCAGCAAGGAAAGGGTGTCCATGAAGATGGTGTCGTTTCGCCTACCAGCGAGGATCTCTCGAACAGACTTGCAAGGACTGGGTTGGAGAAGTCGACTGGAGCTTGAGAGCAGAGAAAGTGAATGCTTGTGCCTAGGTAAACAAAATGTTCTCTATATCGCATATATGTCTTTACCCTCTATCCGACGACGAGAAGCACGCTTGGCTTGGCTTCCGGAACTGAATATCTTTAATTGTTTTGCGGAAATTAATAGAGTCCAAAATTGTTGGTTGATGAAATGAAGCATCTTTTCTCTTCTTGCATGCCAATGCGTGTATATACTACATTCTCTTATTTATTCATTGTGGACGATAATAGTTACATATACAACGGAATGTTTTTTTGAGAGGTTTAGTGGAATAAGTACGTGCATAAGCGCTGGGAGTGAACCAGCAGCTATTTTGGAGAAGAAACTTGCACCGCTGTGCCTACCATACGACCATCTACCGGGATCTACTACCGTATGGACAGAATGGACTCGTATACTATTCCACTCAGGCGGCGTCAGTAGTTTTACGCTTTACTTTTTGGGGTTGCGCAATTCCAAAAAAGCGGCTAAAGGCGCCACAGTAATGAGCTAAGAAACCCAGGTACCCGAAATCAAAAAATTGATTCCTTGGTGAAACAATAGGAAATAAAATTGCACAGATTTAGGGCTGAAATGACGCTAAAATAGCGTAACTTTTCACCTGTTTTAGCTACATAGCAGCTTTATCGAGAAATAAGTTAAAAGCGGCCCGAGTCTTTGGCCACTTACACTTATGGCTTATATGCATAAGAAATAATCTGGCAGAATTGGGGACCATTCATTTTCTTTACGTCGAGAATGCCGTCTGATGTTGACAAGCTTATATATTCGCAATCGACTATCATTGTTTATTCGGTCTGTTCTAAGGCACTAGTTGATAAGTCAAGATCCGTGGTATGCCAAATAGTATATGAGTGAGCATGATTGAATAAACTCTTTCGCGTTTCTTGTCTGTTGCCACCTACACACTATAACTCCTACTCCTTACACAACTAGGCGAGATTCTGGATGCTATCCGCACGGGTTAGAGTCAGTGCTCGCAGGGTCTATTTGCCTCGCACATTTGGTCTTCTCACCAACAACAAATGGAGGTCATACGCTACTACCAAGTTGCCGTCTAATGCGGTCAATATCGTCGAAGTTGGACCCCGCGACGGGTTACAGAACGAGAAGGGCTCAGTGATCCCTGTGGAGGTTAAAGCCGAGTTAATCAATAGACTTGCGCATGCAGGACACGTTAATATCGAGGCGGGGAGTTTCGTTAGTCCGAAGTGGGTTCCTCAGGTATGTCTGTATGGACTTATGTATTGCTTTTGACTACGTTGCTTATGGTTTTGGTAGATGGCAGGTACCAAAGACGTGCTTAAGCAAATGAAGAAGCTCGCTGGGGTGCATTATCCTGTGCTCGTGCCAAACCAGCACGGGCTGGACGATCTTTTAGCTTTGCTTGAGGAGAACTCGAATGAATCGCCACCTCTTACGGACGAAATTGCGATATTCACAGCTGCTACGGATGCTTTTACTAAGGCGAACCTGAACTGCACGATCGCGGAGTCTCTAGCGCGCTTGGAGCCCGTTGCACGCATTGCGGTCGACAAGGGTCTTAGGGTGCGCGGATATGTGAGTGTGGTGGTGCAGTGTCCGTTTGAAGGCAGGGTGGATTATAAGAGAGTGAGAGAGGTGGCGAAGGCGCTTGTAGATATGGGGTGTTATGAGGTGAGTCTTGGGGAGACGGTTGGAAAGGGGAGACCACATGAGGTTGGTGAGATGGTTGAGGAGGTGAAGAAGGATGTAAAGGTAGAGATGTTGGCTGTGAGTGTGTTTCTTGTTTTGAATTTGGACCGGTGCGTGTTGGGCTAATGATGTTTGGATTTATGTTACAGGGACATGTAAGACCAATATATATTCATTCCGTTCATCTTGGTTGTATTAACTGACTAACTATTGTTTTAGTTCCATGATACATATGGGATGGGCGTTGCGAATATGATGACTGCGCTTGAGCATGGCATTCGAACTTTCGATTCGTCTGTCGGTGGTCTCGGTGGTTGCCCGTATTCACCTGGTGCTACGGGCAACGTCGCTACGGAAGATGTCCTGTATGCATTGCAAAACTCGCCTTACCATGTGGTTGGCTCCGAGTATGGTGGGGGAACGGTTAATTTGGAGAAGATATCAGATATTGGATGGTGGATTAGCGGGCTCCTTGGACGAGAGAGTGTGAGTCGGGTTGGTCAGGCTATTCGAGCGAGGAAGAGGAGAGAGGGAGGTGAGGGGGGTTTGAAGAATAAATTGTAATATTTAGCGGAGTCTACTAATCTGTTTTGTATACCACCTTATTTTTATCTTTGTTTTACAAGGAAGATATACCGGTACCGGTTAACTAAAATTACCGCTAACCCAGGTTTATAGGGGCTATATATGTACGCTCGTCTTCGCTGATTCGTCGGCTTACCTTTCTGAACCAGCGCTCTCCATACTACGCCGGGCTGTCTTTGTCTAGGATATACTACCACTATGAGCACGGGCCGTCTTCGCGAGTATTCTTCAAAATCATACGTCTTTGATTCTCGGCCGAGTTATAATCTGGTTTCTGTCGTCAAGAAATTCTGGAAGCCGGATACTTATGACGCGGACTGTCGAGACCGGGAAGCGCTTACGCTGTTCTTCGCGCATGGAACGAGTTTTCATAAGGAACAGTGGGAGCCCCTTATTGATGACTTGCTGGAAAATATCGAAAAGGGAGGGAAGAAGGTCAAGATAAGGGAAATTTGGGCGATTGATTGTCCGAATCATGGGGAGGCGGCGGTTGTTAATGAGGAAGTGTTGCTGAAGGGGTTCCGGAACAAGGATACTTGTGAGTCCATTGACTTTGTGCAGGAATTGGTTTTTTATTGATGGATAATGCGATTAGTTGCTTGGGAAGAGTATGGACGGAGTATACATCTTTTCCTTGCGGGTCTTGGGACTGGGGTCGATGTCGACTTTACGGGTCATAAGCTTGTCGGGGTCGCGCATTCCATGGGGTCGGTGTCCATGTGAGTGTCAGTCGTCCTATGAATATTTGTCTTAGCAAGACTCATGATGATAATGGACATGCAGGGCATTGGCGCTGGGGTACTGGCCGAAGATCAAGTTCACGTCGTTCATTTTCTCCGAGGTGATGATGATGCCGGACGACGTCGCGGATGAGGCTACGCATATCCTGGTCTCGGGAGCGGAGAAGCGGAGAGATATTTGGCCATCCAAGGAGGAGGCGTACAAGGCTTTGAAGGCACGGGGGACTTGGAAGTCTTGGGACGATAGGGTTCTGAGGAGTTATGTTGTTAGTGGTCTTTCTTCATCCGAGGTTTGTTGGAAGGCATTGATTGATGTTTGTTCATAGGAATCGGGGATGAGACCCTTGCCTACGGTTGAGTATCCTGATAAAACAGAGGGTGTGACGTTGAAGTGCACCCGTTTTCAAGAAGCAGTGGGTGTTTTGATCCTTGATAGCATTGCGTATTTCATAGTTACTGTGTATCATAGGCAACTTATCGCGATAATGTTGGTGCCAGACGTGTGTACCAAAATTTTGCGCATATCGTCAAGGCGATTCCGACGCATTTGATTTATGGTGGGATTAATGATTATATGTAAGTCAGCTAGTTCTTCAAGGGCATTTTTTTGAACGCTTTGATCATTAGCCCGGCGAGAGTCAAGGAAGAGGTGATAAATGTGCAATCAGGAGGAGCGCAGAACCTCGTTTCTGTCGCTCGAGTCGCGGGAGCTGGACATCTTGTAAGAGCATTTAAATCGTACGGGGTGTTGATGAATTGTTAATCGTTCAATTCAGGTTGTTCAAACCAATCCTTCTGGGTTGGCTGAGAAAGTGTACGACGCCCTTGTTATCGTTTCGCTGGGAGGATCAAAGACAGCAGCGAAACTGTAGCGAGTTAGTTTATTTAAAGTTCTTTTTATTGAATAAATTGCTATGTACATGAACGATCACGTGATTAAAAATATTTTTGCTGTGTATAAAAACAAACAGAACCGACAAACCGAACTTGAATAGAACCCTCACAGCTGCTGTTTGACAACACGCTCGACAGCAACTCTTTTTCAGACTCTTGAAATGGGGTATCAGTTTTGAGGGTAGATCAACTAGTAGAGCGCCCAATTAAGCCGGAGCGTATTCCAGCACTGCACCTTTGCACACCAGCAACGGAATGGAAAATGCTTGACTATGAGGCCCTTATATTTCTGTTTACTCGTAGTAGATCTTTTATCAATGTCATCCTTTCGCTCACTGTGCAATGCGGACGTCCGGGACAGAAAAAGCAGTCGCTGTGTGCGTGACAAGAAATGTTACCGAGCCATTGTGTGACAAAAAAAGTTTTTGAGCTCTCTTTAGATACTACTACGATGGCGGCCGTTCAAGTTCTCTCCATTGCTACCCAGCCTGTTCCTGCGTCTTACAAGGCTCCCAGTGTCCCATCTACGTCCCGTATTTCTTGTACGTTATCGATTCATCTTTCATGACCTATTCACTTATTTCTGTACGCGTCTTGCAGCTCCTCATCCTTCTGGTCATCGTACTCTGCTTCCTGTTGGACCAGCATACCTTAACCACCTCCGTCTTTCCCTGCACCACTCGCACTCGTTCTCGTCTCTCGATAAGCATCTCGAAGCGGAGCGTGAGCGCCTTGCCGCTCTGCACGGAGATGATCTCGCTGGGGAGGATGATCTTGGTGTAGGCGATGAGGAAGAGCCTGCAGAACTTTTGGCTTTAGATCCTAAAGAATGGAAGGTTAGTTTTTATCCCCACTTCGTGTGTCGCTCCGTCATCATCTTATATTGTTATATCGCGCTTTAGAAACAAGATCACTACGCCGTCCTTGGTCTTTCGCATCTTCGTTACACGGCTAGCGCCGCTCAGATTAAAATTGCTCGTGAGTTTGTTGTTGCCTTTTTCGATATTCTTCATTTTGAGAGGCTTATTTCTGTTCTAACTCTTAGACCGCAAAAAGGTTTTGAAGCATCACCCCGATAAAAAGGCTGGCTCTACGCCTGCCGTTAACAACTCGCTGTACCTCGCAGGTGTCCATCAAAATACCAACGATGACGCTTTCTTCAAGTGCATTCAGAAGGCTCACGAGGTCCTTACGAACCCGGAGAAGCGCCGCCAGTTCGATTCAGTAGATCCTATTTTCTTGGAGCTCGAAGAGGACATTCCTACTGCTTCGGAGATCAAGGTATATTTTTTGGGTTTGATTTTTGTTAGATCGCGCGTCGTTTCTGACGGGGTGTTATTTCAGTCAAAAGACCTCGACTTCTTCAAGGCTCTCGCTCCTGTCTTTGAGTTATATTCTCGATTCTCCAAGACTCAACCTGTTCCTGGACTCGGCCACATCAAGTCGACAAAGGAGGAAGTAGAAGGATTTTACGATTTCTGGTATAACTTTGATAGCTGGAGAAGCTTTGAGTGGCTTGATAAGGAGGTCAATGAAGGTAGCGACAGGTATGTGTTTTCGCTTTGATCGTAAAACCAATGTGCAAGACGATCTGATGGTGTTATGTTCTTTCTCATATAGTCGCGACGACAAGCGATATACGGAGAAGAAGAACAAGTCTGAGCGCGCGCGCAGAAAGAAGGAGGATATCGCCAAACTTAGAGGTTTAGTTGATATGACTCTTGGGTGCGTATGCTCGTCGACATCAACTTCGTGTTGTTGTTTTTCTAGCTTGACATGCTGATGAACCTTTCTTTCCTTTTTAGCCTGGATCCTCGTATCAAGCGCATCAAACAGGAAGAAAAAGAGGCTCGTGAGGCTAAGAAACGCGCCGCTGCTCCTGGTGCGCCTGTGAAGAAGACAAAGCAGCAGGAGGAGGAAGAAAAGAAAAAGGCGGAAGAGGAGGCGAAGAAGAAGGAGGAAGAAGAAAAGGTGCGTTTGTCGTATTGGTTTTCGTCTCCTTTCAGTTTTTATAATTCTAACGAATTCCTTCTCTTTTCTTTGCGCTTTATTTATTTATTTGCGCTTTAGGTTGCACGTGCTGAGGCCAAGAAACAAAAAGCTGCTGCTGCTAATGCCGCGAAGAAGGCCAGACGACAGCAGAGAGCTGCGGAGGATGGTACTGCATAGATTTTTTTTTTTGCATTTTGTAGATTGTTTCTCCCCCTTCTGCTTTCTTGCTCCCTTGAACAATTAATCTATTCGGTGCTCTTTTGAGGACTTGCCTTATCTACCTGTAGGTATGGAATACTCGTTGGAAATTTGGTCATATCTCAAGAGCCTTCTAAATGCATTGAAACCAGGCACGGCCACCTGTAACTCCCATCAAAGTGATGGTATTGAACATGAACTTATCAGATCTTCGAATTTGCTGGAATAGAATCCACGCATAGAAATGATTCACCCCCGGCAAGTTCAACTCCTTCGGTAACACGAAATTTTCCGAAAAACTCCTGTTTTTATAAATAGTAAATATTTGATGTATGACAAGGCATGTGCCTCGCTTCGCTCCGGCACCAAAAATACAGATAAAATTTAGAGGGCATATGGCAACTTGCAAGGAATTAGAGAAAAGCCATAAAGTGTAGGCATCAAAAGAGTACCAAAATCAAAGGAAAGAGAAGATGACACTGAGAAAAAGCATAATAATATCCGTAAAATAGTTCCAAATTCGGTGAGATAAAATGGAGAGATGGAGGACAAAGAATAGAATGATATGGTGGGGGCAATACTAATAGTAAATATGTCATCAAAATGAGAAAATGAGTAAGAAGAATTGAAGAAGAACAATAAGATTCACCAAAAGAGTGAAAACCCCAACGATAATCTTGTTGGGAAAACACTAGATCTCACACTGAAATCAATCTGAGACTCACATGATATAAATATGACCAGGGTATGATTTCTGTATGAAGTATGTGTATGTAGTTGTCATGATGGTATCGAATAGAACTTGTTTAAAGTGGGCCGTTGCTTTGCATGGCATATATGAGTCCAAATGAATTTTTCTATCTTTTCCTTGTCTTCATTTGGTCTTTATTCATTTTATTTATTTTTTATAACATCTCATTGAAGTCAACAAGAAGTCAAATGTGTCATTTACTGTACCATTTTGATCAATTTGGCAGTAACATGTAACAGGCCATCAAAATTTGCCAAAATATGATGCATGTAACGTCTCAATGACTGGTGTGCCAAAAGTTTCTCAGCATAAGAGGCCTAATTTGGTAATTTTTGAGATTTTTGACTCAAAAAGTTGCTGAAAAGGGCTAATGTAAAAGCATGTCTGACATCCGCAGGGAACAGATTTCAACTGCCCTCAGTTGCAACTAGTTGTTTAAGCAAGGAACTTGAGCATGTAACACAGTACCAAATAGATATGAGTCCAAGATAATGATAAATAAACAACAAACAAAAAATATCTACTCTAATACTACTTATGCATCTAGCATACTTGGTACTATAAAAAGTAAATATATGTATGTCAAAGAAATGAATGAAAAAATAAACATAACAGTGGTACACAAATCATGGTAATCAGATTTTAATTACCGTCAGCATGATTAAAGCATGGAAAAATTGGGTAAAGAAGAGGTAGAAGTATAGAAGGATGAAGGTTTGAATGAGAGTTTGGGGCAAGTTTGGGGGATGGAAAACAAATGATGAGGTTTGCATGTTAATGATTATATTATTAGCTAGCACAGAATAGATTGGCATGCGGAAGTGATCCAAGTCTTGTTGATCTGGTTCTCCTTGTTCAATTTTCGACTGTGTTGAGGTTAAGGCTTGTTGTTCTGCATCCTTGATGTTTTCCCATACTCAGTATTTTAACATTATTGGCTTGACTGGGTGTAAAGATGTTTTGTGAGCTGTGACAACCAAAATAAAGGGTGGCCATCCATACATATTAAATGCTGGTCCATCTCTGTGCAGCTGAACAGGAATGATTTCAATACAGGCAAATATACCATTGTCATTCCACCTTTGATGAATCATGTACAGTGGCGAGCAAAAGTATTGCACATACCTAAATAGACATGTATCTAAGCATCCACTGGGCCAATTTCTACGATTTAAAGACTAATCGATAGCCTAGGTTATTATTTTGAGTTCCGTGATGTACATATTTAAAATTTCCAAAATCTTGGCTTGCAGGGTGAAATGCCACAAAAAAGTAACTTTTCACCAATGGAATTGAGCTGTCCAAAAAATCTGAAAATATTTGAGGTCAAAGATCAGTTAAATATAAACAAAATACAATTTAAATCTCGAAAATCGATAGACAGGATATCGAGAGCGTCGATCAGAAAGTACTCCATTGTGGTGTAATAAGTGCAAATATTACATTAAATTGCCTACTTTCACCCGCGACGCTCTCAGTATCCTGCCTATCGATTTTCGAGATTTAAATTGTATTTTGTTTATATTTAACTGATCTTTGACCTCAAATATTTTCAGATTTTTTGGACAGCTCAATTCCATTGGTGAAAAGTTACTTTTTTGCGGCATTTCACCCTGCAAGCCAAGATTTTGGAAATTTTAAATATGTACATCACGGAACTCAAGATAATAACCTAGGCTATCGATTAGTCTTTAAATCGTAGAAATTGGCCCAGTGGATGCTTAGATACATGTCTATTTAGGTATGTGCAATACTTTTGCTCGCCACTGTACATAGGTGACATTGTGACTAGTGATTCCTCTCAGAATTATTTGATTGTTGCAGTGAATGGAGATTCCTTTATAATGTATTGCTTCAACTTGCCAAAGTACATCAAGAAATGCTGTTTCTTCTTCAACATGCTCTATGTCTAGATGATCAATGTACCACTTAGGGCATCTGAAAATCTGTTCTCACTTGCTGTCAGCATAGTTTTGACTGTGGTGGGATTTGGGCATAGCTATCTGGTGTCCGTATAGCTGCATTAAGTTATCACTGGAAGGAAAGTGTTTTCTGGCAATTTTGGCATTATTGTCACTGACAAAAAGTGCAGTTTAAGGGAAAAGAGGGGTATAAGAAAAGTCAGGAATGTTCATTGTCTTGGTGGCTATGTTGGAATCAGTTTCACTTGTGGCCCTGGTTGTTTTATCCAAAAAAATAAACTTTACTGTTTGGTTTTTGATTGGCTGCTAATGCTTGATTATTTTTCACAATCAAAAATTGTGCTGTTCATGTTTATTTATAATTTTTTTTAAAATACATAAAAAAATACATCACAGCCTTCCAATATATTATACTTGTTCAAGGGATGTGGTAGTAGGAGGGAAGTTAGGAGGTGATCAAAGGTATTGTATCAGAACGAGTATAAGATGAGGAAGGGAGAAAAAAGCAGACAGACAAGTGACTTGGGGAGTGTGAAGGTGTTTTTTGCTGTTCTTGATCCATTTCCTCGTCTCTTTATCAACTTCTGTCTTGTTGCATTCTCCCCTGACTTTGAAGATAAATGATAGCCATTCTGAATGATCTTCAACGGCTATGCAATTGATGTTATATGCTGTGGCTTGAATATAATTGATGTTGCCTTTGCGGATACATAGGCGAGTGACAAAATAGACTACATCAGGAAAAACACTTTATGCCATTGGAGTCTTGAGGGATCCCTAGGGTGGTGTAAGGCAGTCAAGGCAGTCAAGGTGGCTTAAAGCCTAACATAGTCTGAGAGGCATACCCTAAAAAAAAATTATATCCTCGAGGTGTGCTAAGGCAATTCAAAATGCGTTGAAGTATGAGACCATCTTTTTTTAGCCTTACATGTCAGATCTAATAGATAGACCCTTACCTAGTCTATTCAATATCAAGGATTCACTAAGAATACATTTTTGTCAATCAAGAATTTGTAGCCTTTGTATACCTAGTAAATTGCATAATATCTTCACCCTACTGCAGAAAAACACAGAATCTATGGGAACCCCAAATGAGCTAAATAATATCCAAGAGCCTTTAAGTCTAAGAGTATATTAAAGGTCCTTAAAGTCTGTTATACACATCATAGAGCGCTCAGGCATCATCAGGCATCCTCATATTCAGTGCAAATTCAAAATTAAATGGAGAGTGTTTATTAAAATAGAGAATGTAAGAGCAGATTTAGCAACAGGTCGACATTTATATAAAAAGAATAATGAATTTAGAATGACGTGGCAACCACAGATCCAGCGCTAGTAGTACCTGCATCAGTTGCATTAATGGTGGAATGGTGGATGGAGTGGATGGGGAAAGAGGGCTGCCAGCAGATTCCCCAAGAGCTGATTTTGCAGATGCTTCCAAAAGGTTGAGATCAACACTGTCAAACTCCTCCTCAGGAGAACCAGCTCCACTGCCAGGAGAGGTTTGTGTACTACAGTAAAATTAGTAATGTTTGCTTAGAAAAATAATTCCCGCTTACTGAATTTTAGCATACATGCTTTCTTCGAGGTGCTGTGCATAACTCAGGGACTTGCCTTGAAGAATTTTATATGCCTTTGCCTGGTGAGCATATCTGTATATCATAAGGGTTAAACAGAAATAATAAAGAATATATCATATTAGCTACCGTTTGCTGCAGTTCTCTTCGCTAAAGTGAATGTTGGTCTTAGCTCCTGTCGCCCAGCATTTTAAGTAGTGTTCAATCTGAAAATGCAATTAACAAAGAAAAGACAAATGTGTAGACTCAGACGTACACAAGTGATGGTCAAGATTATGACCCGTGGAAAAATACGCTGTCCAGCCACCATGGCATTATATGCACCTTGGTTGCTTCTGCTTTTTCCAAACCACTGCACACGTTGTCAACGTGAAAAAGGTTTTCACTTGGGTTTACCGGAACTGAGGTGTTCGGGATATTCCAATTGGTTCAACAGTAAAATTTACCGAGGTGCTGTAATGTGATGTAGTAAGATGATATGTGAGTAACTAAAAAGAAAGATATGAATGTGAGTAGAGTGCTGAGACTATAATAGAAATGAAAAGAAAATAGATCAAAATCTGGATGATAAAACTTATTGTAGCTTTATCACTCTTGACCTTACGTGCCTTAACCTAGTGATACTCGAAGTATCTTTGTTATAATCAGAATCTGGATGATAAGGCTTATCGATGCTTATCACTTCTGAGTTATCGTTGATTGTTGACTATCAATCTTCTGTGCAAATCAGAATCTGGATGACAAGAATGCTTATCACTTCTGAGATGCGGTAATCGTTAAACGTACTTCTTCTTGGCAGAAATTCAGAATCTGGATGACAAGAATGCTTGTCACTTCTGGGGTATAGTAGACGTCGTAGGTATCTCTTCTTGGCAGAAAGTAGCTCGTGGCAGAAAGTAACTCGTGGCAGAAGGTAACTCTTGGCAGAAGGTAACTCTTGGCAGACAGTAGCTCGTGGCAGAAAGTAACTCGTGGCAGAAGGTAACTCGTGGGAGAAATCAGAATCAGAATCTGGATGTTAAGACTTATCGATGCTTAACACTTCTGAATTACTGGGAGAATAATAGTACTTGAGAGTCTTATTGAAAGGAAGTTGTAAAGCAGTAAAGTTATGGGGAAAAAGGTAGAATGATTATTCTTCTTTCTAATCTACTACATATTTATACTGTTTTTCTATCCTACATCATAGTTCATGTTTCATGTTTAATAAGTGTAAATCATAATGCCTTAGTAATACATTAGTAATGCATTAGTAATGGTATCCATAAGTGTTACTGATACGTGTTTTATATGGCTGTGTTACATGTTTCATAATGTTCCCGCGATTTATTAACCACGTGTTTCATATTTGTCACGTGTTTCATGTTCATCATGTGTTTCATAATGTGTGTCTATTTATAAGTTTATGTTGCCTTGGAAGCGATAGGCTCTATCTGAATATTTGGGCTTGGTGTATTCTTCCTTCTCAACAATCTTCTGTGATCATGTTTTTGACAACAAACAGGATCTAATGCTGACATCCGCGGGGAACAGATTTTAACCGTCCTCGGTTAATGCTTTCTTCAGAAGTTTGTTAGAGAAGGGACTTGGCCAGAACGATCAAGAAATGTTGTGTTTTTAAATTTAGAGAAATAAGAATAAAAAATGTATACAACAACTCCTTATTATGCCTTCTGAGGATAGTCATAGATAAAGAAGCCTGAAGGACGGGTTACTAACAAGTCTGAAGGAGAGTGTTTGTACAGTACAACTTGTTTTACTCTTTCCCACCAGGTAAGCTTTCGTCGCTGCTGTTGTAGCCAAACTTGCTGATGTAAACATTTCCGGATTTGTTGTTCAAAGCCTTCTAAGGGAAAGGTGAGAGGAAAGGAAATTAAGATTGGTGGCCATTTCCGGCTTGAGTCGGTGAAATAAGTATGGTGTCGATGGGTGTAGGCTACTGCCTCAATGACTACTACTTCACGATCAACTAGTCGAACTCGCGTAAGGTGGTAAGAGACTGTAGCGGCCTGGGATATGCTTCCAAAAACGATGCGTGTACCAGGACGAAGCGTAAACGAGCAGTCCACATGTTCCTCATTGAAGGTAATCCACCATGTGGCTCCGTAGAATTCTTCTGCAAAGCAGAATTGTTGCAACCTAGGAATGCAAAGTGCTCCCCCTCGCTGTCCGTCCAATTCTCTTTCAGTTAGCTGAGGCTCTCTCCAGCGGAATCCTTCGAAGAGCTTCTTCATGTCGTTGGGTCGCAAGTGAACTCGCTCTGGAAACTTGTCGGGAAGGCAGGAGGTGAACAAAACATTTTTGCTAAGAAAGGCTTTCTCTGGTATGATGGATGTTAGGGAGTTTGGTTGAAGGAGGAGTGAATGGGAAGGTAATGAAAGGCGTGTAGGCAAAGGAGCGGATGGCGTGTATGTAGATTTTAATAATTTAGGTCCCCAAGTAAGAGTTTCGGTAACATCCATCCCATCTTCTTCGTCATGAACTACCACTTTAGCAAGAGATGTTGTGGAGGAGTTCGTTGATTGCTCTTCATTAATAGGAAAAAGGACTTGGTCAAAACTGGTGCGCCGGGTACGGGAAGCTGATGCTCGGGAAAGGACCTGCATCGGCATACTGCCCGCTCCTTGGTTAATTGTTAGAATAGTCATGAGTGGTTGTGAATGGTTTTTGAGTGAGTGAGTAAACGATGAGTCCTTTTTGTTTTTGCTGGGGTTGATTATATACTCATTTTTCTCAGCCCAAATTTGTTTAGGTAACGTTGTCAGAGTCAGATCCGGATGAATTTGTATCGTCAGGGATGCTAGCGCGTGTAGCGTGGCTTGTCATAAATTCGTGATGTCGTGATATGTAAGGTAAAATTCGTTTTGCTGCATATGTATTTTTCAGGGACGTTCCATCCAGCTCTTTTAATTTGTAGTTTCCTCCTATTGTTACTTGGTCCACTTCATAGGGTCCTAAATATCTTGGCTTATGTTTTCTGTCATGAGACGTTTCTATAGCGGTGTTGCGTACTAAAACCAATGTTCCTGATTTATATTTAGATTGAATTAGCTTTTTGGCAAATCGTTTCTCAAATTGTTCCTTGGACTTAAACCGTGCAGATTTGAGAGTTTCTGCTGCTCTAGCTAAGTCTTCTGGGTGTTTAGAAATTTGACGTGAGCGTAATGCAAGTAATTCTGCGGTAGTAATGCCTGCTCGAAAATCTTCGACCAAAAAGGTGGCTTCCATTAGATCTAAGGGTAGAATTGGATCGGTAGCATGAAGTAATTGAAAAGGGGAAAACCCTGTAACCCGACTCACGGTTACTCTATCTGCAAACGTTATCTCAGCCAATTTATCGGGCCATTTTGATAGGTCTCCTTGGCAA
Organism: Agrocybe praecox; assembly: GCA_964017145.1. NCBI lineage: Eukaryota > Fungi > Basidiomycota > Agaricomycetes > Agaricales > Agrocybaceae > Agrocybe > Agrocybe praecox. The sequence continues at coordinate 885,439 of OZ024848.1, read as the reverse complement.
GCTTTGATTATTCCTTCACGTAATATAAAGTGTCCTCGCTCCACGACTCCGTTAGCATGATGGTTGTAGGGTGTTATTTTTATTTGAGGTATACCCATGCGTTTTAATAGGGCCTCAAAGCCTTTCTTCACTTCCGGGCCGTTATCAGTAACTACTTGGATTGGGGCTCCATACCGGCAGTAAATCTTATTCCAGAAGAAATTAGATAATGATTGAGCGTTAGCTTTTCGTAAGGCCTCTGTTTCACTAGTTCCTGATAAATCGTCCTTGGCGGCTACTATATATTGGTACCCTTTTGCTAGCGGCATGTGCATTATGTCGATATATATTTTTGCAAATAATTGTGTTGGTTTTGAGATGGTTAAAGGTACCTCTAAGCGCTTCAAGCTTCGTATTTGACACTCATGACAGGACTTTACGTGGTGATGTACGTCTGCTCGCATGTGCGGCCAAAAGAATTTATTTCGTAGTACTTCGTATACTGTCTGAACGCCTCGGTGTCCTAGATTCTCATGTCCCTGTTTCAAAATTGAATATTTCTGTTCAGGGGTAAATATTACGGTTAGTGGTGTGCGGTGTCCATTTCGTTTGTATAATTTATTATTCTTAATGAAGAATTCAGTGGCTTTGGTAAGAAATCTCCGTTTCGCTTGTAGCTGGTCGAATTTAGGGGCCTCCAAGGTGGAAAGGAATTTATAAATATTATTTAGTTGAGATTCCTCTTTGGTGCGAGCAGCAAATATCTGGACAACAGACTTTAAGATTATTTGAGGTGCTTTTTGATCGGGTAAAAGAGTCATTAGCGCAATATTATCTAGCCATGAATCGTCCTCCTCCTCTTCTGATGTGTCATCTTCTGCTATGGGTCGTCTGGATAATGCATCTGGCCCTTTGTGCTTATCGGCTGGTACATGTATCAGCTTGAAATCAAACATTAAAATTCCCTGTATCCACCGATTAATGGCTGCGGAGGGTTGCAGGTCAGGTTCGTTCAGCATTCCTTTAATATACTGAGCGTCTACTTCCACATGCAGAATTTTAACGCCTATTATGTATATTCTCCAATGTCGTAATGCGCGATATAGTCCAAACAACTCCAATTTAGGTTGAGAGTATCGTGACTCTCGTTCACTCATGGGTAATGATCCGTACCGGGCGGGGCGCTTCCGTCCATTCTCATCTAATTGAGATAAAATGAATCCTACTGCTTCTCGGCTTGAATCTACTGATAGAACTACTGGGAATTCTGTTGTGTAATCAATAGGAATTAGCGCTGGTGCTGATGTAATGATTGTTTTGATTGTTTTGAAGGCGGTCTCCTGTCTATCTCCCCATATAAACTCTTTTCCTTTGTGGTATAGTTCTGTAAGAGGTCGTACCAATTGAGAATAATTAGGGATCCATATACGTACAGTACCGCATAGTCCCAGGAACTGTCTAACTTCTTTGGGATTTTTCAGGGTTGGCCATTTTGTAATTTTTACGATTTTTCCTTCATCAGGGGTGCGTCCTTTGGAGCTGCAGGTTTGTCCAATAATTAGTACTTCTGGTAAACATATTTGAGTTTTATTTGCGGCAAATGTTGCCCCTGCAAATTTGATTCTATGCATCACTCTGTGTACGTCTTGTGCATGTTCCCATATGAATCGTCGAATTCCCGGGTTCTCGGTTAACACTTCTGGTTGACCATTTAAATCTAAGTATTGGCTCCTAGGTCCTTTGATGGGTAAATCATCAATAAAGATGTTAGCGACATTGGGGATTTCGTCTTTCAGAATTATTACCATGCACTTTTGGAACTCAGCTGGCGAGTTAGTAAAGCCAGTAGGGAGGGATGTTATCTGAAGTAATCCTAGCAGAGTCATAAAGGCTGTCAGGTCTCGACTCTTAGGATGTATTTTCCTAGCGTCAAAGCCCCAAAAAAGATCAAATACTGTGTAGCATTGGTAACCCGCAAATCCTTCCACAAAGTCATCTACTATTGGTAACATTCCTGCATCCCGTATTGTTATCTTGTTTAATGGTTGTAAGTCATGAACGATCCTAATTTTCCCATTTTTCTTGAGGACAATAAACCATCTTGATCGATAAGATGACTGACTTTGCTCATATACGCCTGCATCCATTTTTAGCTTGAGAACTTCAATTATTTTTGGCATCAATCCTGGCGGAAGAGGAATATTTCTGCACTCCCAGGGCGTATGGTCTACTGTGGGAATTATATAAGGAGAGAAGTATTCGTCTTTCAGTGTTCCTCGTTCAGAGTCTACAAAAGCGATACCTTCTTCATTTAGCACCATAATATGTTTGAATAATTTCTCTTCTTCGACCTGTAAGAATCCTGTTTCATTGATGTTTAGTTCCTTCATATGCTCTGAAGTTATTTTTAGAGTGGGCACAAATTCAGGTGGACAAACAGGTAATTTGGGTAATGTGAGCAAGGGGTCATCTGAAATTTCCCTAGTTACTCGTAATTCGGGTGGGAATGATGTTGATACTGGGTGTATTTTTCGATCAATTCGTTTGTAAGCAGTAAAGCTTAGTGGGTGACTTTCGCTTTTCTCGTCTGGTTCATATAAGTACTCATCATCATCTTCTAAAAATGCTCCTTCGTGAGAGATAGATATTTCTGGCATTGGGTCTATTTCGGCAAAGGCAGGCCGAGTTCGCAAGAAGCATGTTTTATAAATAACATTATTATTTTTAGAACTTGGGTCATCTGTTAGTGGTGTCGTTTTTCTGGTCATGATATTTTCTGTGTGCAGCGTAAGCACCTTGTTATTTTTCCAGTGTCGTACGGAAAAAGTTTCTTTATTTATCCTATGTTTCGCGGGGAACATGATAAATTTTATGTTGCTAGTTCGGACAGCGTGTGAGAACTGATGTTTTGCCTTTGCGAGTTTCATGGATCGTTGCCTTGAGTGTTGATTATTACTACTTTGCTTGTATATGGATGAGCGAAGAATATAGTCCTTCTTGAAGCTGTTATGCAAGGGAGTGACCGCGGGGAACATGATTGCGTTTTTCTTGAGGTTGGTTAAGTTGTCTGTGAATGATTCAGCTACAATAATTTCCGGGCCATTAGTTTTGATAGGTTGGTTAAGGATCCTGTACATGTGTTTTGCGATTCTCGAATCAAAATTTGATTCTGGGAGGTACAAGACATTACAAGAAAATTTCGTATGTACAGTGTTAAATATAGGGATACCAGTACAGTTAGTTTTGAAGGCGGAAGCAATACATAAAGAAGTGTTGAGGAAGTTCAGATGGTTAGGTGGTCGATAGAGGTCGAAGTGTTGAAAAATGATGAAGCAGTAGTCTCGAGATCAAAAAAGAAGCATAGCAGCATCCTGATTTGCAAAGTATTCTTTGTCGTTTTCATCTTCCAGGTCGACGATGTCAAGGGGAGGAGCAATGACGTTGACGATATTTCCCATGACCACAGCCAGATCGAGCGCGTGATAATAGGGCATAGCTGAAATGCGTAAAAGGTCCCCGGCGATCCCAAACAAACCTTCACGCAGAAAAAAATCGTAAGTTGCCACAAAATACTTGACTTCGAAGGGTTCTATCATGTTCGAATGGTCGAAGTCAATGCTGGTGTTGTAGGTGCGATATTCCATGAGACTGCGTAATCCTTTCTCGAATCCGAGACTGTTGAGGAAGATTTCGATGTATTGAATCAATTGGTTGATTTGACGACGACACATGAGGAGGTAGTTCAGGTGATGAATCCAGGGGTTGGGATTCCCTCGTCCAATGGACATGCCATTTAGGAGCATTATCGGCGTGGTATCGAAGATTTCTTCAAATTCGAGAGGGTAGGTGAGTAGACTCCAGTCGATGATTTCATCAGGCTTTGGAATCCGTCGATAGGAAGGCGAAGCCTGGATAGCAAGAAGTTCGTAGGTTGCTTGAGCCAAGGATTGAAGAGGTTCTTCAAAGACATGCCTCATCTTTGTTAATCGGAAAGCCTCTCTTCGCTGCAGAGAGCCCGAGTAGAAAAAATCGTCATGGTCGTCGTTCAGGTCCCGTGGTTCTGAAGGGTCAAAGTAAGTTTTAAGTCGAGGGAAGCGAGGAGGAGAAAGGTCATATATGTCGCCGTCCATATCTCGGTTATTGACAACCCACGAGACGGATGCGAGTTTCGTGATCTCTTCATCCGTGAAGACTCGGAATGGAGTCATACGTCTCAAGTAGGGTCCTTGGATGACGTGGATAGCTGTAGCGAGCATGGATTCCACCGCTGGGAACCTATAGATAGGCCTGCTCTTCGAGTCGTGACCCATTTCCCACTTTCGTCCCATGAGATCCTCAGAGAGAACGACCCCGTCTCGATAACGAGACGCTCCTTCCAAATGTTGCGCAAGTTGTTGAATGAAGTCGTTATAATGAAGAGGGAAGGGTCTAGAATCCGTTTGTCCAGCAACGTAAGGTGTGGGTAGCTCCATAAATGTTCCTTTTCCAGTAAGTTCAGTGTCCCCTGCGTACTCGAAATGCTCGCGAGCGTCGTGTACTTTGTCGTTGAGAAGCCGTACTTTATATATATGCGGAATTTCGGGGGGTGTAGACAGGGTGTATAGCGTGGTACCTGTCTCTGGTCGTTCGTATGGTCCGTAAGAGAGTATCCCCAGCTTGCCATTATGTCCCTTCATGTGGAAATGGGGGAGTCGATCGTCAGCGAGCGCTAGGCTGTCGGAATCCGAGGTGGAGGACATGGGCGAGGTGGGCTCTAAGTCGTCAGGAAGGTTGGGACGCCTTTCCAAGGAAGCCAAATTGTTTAGTGAGAGTATTCGGTGCATGTAGGAGCTTGATGAACGTTCATAAGGTCGCAAAGGAGGCGTTGATTGGGATCGCGTAATGAAGTCCTCGTCACTAGAGCTGAAGTGAATGTGAATTAGTTTGGGCATAGATGAGTGGGTGGCTACTGACCGACGTGAGTCCGTAGAGATGGCGGAGGTTACGCTTTTGTCTGAATCACTGGCCACCAAGTCCTCTTCGATGTCAGACCAGTTGATGTTGTCCGTTGGGATCGTATCTGGGGAAAGACCTAATTCTTCCTCGTCCATTTCTTCACGGATAAGTATGTCGGCGATCTTCATAAGTTTCTCCACATGTTGTAGACGGAATTGAGGCTGGTCGTTCTCGTTATGTTCGATTCCCTTCGCATCTTCCCTCATAACTCCTAGAGGGATCTCCCACTGTCTGACATAGTCCTTCCCCAAACGTAAGGTGGACCGTAAGTCGTCCACAAAGTCCATTTCTTCATCGGTGAGGCCTGTGATGAGTTCTTTGAAGCTGGTGGTAGGCATAATTTGAATGAATTCGATAGGGGCATTTGTAACGTCGTTATTACCAAAGACAAAGTATCGGTGTCGTTTGTCGTACATGGTCGGTCGAGGAGTAAGGTAGATGTGATACCCATACGAAATCTCCGTGTCCGTTTCTTCCACAAGGAAGGGTCCATAGCCCAGCAATAAGGATGAATCGTATCGCTTCAGAGTTTGATGGCGATAGATGTCCGATGCTCGCGCCGTTAGTTGCGTCGAGCATGAAAGTAATGCTGATGAGTGCCTAATGTGGGGAGGAGGAACAGGTTGTGTTATCATAGAAGTGTGAAGAATATCGAATACGCACTGATCATCCTTCCCTGCCCACATCTGCGCCTTCCGGCGGTTAAAAGCCTCTTCCTCAGTCAACGGTCCTATTCGCCTCGGCGTTGTTGTGGTTCTTACGAAGTTCACGTGGAACTGCCTTGGTTCTGGTATGCCGTTCGTGTTCTTATCGGGGTCATTATTCTGAGCGTTATCTTCTCGCTGCTCTCCGCGTAGTTCTTGAATGACCTGTTGAACAACTTTGTGTATACTATCCTCATCTTCAACAAGGATGGTCACGGAGGAGTATTGAGGTTCGATGGGTGGTATGGATAGAGAGGCATGTTTGGTGAGTAACGCGTGTGATGTCTGGGGATAGTACTGGACGGTGGGTGAAACGTCGGGTTGAAGAAGGCCGTTGATAATATTACTAAGTCCTGGCGGAACGGATTCCGGCCCCGGCAATAACTGTTGCCGCGATTGTGTAAGCAAATCTATTTCGGCTGTTACCGGAACTGAGTTTCGTACCTGTATCGTAGGAGCCATAGGTCCTTCCCACCCTTCTATCGTTCGTGGATCCTGTAAGTACTTGCTGAAGTACTCCCATGCGTCTTGATTCTGGGGGCTTATGACGAACTGGAGGTAAGCATTTCCTTGAGTACTCAAAGTTTGATTTCCTTGAGCCGTGCTAAGTTGTATTCCATGCAGGGCGAATTCGCTATATGCATATCCAGATTGTTCGTCCTTTCCAACTCCCACCAGGTGCGCTCGGCTAGTCGTCAAGTCAAGAGGAACGTGGAACTCGGGCATTGCTGCCGATGCGCTTAGGCCTCGGGTTACGTGCCCAGCAGTGATCGCAGCAGCTGCAAACTGCTCTGTGTTGCGGTTGATGACTCTGAGCTTGTACATGGTGCGAATTGGCTGAATATTGTTGGGTAGTAGATGTTGTGATTTCTGAGGTCTTTTCTCTGTGAGTACTGGCTCTTTTATTCTCTCTTCTTGGCTTACTGACGCCCGTTTTTCCTCTAGATTTTTGGGGAATTTTCCGCATGCAGGTTCCTCGTCGCTATGCTGCCCAATTCCTGCTTTACCAATATGTCTTAATTTTGCAGGGATTTGTATGGTGCGTTTTAACTCCTGATGAAGGGTCTGGCTTATCCCTCCCTTCTTTCTTGCCACCATCTGTTCGTTGTTGCTCGTTGTTGCTTCCTTCATGTTAGCTTGCTCTCGAATATTTACTTTGACCTCTTTGGTCAATGTGAAGGACTGCGGAGGAACGGCAATTTCGCTGACAGAACCGTTCTTGCTCGTGGTGTCTATGGTTTCATTGGTACGTTGATACATCTCGACCGTCATAGTTGCACTGATATCTTTCCTTTTCAAACCTATCATTTGTTGTGCTCGGGCTTCAAGGTCTTCTTGAAGTTCGTTTGACAAGTTCAAACTGTGTCGTATCATTGACGATGGGTCTACTTTCTCATAGTAGGACTGAATGTTAGCTATCTCTTGGGGTAAGTGCTCTTCTTTGGGCGTTTCTGTGGTTATTCTAAAAACTTCTTCTAACTCCAGTATCTCTCCTTTGTAGTTGTATTTTTGTTTTTCTGTAGCCATAGTTATTGATCCGACTTGTTTGTAATTCTGATGAGCCTTATCTCTTATGGGTTCTTGAATGACTTTGACTTCGAATTTGGGTTCAAAACTTGTTGCGTCTTTGAATATTAAGTAAGTTCCGTTTGATCGTTCATCAATCGTGATTCGGTTGCCTTTCTGCCATGGTCGCCCAAGCAACAACTCAAAAGGTAAGGAACTGGGTCCCACATAAATATTTGCGTGGGTAATAAGTCCACCACATTTCAGTGGTACTTGTGTTATCAATCCTTCTAGTTTTGATTCCCCTCCATTTGCATCTTGCATGTATGTTGCGAGCTGTAAATCAACTGGCAAGGAAAAATATGCCTCCGCTATTTCCTTATTGACCACATTAAGTTGAGATCCAGTGTCTATTACTGCTGTCAAAGGTCGTCCGTTGTATGTTAGATTGAGTTTAATTAAAAACTCTTCGTTTTTCTGCTCGATTTCCGGTACCAAGTGATTACTGAATACTGCTGAACCCAATGCTGCCACTTCTTGAATGATTTTGGTTGGATTCTTTACTTTCATCATTTCTTTCATGGTGCGACTAAGTTCAGGTGAAGATCCAATGAGGTATCGTACTGAAATAGGAATGCGAGTATCCAGAATTTCATTAACTATTTCTCGAGTGCTAATTTGTGAGGATATTTCAGATTGTCGAGGTGAAGGTTTAACTTTCTCCTCCTCAGTGAAGGTTTGTGACTCCAATTTTCTTTGTGAAGCTTTAGGTGCCTTGTCTTGAGTTTCGTTCTTCATGGTTATGTCCTCAGGAAATCGTACTTTCCTAGCATCAACAGGTATGGGGTCTTGTATATTGGTTCGGTCCATGGCTATTTTGGGTGCTTCTGGCTGTAGTGACTTGAGAGAAGGAGATTCTTCTTTGGATTTTCGTGGATGGTTTGAAGTTCTAGGAGGAGGCCATACTCCATCAAAGGTGCGTTTCGTAGGCTTGGTAGGTACATTCTGATTTTCTTTCCTAGTTTGTCTACTTTTCTTTACTCCTCGTTCCACTGGGTATGTAGCATAGGTTTGTTCCTCATCAGAGTCGCTGTCTGTTGTTGGAAGTTGTGCGAATAAGTTTAAATTCCGTTCACTTCTTTCGTATTGCTCCCAAGCAGGGACATATTCTTCATCATCAGAATAATCATCATAGAAATCATTCTCGTGTTGAATATAGAAGGATTGTACTTCACTTGCAAGGGTTGGTTCTGAAGGAGTTGCTAACGATAGGAAGTTCACTTGATTAGCGGGTGCCCGATTTATGGTGTTGGACAATCGAAGTACTGTATCAGAGAGATTTTCGTCTTGACGACGATATAAAGGTTGCCCTCCATTCATGTAGAATTTTCGAGTGTCCCTATCATAAGTAATCAGGCCTTGTTGAACATATCCCCTCATTTTAGGACATTCTCCTAGCCTATGGTTTGGATCAAAGCATCCAAAACATCTGTAATCATTAGGCACCCGTGTTGTGGCAGCAGCCCTTTCTACATTGGATGGTGATCCTCCCAAGGGTATGTTGTTTGGGTAGGTTGTAGGTAATCGAAGAGGAGCATTACGAGAGTAGGCATCCGCAGGACTAGTGTAGGTTGTATTTGCAGGTGCCATATAGACTTCGGTCATGGGCTTTCTCATAATACACTGGCTTGCTATGCCTAGTTTATCTAGCTGCATGACCTTGTAATAAGTGGGCCCGTATTTGGGATCACTGATAGACATAGAATTTAATTGGGTAATTAATCCTTCTATTTCTTCAGGTGGTGCAATGATTTTTCGAGTTCTCTCATCTTCTGATTGACTAGCACGCAATAGGGGTACAGCTTTTCCTCTCCTTTTGTCAGATTTTCGCTTCTTCTTATGACTAGAGCATTTGCGTCGTTTTCTATATTCGGAGTCTGAATCTGAACTACTATCTTCCGATTCGGAGCTAGTTTCGAGTTCTGAATCTTCTGAGTCATCTTCTGAGTCAAAGATGGTACCTTGAAGCCATTTTGCTGAGAATTTTCCTCTTTTGAAGTATTCTTCTGCCACACGTGCTATTTTGTCGATTGGCCAGGGCTTTGTGGTATCAAAATCTGTGTTCTGTACGCGTAATCGTTCCTCCAAGTCCTTCTTTATCTTTTTAGGGACTCCAAACAAGAAGTATCCATGATATTCGGTATCAGTTAGCTCGCTTCGATTTTTGAGGAAATTGGCCTGAGCTAAATATTCTCGGTAGTATTTCTTCCAGTTTCCCATGGTCTTCATAGATCTATTTCTGGCTTCCTTGGTATATTCAATGATGTCTTTCCGAGTATATCGAGTTTCCTCTTTTTCGGCATCATAATATTTGAGGATAGTGGCCTGCAATTGAACCCAGCTGGGTGTCTGAAATTCCGGTGTTGATTGGATGAAGTCTCTTACTTTTTCAGAACAATATTCTAAAATGCCCACACATTTGTCACTGTCAGTCACCACATTGTGTAGTTCTATTAAGCGATTGTAATGTTTAATGAATCGGCTGACTTCTGAATATTTTCCTTTAAATGTCTCCGGAGATCCTTTTACACCTCGTAGGGGTAGAGTCAGTAGTGGATTAGGGATAGTACGAATGGGAAGGGGAGATGAATTGTTAGGTGGTAAGGTTGTCATTGGAATAGGTGTGTTGTTTTCTGTGCTTAAATCAATTATCATGGGAAAATCTAGAAGGTTACTGGTAGAGATGTGAGAATCTGAAGTGAAAGAGGAGTGAGTGAGCTCTGTTGAACTGACTGAATCTTCAATGCCAAGTGTAGTGAAAGATATAGCAGGGCTATAGGAATCAAAGGTATGTGAAGGAAATTCGTGAGTAGGAGTAGAAGGTTCGGATATGATTGAATCTATAAAGTCTTCTTCTTCGTCTGAGGAGATGTTGATGGGGTTCCTGTATTCTTCGGAAATCATATACTATTCACAAAGCACAAAGTAAAATTTTACCACCCTCGCGGTGGGCTCCAATTATGTCAACGTGAAAAAGGTTTTCACTTGGGTTTACCGGAACTGAGGTGTTCGGGATATTCCAATTGGTTCAACAGTAAAATTTACCGAGGTGCTGTAATGTGATGTAGTAAGATGATATGTGAGTAACTAAAAAGAAAGATATGAATGTGAGTAGAGTGCTGAGACTATAATAGAAATGAAAAGAAAATAGATCAAAATCTGGATGATAAAACTTATTGTAGCTTTATCACTCTTGACCTTACGTGCCTTAACCTAGTGATACTCGAAGTATCTTTGTTATAATCAGAATCTGGATGATAAGGCTTATCGATGCTTATCACTTCTGAGTTATCGTTGATTGTTGACTATCAATCTTCTGTGCAAATCAGAATCTGGATGACAAGAATGCTTATCACTTCTGAGATGCGGTAATCGTTAAACGTACTTCTTCTTGGCAGAAATTCAGAATCTGGATGACAAGAATGCTTGTCACTTCTGGGGTATAGTAGACGTCGTAGGTATCTCTTCTTGGCAGAAAGTAGCTCGTGGCAGAAAGTAACTCGTGGCAGAAGGTAACTCTTGGCAGAAGGTAACTCTTGGCAGACAGTAGCTCGTGGCAGAAAGTAACTCGTGGCAGAAGGTAACTCGTGGGAGAAATCAGAATCAGAATCTGGATGTTAAGACTTATCGATGCTTAACACTTCTGAATTACTGGGAGAATAATAGTACTTGAGAGTCTTATTGAAAGGAAGTTGTAAAGCAGTAAAGTTATGGGGAAAAAGGTAGAATGATTATTCTTCTTTCTAATCTACTACATATTTATACTGTTTTTCTATCCTACATCATAGTTCATGTTTCATGTTTAATAAGTGTAAATCATAATGCCTTAGTAATACATTAGTAATGCATTAGTAATGGTATCCATAAGTGTTACTGATACGTGTTTTATATGGCTGTGTTACATGTTTCATAATGTTCCCGCGATTTATTAACCACGTGTTTCATATTTGTCACGTGTTTCATGTTCATCATGTGTTTCATAATGTGTGTCTATTTATAAGTTTATGTTGCCTTGGAAGCGATAGGCTCTATCTGAATATTTGGGCTTGGTGTATTCTTCCTTCTCAACAATCTTCTGTGATCATGTTTTTGACAACAAACAGGATCTAATGCTGACATCGTATGATATAAGCTATGATGGGATGGGAAAAGGGTAGATGCTTGTTGTGTATTTCATTCTGGTATATGTAAAAAATCAGTAAGGAGCTTAAATGAAAAAGAGATACTTGCGTCAATGTCAAGCTCGCCGAATTTGAAATGACCGGCTGTGATCAACCATTTGACTTTCTTTTGAATGTTGTTTGGGTCCATGAACTCTCTGCCAATCTTATAATAGCTTGAAATATGTTCAGAAGTTTTCATAGTGAGCAAGCTTGTGAGGTGGCCTCTTCCATACGATGCCTAGGGAAAAAAATATTAAAAGGTTTTACAAAAGGACAGTGTTTCGCACATAAGTTAGCAAGGATTCTAAAGTTCCTTTATTGTCTGAATTAGTAAGTCGTTTGAGGATGGTCGTCAGAGAGGATTTGCTACTGGAGATATCATTTTTTGCAGCTAATTTGATTAAATTCATTGATTGTTTGAGATGCTCTGCAGCATCCTTTGGAGGATAAGCATCTTCAAGAGCAGCTTGCTGACGGAAGTAAGCTTTTGCAGCAGTTGCAAGACGCAATGTATCTGGATTAAAATCACTTTCCAAAACCTTTCCAGATCGGGAGCATTCAGATTCTGTGTTACCAGATTTATGTTGGCGGGCACGAGTGTGGGATTTGCTACTATTAGGCACTTTCTGGGTATAAATCTATTTGTTGATAGTCAGAAATCAATAATAATATAAAAGCAAAACCATACGCCATTCTGAAATAATTCCAAATTAGATATTCCAGGTCCTTCATCTGCAATGTCTTCCTCCTCTTCCTCCTCATCTTTCTCCAGCTCTTCTTCTTCAGGGTCTTCCTCATTTCCGCTTTCACTATTCTCGCTAAGGTGGTCAGAGTTAGCTTCTCCATCTTTAAGGCCCAATGCTAAGTCCATTTCTTCCTGGGAAAGCACAGCATTCCCTCTTTGTTTTTTTCTTGCAGGAACCAGTATATCTTCGTGCTCATTGTCATGCTCATTGTCATCTTCATCATCAAAAGGGGGTGCCTTCCGTTTTGATTTTGTATTTTCATTATTATTGAGATTGACCATCGAGGAATCAGACTCTTCATCGTGCATAGAAGCATTAATCTTACGACTCTCTGGAAAGAAAATGTCAATTAAAAGATTTTTATTTTTATTTTTACTTACCTTGGTCTGCAACATTCTTTGCGTCCTCTAAAGCTTTCTTCTTCTTGTTAGCCATGTCCCAAAATGGAAGTAATTTCCCAATTAGGACATGTTCGCTTTTTTAGAATGTTGTGAAGGGTTATGGCTTATGTTTATGCTGTATAACATACATATGAGGTCTGTCAATATTTCAAGAATAGTCCTGTATTTTTAAATAGGGTGAAACCACAGCAAATGTGCGCTTTTTGAGAGCATTTTATAAATAGTACAGATCATTTTTGAATATTATGTAAATGCACTGCAATCCCATTGATTTTGGATCTGTATCTGCAGTGGATAAATAATAATAAATGGATGTAATTCTGTATCAGAATTTTATTTGATGAAAAAGGACCTACAATAGAGTGAAATAGACATTTGGTGCGCTTTTTGAACCTATTTATAAATAGACCAGATTATTTTTGAACATTATCCAGATGCACTTTTCTGCATTCATCCCTTTCTCTTAGATTTTCGCATTTTTGAGTGCACCATAAATCCCTATAAATGTATAGAATGCTATATCCACCCTTTTTTTTCTATCAAAAAGCACCCAAAACATAGCAAACTGTACAACATGCAGTGAAAACCGCTTTTTTAGGGAATTAGTCATGTGAGAGAGATGCCACAGCCACAGATATGATAAGATATGATAAGATAGGTCGTCACAGCCACAGATATGATAAGATATAATATGATAAGATTACACAGCCACATAAGATAAGATATAAAATACATAGCCACATTTTTGATAAGGTAGCATTGCACTGCTATGCTTTAGATAAGATAAAATAGTGCAGAGTACAGCCACAGATACAAAAATTATATGGCTGTGTAGAGAAAAATTCAGGGATCATGCTAAATATTTTTTATTACATAACCATCAATGGATCAACCACAAAATGCAAAATGTCTGTGGAAAGCCGGATAGAAATCAAAATAAAAGATTGAAATATTCATAGCAAGCCAAAAATAAATTCTAAAATCATCAAAAAATATACCCCATGCTATTTTAGACTTGATCTATCCAAATATATAAAGTGTCCTAAAAATAGATCAAAATTAAAAATAGATCAAACTAAAAACAGATCAAACTAAAATTATTTAAATCTAAAAATATCTGTTCTGTTCTATTTTTATCCCATTATGAAAAGCTTTTATTTTAAAATCCAGACAGAAGAATTGACATTAAACAAAAAAAAACCAAAAAAAAAAAAATCAAAAAAAAATTAAAAACACAAAAATTTATATTTAAATTAAAAATCAAAATCAAAATCAAAAATCAAAAATCAAAAATTTCATTTAAATTTTTAAATTTTATATTTGTTTTTTTTTTAAAAAAAAAAAAGTAAAGTAAAAACCCAACAATATTATATGGCACATACAGCTATTCAAACTTATTTGTGAGGCCTAATCCAGCTATAATGACTTGACCCTTTTGACATTGCAAAGCTTGGCCTTCTACTCTATCTGCATAGCTCAATCTAAAGATTTGAACCCAAACACCTAGGCCTTTGTATTTATTCACAACAAAATCATAAGCTCTAATATATACGTTCAACACCTTCAGATCTACTCACAACCAAGACATAAGCTCTAGCATTCATACTCAAGAAAGACATCCTGTCAGGGCTCAACTTAGGTATGTGGAGAAGGATGCCCAGCAAACATAAGAGCAGGGAAGATGGGGTCACAATGTAAGAATAGTATAACTGTGGACACAAGAACATGCCTTGACACATCCCAATCCAGGTCTTCAGAGCTATTCACAACCAAGTTGTAAGCTGTAACATCCACACTCAACAGTGACATCTTAACCTAGCTCCTTGAACATATTTGCACATCTAAACCTAGATATGAGATCCAATGTGCACACTGTAGCTTATTTACAAGTCCCAAGCTATTTATAAGCACTGACACATACATTCCAACCTATAAGCAAGCCCTAACCAAGAGGTTTCAGCCCAGCCATAAGCCCTAATATAAACATTTTAATTTATCTGTTATGTCTCTTTTCAGATACTACATATATAACCCTAGTATCACACAAAAAATGAGCTCAAATGGCCCATAAATGAACCCTAGAACAGCAAAACAATATGCACCCTACCCTAGGAAAATGCTATAAAAATAATGATTTTTGTATTTAAAATTTGTCAGAAGGACCCCTGGAACCTGCTTGGATTTTAAAAATTTTACAGAGTGACAAAAACTTTTGACGTCACGAAAAATTTTATGCAGAGTTTTTTTTTTTTCTTCACCACCTCTAGGCTGCAAAAAAGACCAAAATTGTGTAGCCTAAGAGGTACCTTCAAGGGGGCCACTGAAGTGCTCAAACTGCCATCTTTACATCATCCTCATTGAACCTCAAATTTGACCTCCTAACAGGACTCCCAACAGAAGAAACAGACAACATCAAAAATGTTGGCGTGTGTGATAGGCAAGGACGAAGGCAGCAGTAGTGGAGTGGGTTGAGAAATGTTTCTTCTTGAACTATGAGAAAAAGGAAAGCAAGACTCACGATCTCCAATGCCTGGTTTGACTTCCTCTTGAAAACGGGATGGGATCTGATTAAGGGAGGACACCCTTTGCAGCTAACCTGATGTATCAATCCCGGCAAAAAGTGAATTTGGTGATACATCACAGAGGGCAGTTGCCCACACCGGCAACATGTATATAAGGCTGCCACAGGCCATCAACAGGCGGAGAGCAGATGCCCTTGGTAAATAGTAATAAACAATGCTCTTTTGAGGGGTCTGGGGTTGCATTTAAGCTTTGCAGGTGTAGTGGTGTTGCATTGTGGGCGCCAAATAGGATATTTATGTTTTATAAATATTTTCACATTTTTCGGCACTTTTTGCTCACTTAAAATAGGACAGGAAGAGATGGATGGCAAAGGATGAGTTTGGATGACATTTATAAATAACATATTTGGCGCGACAGGCGTTAGCATTATATTTAGCACACTAAATATAATTAGTTCTCGGGGTTCCTGAGCTTGTCATATCAGACATGTCATCAAATTCTAAATTAAGTCTGCGTCTGTGACATTGCGATTGTGCAATATGTCTTATGAGAAAAACAAATATATCTGTGCTGACAAATGTTTTCCAAAAGTGTCATAAAACAACACTCATTATAGATGCAGCCACATTATAACATAGTTACATACAGGCGAGCAAAAGCAGCATAGAAAACATATGTCATTTCATGTATATAAACGGCATAAAACATAGTGGCATACAGTGAGCGAAGTTTAAGATGGCACAGAAAAAGATGTAAATAAACAACAGCAATCCTCCAAGTATAACAACCAAAGCTCCCGTGCTGCCTCTCCGCTCCCCTGTACTGCAAGGCCCCAGTAAAACAAGGCTATCATTACGATAAGAGTACCGTTAGGTCCAGTCTTGCAGAAGCTTTCCCAATTTCCTTTAATCGAAGAGAAGTTGATTGCACCATTTACAACACGCCATTCCGGTTGAAGCAATGTGTACCAATTGATGAATGCCTTAGCAAATTTGTTGGTGTCGAGGCGAGGACAGTAATTGGTGTTCCTGTGACGTTTCATCCATATCCCGACCTCCTCCGGGCGCTTCTTGGCAGAGAGCGAACCAGTCTGCTCTGAGGGCTCTGCAGAGGCGTACATCGACCAGATAACAAAAAGTTCTTTCCACTCGCTTCCCAGGTTTTCAGACTGCAATGTCTCCATCCCCTTCTCTAGCCACTGCATAGTGCCAGATGGAGAGTGTGACGATGATGTTCGAGGCGAACAGTTGGAAGCAAGGTCCTGGGAGGCCAGATTGGGCAAGGATGAAGAATGTTCGAGCTCGACCCGTGCACATTTCAAAGGATGTGTGTCGCAAGATAGGTCCATCAAAAGATTGTTGGCATTCCTTTTCGATCCAGCACAGGTCGACACAATGTTGTCATCAGCGGCTGCATGGGGTAGATGGACGGTTGAAACCTTTGGTGACAGTTTTAGAGAAACGTTGGGGCTATTTGGGCAAGATGCCAGTAGAGCATGTGGCGGAGATAGCGGGGGTAATTGAGGAAGAGAGCAACCTGCAGATAATGGGCTGGCCAAAGAACAAGTCAATAAAGTGTGCGAAGGAGTGGTCGATGGGTTGTCCAAAGCGGCAGGCAGGGGGTGTCCAAAATAGAGTCCAATGATGGTGTTTCCAAAACTGAAGGATGTGCAGAGCTATCTGAGGAAGGAGAAGGTGACGTGCTGGCTTCATGAGAAACAGAAATTGTGGACCCCAGGGAAACAAAAGATGAGGAAGATGAGGCATCGTCATTTGCAGACACATACGGAGGTGGGGGTGAGGTACGTCCATGGCTCATGTGTATGCCGTTCTCATTTACAGCATTGAGAGCATCGATATGGTCGTTGATGTTGAGGTTCAAGTCCAGGCAAGGAAGGTCGGATTCAATTTCTTCAGTCTCAAGTGCACGAGCATGGCATTCATCAGGACCTGGGAGACATGTTAGGCTAGAACATAGTCAGTAATTTGAATTAAAGAATACTTACTGTAGCATTTTTGTAGAAATGAGCCAAAGACAGGGATGATGTGTTTCTTGTAACGCAAACGTTCTGCGGTGCCAAAATTCATTCTTACATCTCCGGGTACAGTTCCAGAGTGAATACTAAATGATAAGTAAGACAATGATAGATCAAAGAGAAAAATATAAAACATACCTGATTATGTTGAGTTTACCGTTATGTACTGGCTCAGGACCTCCTGCCATCAAGGTAACTTTCCACCCGGTAGCCTCAGCTATTGATTCCAAGATAGGTTGGACAAAATCGACGAGACCCTGAATTGCCCTGAGCCAGAGCTTGAGAATCAGCAATCACATTTGAATACAAGGAAAAGAAATGGAGACACACTTCTGGCAATCTGCAGGGGAAGTAGAAATGGCGGCATTGTTCTGTACCTTCCACTTTTCCAAATCCCTTGTATATTCCGCTTCTGCTTCATCAACCCAGTGTTGTTGATCCTCTTGAGAAAGATTGGCAAACATTTCTTTGGCAAACCTGTCTCGCAATGCAGCATATTGTTTCTTTTCCAGACCATTGGCAGCGGCATGAATTTTGACACGAGTTTTGATTTGTTCGCAATGGGATCGGTGCCAGACATTTGAAGCTGTCTTATGTCGGGGGCGAGACCCATCCTTTCCAGATATCTTCTGCAGAAAAGGGCGGTAAGAATTGTATCCTCCCGAATCCTTGAGATCGTGGTCCTTCATATAGTGATATGCCAGCCATCGTTTAATTTGCTACGTAACAATAGTGGGTAAGTCACATAACACATCTAAATTTGGAAACAAACTTACAGATTTGCGATGCTGTATCAGTTGCTGGCGAGAGTTATGTTCTTCCATAGCTTTTGCGTAATCATCCTCTGAAAGACCGTTGGCGTAGGGTGGGGGACATTCAGGATCGGAATAGTCATCGTTTATTGAGGCAAGAAGCTCTGGAGGTGGGTCTTGCTCATGAGGCAAGTCAATAGGAAATCTCTTGAAGTACCTCCGCTGAATCAAGGACATGGCTTCGCAGACATAATTGTCTTTGACGCCTGCAGCATAAGTTTCTTTTTGGCTCATGAGGCACTTCAGTGAACCCTTGACTATAAGCTATTAGGATCATAATTGTGGGTAAAAATACAACCTAATAGGTAGGGTAAAATATCTTTTTTTTCACTTTTTTTTTTTTCTTTTTTTTCTTTTTTTTTCTTTTTTCTTTTCTTGTCACATTCTTGAAAATTTTATGTACAGTCATTACCTAGTCAATGACCCATCTCGGTCAATGACCCAAACTCGTATTTTGAGCTCAGATATCAATCGATTTCTTAGATTCTTCTTGAAATCTCTTCATTAAGTACCTATCTATTGTAATCCAGAAAATCTAAGCTCCCTGCTTTTTACGTCCTCCGATATCCATGGATAGATCAGATTTTGAGGGATTTATCAATATTGTGAACAGGGTTGCTATACCCATAACATCAAATCTTTTGAATTTTTTACAGGCCATTATTATTAAATAGGCTCTGTCTAACTTCTCCATTCTTCAGATCCAATTTAAAGCTTCGAAGAGTCAAGGAAATGGCAGAACTGCTGCAGTTTCTCCGAAAATGGATATAAGAGCGGGTCACATCACGCATTGCCATTTCGGGAAACATTCTTTTTCTTTCAGGGCCGCTATATTTTTGGCAGACGCGCCAAACCTCATCAGGAAAACAAGATGGTGAACAAGGCAAAATCTGTGGAACTCAAGACTACCATTGATAGAAAACGGAAGGACAACCTAATGGCTCAGGCTGTTGAACTTTACAACTCGCAAAACATTCAAAATTCGGAAGGAAAATCACTGTCATTAAGGGCAGTCTGTAAACAGGTCTCCGACGATTACTTTGCAAGAACAAAAATACGTATCCCTCTGGACCACAAAACACTATTGCGCCTCAGCAAAGGAGGAACCACACTTACAGAGTCCAATGACAAGAAGAGTTGGTTGACGGCAGCTGAACAGGACATCATTGTCAATTTTGTCATTGACATGGCGCGTCGCGGTTTTCCTCCCAGCCCAAGGCGCCTTCGAGAACACGCCGAAATCATCTTGAGGGCACGTTTAGGAAAGAATTTTCCTGACAAGGGGGTGTCTCATAACTGGGCCTCAAGATTTGTCACAAAACATCACGACAGGCTGGGGATGTATTGGTCTTCCTCTTTGGACTCCTCTCGAGCACGCGCTGTGAATCCCTATACCAAGAAAGAATACTTCGCAATGCTCAAGGAAACACGAGAAGAGTACCAGGTACCGGATGATTTAGTTTATGGGGCAGACGAAACAGGCGTACAAAGCGGAACAGGCGTTACAGAACGCGTTATTGGACCAGCAGGGGCAAAAATCCAACATCAGCAACGAAACGGAAACAGGGAAAACATCACTGTTTTACCGACTATCTGTGCAGATGGAACCTCTACTCCTCCAACTGTAATATACAAAGGAGAGTCCTTTCAGGCGAAATGGTTGCAAGAGAACCCACTGGATGCTCGGTTCGTCTTTGATATATCCTATAAATCATTTAATACATTTTAATACATGTTTAAATGTACTAGGATGAGCTATCAAAAGAAAGGGTATACCTCTGGGGAGATTGGTGCGGCATGGCTAGAAGACTGGGATAAGCTTACAAAGAAGAAGGCAAACGGTCGATATCGCCTTCTTATCGTGGATGGGCACAGTTCCCATTTCACAATGGACTTCCTGGACTATGCTCGAAAAAATAGGGTCATTGTGCTGTGCTATCCATCCCATTCGACTCACGTTTATCAAGGGCTTGATGTTGTCATCTTCAGTGTCTTGAAACGCACTTGGAGTGATGAGCGTGACAAGTTCGAAAAGAAAGGAACTGCGGTATCAAAACTCAATTTCATGGCCGTTTATGCAAAGGCGCATGTCCGAGCTTTTACTAAGGAAAACATCATTGCTGCTTTCAAAAAGACTGGTGTCGTCCCTTTCAATCCTGATGTGGTGACCGAAGCAATGATGGCACCGAGCTTGGAGACTTCGACTTCAAGCATCTTGCCGTTAGGGTTTGCCAGCCCTATCCAAGAAATGGTTGATTTAATTTCTCATCATCTGGCACGAAAACGCAAGCACGAAGACGACAGTACTCACAACGCTCATGACCGCAGTCGTCCACGCACTCCAAGCGCCTCATTGACATGCAGTCCGACATATACACCTGTTCGTCGAGGTTTAAACGCGTTAGCTTCCACATCCGCGGCATTCTTGGTATCGGATTCACCTATTGTCTCTACATCTCGGCTCCCCCCTTTCCCGACCTTTGAAATATCCCCACATGTCACCCCGCATAGCACAGTGGATTTTTCTGGAGAGCCGCTGACAGAACGTGAAAAGGTGCTCATGGCGGCATTAGAGCTGTCTTACCAGAAGAATGCACGACAAAAGCAGGCCTTGTCCGGCATGCAGGCACATGGGCTTCTCCAGTCCACATATGTTGAAGATGTACGCGGTCAACTACAGGGAGCAGAGGAGAAAAAGGAGCAAGGGAAGAAAAAGGGGAGGATCCGAGTCAACGGAGATGGGAAGCCCAAGGTTTTGACACAAGATGACATCTTCAAGGCAGTTGTGGAAGGCCAAGCTGCCCGGGACGCTGCAAAGGAAGCTTTAGTGAGGAAAAAGGATGCTAAAGAAAGATACTCAGATGCCGTTGGGATATGGAAGGTAAGAGAAACAGATAGAAAGGACAGAAATGCGATCTGCAAAGCGGGATGGATGAGGGACGTCAAAAAGTGGGAAGCTGAACGAGATAGCGCGAAAGATGACAAGAGAAAAGCCAGATGGCAGAAGCCCAAGATGCCTCCGACGGAAAAGGCAGTTATCAAGCCAAAGGTCGCAGATTTCGTAGAGGAGAACGGAGAAGAGGACGAGGAGGAAGAGAATGATGGCGATAGATCAAGTTTAGGTAGCGACTCGGATAATGACTAAGCATTCCTAATCTAGAAATATCACATTGATGTGACTTGGGTCATTGACCGTGTTTGACATGATAAGGCTAGTTTCAACTGATTTCACACTGTGAGCATTAGATGCGCGATTTCTCTTATTATGAGTTTGTATATCTATTCCCTACATATAAGCACACAATTCTATGTCCTTAGTTTTTCAGATTTTAAAATTTTGAAAAACTTGAGGCCGGTTTAAATTTGGTTGGGTCATTGACTAGGTAATGACTGTAATAATTTTAAAAAAGAGAAAATTTCTTTTTAAATTACATCATTTTTATTTTATTTACTTTTACATTTGATGAAATCAATTTAGCCCTGACTGGGTTCCAGGGGTCTTTTTATTTTATTTTATTTATTTTCAGGGTACTTTTTCTGTATATTGGGGCTAGACATGATATCTATTGGCATAGCTGTTTTAATCAAATCATGTGTCCTGTTATCATAACCAATATTGTTATATCAAATTGGTACATAACACAATATGCTGAAACAGCTATGCACCAATGATAAGATTATACATGTTTCACAGATGCTTAGATTAATATTACTTTTTTCACATCATGCTACAACATATATAAGTCTACATTAAATGGAAGCCAATCATGATCAACAGTGTTATATCTCTGACATCAGAGCATATTCTGCAATGGGCAGAAAATTCAAAATATACAGTGCTATAAGTGGCTATTGTGTGATATGAATGTATATACAATATACAGTGGGGAAAGTGTCTTTTTAACAGTATTATACAAGTGAGAAACATAACAAATAAGCCCTGATTTTGGCTGATGTCCCAAAATGGAAGTAATTTCCCAATTGGGACATATTCGCTTTTTTAGAGTGTTGTGAGTGATTATGGTCCATATATGTTGGTGTATAGCATGTATATAATGTCCTTTGATAGTTGAAGAGTAGTCTTGTATTTTTTAAACCAATGAAATCACAGCAAATGTGCGCTTTTTGAGAGCATTTATAAATAGCAGGAATCAATTTTGAACATTATGCAAATGCAGTGTAATCCAATTCATTTTTGACTACTTTATGCAGTGGATAAATAGTGATAGATGTATAAAATAACATATCAGCATTTTATTTGATAAAAGAGCGCCCATAATACAGAAAAACAGACATTTGATGCGCTTTTTGGACCTATTTATAAATAGACCAGATTATTTTTGAACATTATCCAGACAGACTTTTCTGCGTCCATCCCTTCCTGTCCTATTTTCGCGTTTTTAAGGACATTATAAATCACCATAAATGTGTAAAATACCATATCCACCTTTTGTTCTATAAAAAAGCGCCCATAACTGGACAATATGGAGTGAAACTGCTCTTTTAGGGAAATAGCCATGTGACACAGATACCACAGCCACAGATATGATAAGATATGATAAGATAGGTCAACACAGCCACATGGGATAAGATATGGATTACATAGCCACATTTCCGGTAAGATAAGATAGCATAGCCACAAATACAAAAATTATATGGTTGTGTAGAGAAAAATTCAGGCATCAACGTAAATATTTTTTATTACATAACTATCAAGGGATCAGTCGCAAAACGCAAAATACTTTTTGAACCTTGTGTATAAATCAAAATAAAAGATTGAAATATTCATAGCAAGCCCCAAATAAATCCTAAAATCATGAAAAAATATGTGCTATACTACTTTGGGTATAGTCTATCCAAATATATAAAATGTTCTAAAAATAGATTTAAACTAAAAATAGAGGTACTTTAAAAATAGAACCAGCAAAATAAAATAAAATCATAGGTTTGAGTTGATGCCATCAACAGTAAATATAAGTAGTCACATATTATTACAAACATTTCAATTCAAACATAAAAAGAAACAGAAAAAGAAAAAAAAAAAAAAAAGTACACTGATTGTCATTTCAAAGTTTGTTTACTCCCCAAGTATTACTTTAACTCATATATTTGAGTAGAACACCAAGCTCTTTTACCCCAAAGTCAACCCTCTTATTCCAAGTCAACAGCCAATCCTTTTTTTTTAAATCAAAGACTCAAAGGTCCAAACTTATTGACTATTGGTTACACTATTGTCAATTTCTAACAAGCTCACCTTCAAAGAGCACGTGCGGTTCTACTCTACCAAGTCTCTCTCATCGGTGAAAGCCATGAAGATGCTTGGAAGCTCAACTCGAGGTCTCCACCCTAAGGAGAAACGACTATTTTACCGGGCGTGCGTTCTACCAATCGCAACGTATGGGTATCGTCTGTGGTACTTCAAAGGCTCCCGATCTAAGGGAGCCCTTGAAGACTTGCGCAAAATGCAGCATAAAACAGCACTTTGGATTACAGGCGTGTTCCGCACCCACCTGTAGCAGTCAGTTGACGTCTTCATATATGGTAGCTGCCGAACTATAAGCATGCATCCAGAATGGAATCTACCCAGCCTGGCAGTTGCCAGTCTGACGTCCTGTAGATGGCTGTTAGCATGTGATAGTCATGTGATTTGGTGCACAGCCACCAAAAATCAAAGTTGTAGAGAAAAATTCAAAAGCTATGCTAAATATTTTTTATTACATAATCATCAATGGTTCAGCCACAAAACGCAAAATATCCGCGGAAAGCCGGATACAAATCAAAATAAAAGATTGAAATATTCATAGCATGCTAAATATAAAATTTAAAATCATGAAAAAATGTGTGCTATACCATTTTAGGCTTAAACTAACTAAATATGTAAAGTGTTCTAAAAATAGATTTGATCTTATTTGGTCATGTCTTAGTTGCCATCATTATGTGTTGATGTGCCTTTATGCAAAAAACCTCAAAGTCCAAAGTTCATTTGCCTTATTAAGGTATTTGGTTGTGACATCACTCAAGTCCTAAGTTGTTTAGTATTTGGGTGTGTTGGTGGCTGATCATTACTAATTTTTTATTTGTTTGTATTTGAGGCCATAAAATTGTGGCTGTGAACCCTGAATGTGTAAATAGAGGCAAGCAAAAAGTCATGCTTTTGTATTTTGATGCAATCAGTAACAACCAGTCACAGCACATGACCAGTCAAGCACATAGGCAGTGAAACATATAGGTCTGGCAACTGCCAGCCCAGGTAGGTACCGTTCTGGATGCATGCTCATAGTTTGGCAACTACCAATATATCATATAAAAATATGACTGCAGTGGCTGCCGCACCTCCCCCACAGGCGGGGTTGAGGCCCTTGCGGGCCTCATCCCTGTCCACCTCCATCTGAAGAAACTAGATGGCCGGTCTAACTACCATGCTGCCACATTATCAAACACCCATCAGCTTAGGTCGCTCCTCTCCGAGGAGCATCATAAGCGGGCTGATGTTCACCCATTGGCAATCTCAAGGCTCACACCCGCCCAGAAAGCAAAGGTAGGAGGGGCCCTCATGGAGATAGACCATCATCTCCCTGAACTCACAGAGTCTTTCACGCCTGTCACGTCAGAGGCTTGTCCTGGAAACAGGATGCTGGATTTGTACAGCACCCGATTCACATTCGAACCCTGCCCAACTGATGAAGCGTCAGGCCAGGCAGTGCTCATTGAGCTCAACAAGTTCCTCAAAGAGGCACAGAAAGAGGAAACAACAGTGTATTGTGCGGTCGACACTTCGGTCCTGAATGACGTACAGCGACAGGCGGTCTCGACTGCCTTATTATACTGGGGACATGAACAGATTCATACCGTATCACATCCGGCCGGATGAGCGACTGCTCCCAATGCAGAACTCTTTGCAATTTGTTCAGCGATAGTCCTTACCACCCAGCAGGATAATTGTGAGCAGATAGTCATATTCACTGGTTCGATGGCCTCGGCCAAACGAGCACTGGACCCCACCCTCCATAGTGGTCAAGGACACTCCTTGGCCATATGTCGAGCACTTCAACCATGGCTAGAAGAAGACGCTGCGTGTAAAGTAGACTTCATTCAGGTTCCATCAAAACTGAAATGGAGGATACACCAAGAAGCGAATGACATATGTCAGGCTCAAGTTGAACCTGTCGGGGAGCACCCAGCTACTTCTCTTGATAGTGTACGAAAGGTCGTCACTAAAACAGTACAAGAGGACTGGAAGATTCTCTTCCGGGACCCCAATTACCGAGGGCACAATTTCTTGCCACTCAAAAATCTTGCCAGGGATTTACTCGAGCCGACGTACCTCAATGAAGGTACCTGGCTCCGTGAAGTGAAAGACGCACATATACTGTATGTCGCAAGGATGATGAGATGCATCCTCAATCACGCTCCAATTGGCACTTATTACGAGTGCTTCAACATTCAAGAACCTCATGCATGCGAATGCAGCTACCACCTGCAGATGCGCGCACACATCCTTCAAGTGTGCAATCAAATTCTTGGACGACAACGACTCTGTGTTTGCATTCAAGCGACCCGCAGGGGTTGGATAAGCAGGCTGGGCTAAGGCTCGGCCTGCGGGACTTGTTCTACTTGGACTGTGGGACTTGTTCTCCTCGGACTTTGGATCCTTTGCCATTACAATGGCGTGTGCCCTAGTACTCGGACTTGTGGGATTCGTCCTGACCCTGCAGGGGCGTTCAGGGCCCTTTAGTGGGTACCTGGGTTTGTGGGCTTTGGCCTGACCCCTCGGGGGCACCCGGGCTAAGCGGAAGCAGCAATGCGACTTGGAACGTGAGGGGACTGCGGGCTGGGTGGGGCGGGAACTGTGGACTGGGTGGGGTGTGGACAGTGGGTCGGGCTTGATGCCCAGCCACCAATGCTTAAATGCTTGCGACGGCGCAAGCACCATTGAGCCAGCAACATTCTGACCGCCTAACGGCGGCCTACAATCTTGGCGGGCCTTTGCCCGCCCTCGCAGATGTAGCGTAGTATTAAATCTTGCTTAGCATGCTTTTGTATGTAATGTAGGGACCAGACTGCAACCGCGCACCAGAATACAAGTGGGACTTCGGTCCTTTGATTTTAAAAATAAAAAAAATAAAAAACATCCTTGAGCTTCTTCCACATGGCAACAGGATCATCACAAATGGGAGTGAGATGAATCTTCTGGTTGTCTTCCACCAAAATGTAGATGTAACCAGCTGCCTTGTCTGATTTCATTGTCCAGGCATCATGTGCTGCTTGCTGAACATTAGTGGGTAGTGAGGGGAATGTAGGCTCCTTCGAATCGCCAGAAACGATCCTCCAAACACCATTAGCATTCCCTTTGCAGCACTTGGCGATGTCGTGGTGTTCGTCGGCCTTGTGTGGGCCCATGCAATGGGGGCAAAACGCAGCCTGTTGCCCAGCCATAGCTGCTAATATTATTAATGATATATGGGCAGTTGCCTAACTGCTCTCATAAATCCCTGTGGGCAGTTGCCTACCTGCCTAATATGGAAGCACTTAAAAAGGATGGCTTTTTTGTGCCAGGGGGTGGCATATATAGGTGGGAGATGGCTTCTAGACAGCGGGGATAGGTCATTCTGTGGCCGAGAAGCCGCGCAGGGGGCGGGAGAAGGATATATAGCATTGGTGGGTGGGTGGGCACAGGGCAACACAACCACATTCGCGCCAAACGGACCAAATGGCATCCTTGAACGTTGAGCGTGCTAGTTTGATGGGTTTGGGGCGGAATTGGCATGGGAAACTTCTCCATAAGGGATATATATATTTTAGAGAATTTTTGGCGCCCTTTGCGCGCCAATTGGGAGGAGGGGAGGGATGGATTGGCAAGGATGTAGTTGGATGACACTCGGGATATTATTATCTAAATATAGGGATGGGCGCTGGGCTATTTTTGAAATAGATGAGCGCTAGGGTTATTTCTGAAACACGGCAGATTAGATTAAATATGAGAACAGGTCTATTTTAATACATGCTAACAGCTATTTCTGAAACACGTCTGCGGACTTTGTCTAGACCCTCAGATTAGATTAGATACATATCTATCCGCTACATTCCGAGATGGGTGACTTTTCAGTGTGATACGATTAGATTAGATACATCAACACTTAGTAAAAAAAATGTCTGTCCTTCCGTGTAACATGTACAGTATATTAGATTATATAAAATAGACATGTCGTACACATTATAGTATACTATATGTCAGACCACATCCCAATGATTACCATTGAGCATCATTTCTCCAATTGTTCCTTCTGATTAGATAAGATTGATAATGACTTACGCAAAATATTGCTCGCGTCCCGATTCCAACTGGTACCCTATTGCGATTCTCGCTTTAAAATGAATGCCGTCGACTGCCTAAAGTACCTTAGGAAAATAGATTACTACATACATGCCTATATCACTCACGGATGCTTTTAAAAGATTGCCAAAATAGTGATATAAATGACAATAGAACTATGACAAAAATTATAAAAATATGTTTTAAAAAAAAGGCGCCTAGTCGTCGTGCATGGAAAGAATCATGTCTTGGCATCCCTCCACCATTTCAAGCCAGCCCTTTCTATTAACAGAATTCCCCAACCTCTGCAACTGAATTCCCCAAAAAAATAGGCCAGTGGCAAGACTCAGGACACCATTTGCACCGGGTATGTCAAATGCACGGCGCCAAGCCTCATCATCCTTATGATCGACATTGGCATAGAGCGAGTTCCACCAAGAAACAAACTGTTTTTCATACTTATTGACGTCCTTGATTTCTGGACGATATGTGGGAACACGTGCGTGTTTGATCCAGTCGCTAATCACGGTGGGCCGTCGTGTTGTGCCCAGCTTTCCAGGATTGCGCCTGTCGACATTTGCCTTTTCGTAATTGAACCAAGTCCTTATGTATGCCATCCAAGGTTCTCCAAGTGAGTCTTCCTCCAGCATTTCTCGTGCCTTTTGGAGCCAGAGTGGAAGACTGTCGTTAGAGGAATGTGTAGGTGAGCGAGCGATGGAGGTAGTGCAAGACGAAGGGGTGACAAGAGGGGGCAAGATAGATGTTGAAGAGTTAGCAGCAGATGAAGGGGTAACAAGTGGGGGCAAAATCAATTGTGAAGGCGGTCGTGGTGCAGCACAGGTAGCGGATGATGTAGCGCTCCGTGAAACTCGACTCCTTTTAGGAGCCAAGTCGTCGGTGGTGCTTTCATCAGCTGCTTTCCTTTTTCGAGGTGCAGGATCGGCGATCGGGACCGTGCTGTTAGCAGGCGAGGAGGCCCTAGTTGAAACAGGAGAAGGTGGAGGACTTGGTCCTGGGGATTGGGGAGGGGTATTGATGTTGTCAACACAGGTAGGTTCAGTGAATGGGTCAGTTAGAGACGCTGACGCAGTGAAAACATTGGTGTTCCCTGCGGCATCGTCTTTGGTGATGTTTGGCGTCGTGTTAGAGGTACAGAGGCCTTCGCTGGAGGTGTTCGGGGTAGCATCGGTGTGGACTGTAGCGTCGGAGATGTGTGAGACCCTGCTGGAGACAGATAGAGCAGGGGCAGGGGCAGCAGTTGAGCTGTCGGTCGAATGACCAACGAAGTCTAACATGGCACCTTCTCCTTCAAGGTCCATTGCTTCAAGACAATTGACCTCGGCATCTTCAGGTAAAGCTTGAGCACGGCATTCTTCTGGTGCTATTCTTGTTATTAGATATGTAAAGTAATAAGGAATTTTTTTTTTAAAACTTACTGTAGCACATTTGAAGAAAGCGACCGAACAATGGGACCACCGATTTCTTGTAAGGATTTCGTAAAGCGCGTCCAAAATTCATCTTGATTTCTCCAGAGGTCGTACCAGAGTGAACGCTGAAAAAAAAAGTCAGCATAAGTAGCGAACATACACGAACTGATAATGTACAATACCTGATGATATTGAGCTGACTGCCATGAGCGGGCTCTGGACCACCAACGATGAGAGTCGCCTTCCATCCCGTAGCTTCGCAAATAAGGTCGAGGATAGGCTGGGAGAATTGTACTAAGCCTTGGATGCATCTGTGAAAATTTCAAAACAGAACAAACAGAGAGACGAAGAATGAACTTACTTTTGACGATCAGAGGGTTGTATAGAGAGGGGACCCTCGACCTTTAGCTTCCATTCCGTCATTTTGTCTTTGTGATCCTTCTCCGCTGCTAATTTCCACAACTCCTGCTCGTCCTCTCCCAAATTCTTGAACATTTCTCGAGCGACGCGATCCCGGAAAGCAATTGACATCTTGCACATAATGCCTTCGGATCCAGCACGAGATTTCACCTCGGCTCAAATTTTCGAGGTCTGGGATACCTGGCTCTGGGTCAGCAGCATTGTCATCGACGTCTGCCAAAGCCTCGGGTGTTGGCTCCACATCGTGGTCGAGTTCCACAGGGTACCGTTTGAAGTAGCGGCGAAAGATGTCGGCCAACGCATCTGCGGCAGTTCCATCCTGAACTGCGGCAGCATAAAAGGGCTTCTCACCGAGAAGAAATGCCTTGCGTGATCCGCTGAAAGCACCGCGGTGTACCATATTGGAATATCTAAGAAACGGGTAAGTTCAAGCTTGTTGGAGAGTAAAACTCACACAAAATAATTTGAACTATGTATCTAGGACAGACATGCAATGATATATGGTCCGCCCGTACTAAATGTGAGTCCCTGAATCTCGATTGTGTCTTTCTCCACTGTGTATCTAATTTTACTATTGCCAGTCTTCGAGCTATTTAGCGTTTCACTTATGCTTTGAATTACTAGGATAAAAAGCGGCGGCAAGGATCTCGTAAATTATACACGAGTTCTGGAATGTTTATCCCTAGGGTACGTCAGTGAGAAATACATGTCAAGCCGCATTTTGGGATAAAAGCTGCCCTCTTTTGGGCTTCATCCAACGGGCTTGTTTCGTACCAGCATCGCACAGCACCGCGTCGCACATCTCTGCTATCCACCCTCTCATGCACAGAATCAACCCTGCCAGCAGGCCCGGTACGTCAACTTACAGATACATTCTTAATTTTCGTGCTTATTCCTCCCAATGTAGTGCCTTCAAATGGCATTTCCCTCCTGCAAGCTAGGGAATCCGAGTCTGGTTGTGTCTCTAACCCCAACGTATCGAGAACTCAAGTCATCTCCCCGGACAACCTCGTTTTTATTGCCACCAGCCGCACTAATAAGTATTACGTTGTTACACGGGGATCCGAAGTAGGAATCTTCAACAACTGGTACGTTGTACTACTGCTATTATTATTTCTATTTTCGAATCTAGCCTGCTTGTAATAGGGGGCTTGCGCACAAGTCACTTCAAGGTGTATCCAACTCCTGCCACCTTTCCTTGCGCTCGTGGGATGCGGCCAAGGAGTACTACACTACATGCTATAATGGCAATGCCGTCCAGCTGTCCAACTACGATACTTCTAGTGGTGGAGGACATGCGTTCACGCGCGGTAGACGACCCCTGACCCCAACTCCGACCCTCTCGGTCTCTGAACTTCTATTGGCTTTGCCATTAGTTCTCGACCCTACAACACCTCCCAGCAGACGTCAGGGTCAAGTCAATATTCCACCTGCCGGGCGCACGCAATTTAATCGAGCCTCTCCGCACATACCACACTCAGAAAATGAAGCACCTCCTTCCTATTCACTTGAAGATGACCCTAGCACTCCCGTCTTCTCCCCTCCTCGCTTCTTGGCTTCGCCACTTCAAGTAATTCATCCGCTGAGAACACCTAGTAACAGCCCGATTCGACGAGGTGCACTTCCAGTAACACCACCAGTAACGCCCCCAGTCACTCCGAAACGCTCTCGCGGACGCAAGCTCAGGGTCATTGTTATCAGTGACTCTGAATCTGACGGAATCTCTCCTGTTGAGGTTGGGAATTATCCCACGTCTTCTACCTCCAACGTTCGTGGACTCGAATCCTCCAGGAATACTGATCCAAGTGACAGTGATTTCAACACTCAGTTCTCTGACTTCAGTGATGAAGTTTCCTCCACACAACTGAGCTTTGTGCTTGAAAACCCATTTGATCTTGATCACCCCGGTACTCCACATGCTATCCGACGTGTACATGCTCGCTAAAATACCCATAAAGTCTGGTTCTCTCTTGTTCGCTAGTAGCTACACCTGTCCTTCTTGTTCAGTTGTGCATCAGTTTTACATAACTAGTATTTTAGATATGTTTTATATGTATACACGGAGCATAGTAGATACTGTAAATACATCCCGTCTCTCCATGACATAATAAGTCATCCCTGAGTAAGAGAAAATGATACTCAATTATATTGAGTCACTAGTCTAAGCCGGAACTCAAGGCCCTTTCCCAAAGCTCCAGAAACTCTGCCTCATCCCTTTCAATCTGTGCTTGTTGTTTTTTATGCAAACTAGGAGTTAATGCGGCTGGTATTAGGTATGGAAACTTAGACATACCGGCACATCACTTTTTTTACATTTATTATCTCCCTATGGGCTTCCCTGTACTTCGCTTGTGCCACACAATGCATATCCTTGCGTCGTTCTCTTTCTGCGTCGGATATTTCGGAGCGTTGTCTAGAAATAACCTATGGGTAGGTAACTCGATGGCAAACTGAGTGACCTACCTTCGCGCTCGTTCTCAATTCCTTTGGCGTTCCTCATAGATATTACTGTAGTATACATTAAGAATACATACCCAATACAATGAATGGTACTTACTTTTTGTAGTATCTCTTTTGTTTCGCTTTGCGGCATGCATTGCCGTCTTCCTATGCATGTTGAGACATAGGTAATCCGCCAAGCTGAGGACAATAGAAACTTACCTATTAATCCCTTGTTTCTTTATAAGCACACCCGAACAACGTGAACGTCAACTAGAAGTGGAATTTCCCCATTCGGTGGGCTCATTCTATTTTTGACTGGAGCACGCTATTCATATCTCGAGTCAAGATGACTTACGCAATACAAATTTCTAACATACCTGCTTGGTGTACTCGTATTCTGCATATTTTGAGTGGGTAAAACACGTGTAGTTAATAAGAACACCGATGAAACAAATCATTTGTGATGCATTTTATCACCAATACACATTTCTTGTGAAGATAGCACCTCGGCTGATGAATATAGTAGATAGTAGGAACTGTATTCAAGCTTACTAGACATTGTTTTATGCATATTTTTGAAAAACCTTGAGTATGGGGTGCCCAGATAGTTATCCCGTCCCAAAATTTGTGATAGTGTAATCTACTAGCATACAGAAACTCGTGGAACGTCAAATTATATGATTACCAGTGAAACATGGCGTGCTATCGACCGTTTGAGAAGTGGAAAGGGATACAAAATCACCCCGCTTGATAATTCTGACTAGATAGCCTTGCCGCTTATCTTAATGAGCTTTGTTTTCCGTCCGCTTACTATCTCTTATTTTTTGAGTGCTATTCCTATATATCTGAATGTACAGTATAGATGTCATTGTTTATCTATACATGCTTATTTACCAAATGCACATATATAAGAACACTAAAACTCCTTTGGTACTTTAACTCAGCCTTCATTCTTATTCATTCCCAACCTCGTCAATCCTCATGTCTACCGAGCAGCGTACGCGAAAGAGACACCGGGATGAAGGAGGTGCTTACCATGACAGTGTACCAGTACCAAGCGGCCGAGGAGCTATCCATGCACGCGAGGGATACCTTCTGCGTGTTGGACAAGCTAACACTCACCTCACAGCGCCATCGGAAC
Source organism: Agrocybe praecox (assembly GCA_964017145.1). Classification (NCBI taxonomy): domain Eukaryota; kingdom Fungi; phylum Basidiomycota; class Agaricomycetes; order Agaricales; family Agrocybaceae; genus Agrocybe; species Agrocybe praecox. Next base: position 852,772 of record OZ024848.1, on the reverse strand, counting down.
AGATATCGGTTGATGCGGCTTGGGTGGATGCTAACATGTGGGAACCGATGGACAATCCTGAACTCTCCTTGGATCCCAACGACGAGAGCTATAATTATGTTATCGATGGCGAAGTGTTCGAGTCCCAGGTAGTGCAGATTGAGGAGTTGCCGGCCAAGAAGAAATACAAACAAAGTCACGTTTCGGTGAGTGATGATTCGGGCCGAATCTATTGATAGGAAGGGAGATAAGATAAGATACTGACACTTGTTAAAGAAAAGGCCGCATGTAGTCTGGAAATATACATACCGTCAATTATACCTTGAAGAAATTGTGCGATGGGCAGGTAGAGGTGATTTCTGAACAGCAAAGGAGTGCCCAGATTGCCTTGCTCGGAAGGCAGCTGAACCGGGGCAACCACAATATTGATGTCAAGATTGCGTCATCCCCGATTTGGTATGCGCCCCGTGTTGCTTGAAACGTCATCGTACACATCCCCTGCACATAGTATCGGTGAGTTTTTCCTGTATAAATATCATGATTACAACTTATTCATTTTTCACATTGCTTGCAGAGGTGGACGGGACGGAATTTTACGCCCATTTCACTCAAAGAGATGGGTCTCAAAGTCCAGCTGAACCATAGGAGTCAATATTGCTCCAGCCCGATCGCTTGTCATCAGGCATTTTTGATACTCCATACAAACGGAGTTCACAAAATCGCTATTCAATACTGTGGCTGTGATCGTGCAATCCCCAATCACATCCAACTTCTGCGTCAAGGCTTCTATCCTGCCTCCCAAATCACTGTCAAAACTTGTGCTACCTTCGCATTACTCGACTTTCTTCACAAACTCGCTCTCACCACGAAAGCATCAACATACGACTTCTACCGTGCCATCGAAAAACTCACCGTGAATACTGGTATCTCAGTGCCAAAACAACGGTATTGGCCCTTGATGTGCATGATCCTTCAATGGAGACATCTCAAGATGCTCAAATGGGGAGGTCGTGCCCATGACATCTCGGGTGTGGCGGGTACACAGCCAGGGGAACTAGCAGTACCTTGTCCTTCATGCCCCCGAGAAGGCGTCAACTTGCCAGTCGGATGGGAAAATTTGCCTCCTGAAACGAAGTAAGTGTCGATCATCGAATTTCAGGCTCTATTCTACTAGTCCAGCATAGATATCGACACTAATGATATTCAATAGATTTATTTACATGGTATTCGCCTGCATGGACACTAATTTTCGGCTAAAAAATCAGCTCATTTCCAACTACTCTCAAGATCCTGGGCTCGGCATTGGATGGGCATTTATGGTTCCTCGCGAGCCCTACGAGTCATATGTACTAAGCAGAGCTAGCGATGAGGATGTAAGTACTCCTCTCGCCTTTCATATTTTATGTTTATCATTTATGTGTACTAGATCAGTACTTGTGTTGGACTTCAAGCTTTAGAAAAAGCTTCCACCCGATTTTCGCACGGTCTCAGACATACCGGTGTTGGCGGTGTATTCTGTGGAAGATCAGAAATGATCATGCCGTTGGGTGTCAGAAATCTGCAAAAAGGGGAAAGGTAATATTGGCTATATATTTTCGTTAACAAAATTTGACTAACACTATGATTTATGATCAATTAATCAGATATGCAAACATGGACTTTATTTTTGGCTTGGCTATCAAGATTTTTGCATTGCTTACAATTTTGATTAGTTATGACATAGCTTGCCAATGGTTTGTGAATTTACAAAAGCAAATCGAGGAGCATTGGCCCGATGGGATCAAATTGAATACTACTAGTACGAAACTCATTCTAGCAATACCTAAACTACACGAGCCTATGCACGGAAAGGCTAACCATCAAGTTTTTTCTCTTAATTTCATCCCTGGGGTTGGTTCTTCAGACTTAGAAGTGCCTGAGCGTGTCTGGTCTGGACACAATCCTCTCGGCAATTCAACCAAGACCCAAGGACCCAGATCATGTCAAGATGTCCTCGATGATCATTTCAATTTTTGGAACTGGCAAAAATATATCAGATTAGGTAAAACTCTCATGAGGAAATACAAGGCTGCCCTGGCCGAGAGGAACACTCAATTCAAGGCGCATCAAGGCCTGACGGATTCATTGAAGTCCTCCTCGAGTTCAGCTCACTTACCTCAGCTTTGGGAAACCATGTGCATCGAATGGGAAGCTGATTCATTTCCGAAAACAAAACCCAATCCTTATCATGTTGAGGGGACCAGTAAGTACATATGTCGGCATGATTGTGTCATCAACCACTAATTTTTGACATGCCCAGATGTTTCTGAAGCGGAAGTCCGAAAGAAGCTTGCCCAGGAAGAAGAAACCTATTTACAACAAGGACATGTCATGATGCACGCCACCAGCACGTCTGCATTTGTAATCATGGGCTTGGAATTGGAAGACATTCAGTATGTCTTCCTATACGCAATCATTTCGGAATATCTAACCTTTTGAATATTTATTTAGACATCGTGTTTGTAGATCAGCCAAAGGATTGACTCCTCGGTCAACTGATAGACAGGAGGGGACCCTCACCGAACAAAGAAACCTCTTACGGAACAGAATCAGTGCATGGGAAGAAATACACCCTGTATATATTCTAGGAATTCTCCAATATCGTACAGATCTGGCTAGGTCTAACCCAGGGTCACATCCATCCATCAATCCAGAAGACGCCGAATTGTTCCTTCCATCAAATATACCTATCCCCCATCGTGATCATGTCTGCATTGCTGGCTTGGCTGATATTGAGGAGAAAACTGCGCCTAGCACAATGTCATGATGCCCTCGACTCGATTTGCCACATCCTCAGAATCAAAAGCCAAATGATCCTCTTCAAGAATAAGAATATTCGTGGACAGAGGGATGGAACGAGGTCTTGGGCAATCATTGACAGGGTTCACGAGCGCGCGCGCTAGTGCAACGAAGTATAGAGCCGCACGCATCGCTTATCGAAAGCTTTGTGGACCCGGGACATGGGAACAAATTCTCCATGAGCTCGAAGATGGCGATATAAGGGGGTACCAAGATCCGAATAAGCTACTCGTACGTCAAGGCCATGCTGGTGTTACCGAAGATGGCCAAGCACCCACCACAACCGATACGCCTGGACTTGACACTATCGAAGTATCCCTGTTCAACGAACCACGGGACAAGTGTGATGGAACTGGAGAGACTAGACGTACCCTTTCGTGGATATGGACCATGAACGCGGACTCGCATGATGTACACGAGGCATCAGATGAGATTTTGCGTGCTGAGTGGGCTAAGAGTCGCGCAAGAGCTACACGGGCGAAAGAAGAAGTTATCCTGTTGAAAGAGGAAATGCGACACACCTTGGAGTTCCTAACTTGGAAGAGCAACTGGTGGATTACTCGGAAAGCACCTCGAGTTGATATCAGCAAAGAGTTAGCTGAGGGCCTCTCTGCATACACGACATTACAATCGGATCTCCAGCAAGCACTTGGCGATCAATTTCATAAAATCTGGAAGTCCCCCCTGGATTCAACTCAGGGTGATGACACAGAGTCCGACTCAGACAGCGAGGCCGATGACCTGTTATATGAGGATGGAAACGAGAACGAGGACGACGAGACTATAGACTTTTGACTTAATCATACATAACATAGTGCATAGTTCAAGTCTCTGCCATTTGAATATCATGTATATTTCTACTACCAATTACAAAGGCATATATATGTAAGGGTAGTGAATGGAACAAAAAGAAAGCAAAGATAAGAGGAGGGGGATAGAAAATATGGTGTTTTACAAGGGTGATGAGGCGTAGATGAGTAATTGATTATGTACGAAATCCTGCTTGAAGACTTAAATACAGAAAAATTCAGTGACAATAACGGAGGCGATCCATAGAACTTACATTAGAAATCGAACCTATGGTACCGGTGAGAGTGTACCGCCGACAGCGATCAAAGTGTAGGTGACTGGACTGGGACTGGTGGAGTGGTTCTAAACGTATCCGAGGATGTACACGTAACGGAGTTTAGGCGTCGGTTGAGGCGTGAAGTTAGGTATGCGGCAGGTTGAACGGAGAGATAGCGTGGAATCGGGTGTGGTGAATGAAAGACAAGTATGAGGTGGAATGGAGATTTAGTGAACAGGAGACGGCACCCAGGATGGGGATACATGGGTCCAAGGATGGGATAAGAAACGTCGGTTAAACAGTAGCATGGGATCGAGTGTGGTGAATGAAAGATAGGCAGGAGTTGGGACAGCATTTTGCGTGAGTCAAATGAAGGCGTATACGTTAAACAGGGGGTGGCACCTGGAATGGGAACGTTGGTCAAACAGTAGCGTGGGATCGAACGTGGTGAATGAAGAATAGGCAGGGATTGTGATGGCGATTTGCGTGGGCGTGAACGTCGGTTGCGATGTGATACAGGGGGCCGGCACCTAGAACGGAGGGATGGCGTAGTGAACAGCAGAGGCCTAAACGCAGACCCAGGGGAGCGGCACCTAGAACCGAGGAACAGGACACACGTACATATTGAAATGGTAAGGGAGGGATAGCGAATGTAGTGAATGAAAAAGAGGCAGGGATTATGACGGTGATTTGCGTGTGCGTGAACATCGGTTGCGACGTCAAACAGGGGGCTGGCACCTAGAACAAGGGGACAGGCATGGTGAACAGCAGAGGCTAAACGCAGACCCAGAGGAGCGTCACCTAGAACAGAGGGACAGGACGCACATATGTAGTGAAATGGTAGGATAGAGAACGGAATGGTGGATTATGGGGGGTCAGCTGCTGCCTCAAAACAGGTAGGCACCAGCGCAAAGGGGACTTACATAGGTAAGAGGTTGATTCAGGCATCGAAACGGTGGGTGAGGCATCGGAAGGGTGGACTCGACATCAGGGATGGGACAGCCATAAGGTGACCTCGTCGGATGAGGTGCTACAAATCTGCAGGGCTATGTATACAATGGTTGGGGAAGAAAGGAGAAATGGTGCTCACTTTGTCGGCTACCCTGGTGTTGTCCATCTTGGATAGGTGACTATACAGCTGTCATCGTACACTGAACACCTAGCCTTCCACCTACCCACCAGCACAGCACAATTGGTGTCCTTGAAAATAAGAGTGGCTGAGCGAAACAGGAACAGAGGTAGAGGAAATGGTGGTAGGAAACAAAAAGAACGAGGGGCGAAGCAACCAGAAAGAGGCCACGTCGCATGTAAATGTATCACGTGTCCGTGCCGGCCATTATATCTTTTTATAGACGTAAATACATATCTAATCTAATCTGAGGGTCTAGACAAAGTCTGCAGACGTGTTTCAGAAATAGCTGTTAGCATGTATTAAAATAGACCTGTTCTCATATCTAATCTAATCTGCTGTGTTTCAGAAATAACCCTAGTGTTCATCTATTTCAAAAATAGCCCAGCGCCCATCCCTATATTTAGATAATAATATCCCGCGCGTCATCCAACTACATCCTTGCCAATCCATCCCTCCCCTCCTCCCAATTGGCACGCAAAGGGCGCCAAAAATTCTCTAAAATATATATATCCCTTATGGAGAAGTTTCCTGTGCCAATTCCACCCCAAACCCATCAAACTAGCGCGCTCAACGTTCAAGGATGACATTTGGTGCATTTGGCGTGAATGTGGCTGTGTTGCCCTGTGCCCACCCACCCGCCAATGCTATATATCCTTCTCCCGCCCCCTGCGCGGCTTCTCGGCCACAGAATGACCTATCCCCGCTGTCTAGAAGCCATCTCCCACCTATATATGCCACCCCCTGGCACAAAAAAGCCATCCTTTTTAGGTGCTTCCATATTAGGCAGGTAGGCAACTGCCCACAGGGATTTATAAAGGTATTTAGGCAACTGCCCATATATCATTAATGACATTAGCATATACAGGTGCTTTGCCTGCATCCTTTATCGGAATGGCCCCATCTCCAGCAACGCTGCCATAAAGGGACACCGGTGTGAGTGGTGGCAGCTTGAATTTTGCACTGCCTTCCGAGGATCATAACAGATTTATTGATGATCTGTTTGGCGCGGGCACTGGACTTGGAGTCCCAGATGTCAATGTAGGCCACACCTATGGTGCTGGCCGGGGAGTTGTGTACTATGTGCGCTTCGTGTGCAAAGTATAGATTGCCGCCAAGCGGAGAGGACTTGCAAGAGGCATATGACCCCTTGCCTGGACCAGCAGTTCGTCAAGAAGGAAGCGGCGGCATGATTCTTCCGAACCGAGTCTCCGGTACCTTGGGTTGTTGCATCGGCTGTGTAGTAGCCGGCGCTGCAGGAGTGGGCTTCTTGGGCCCAGACCCTGAGGGTCCGGGCTTCTGAGGCCGTGTGGGAGGGGGAACCTCCCTTTGCTTCTGCTTGTCCATGCGCGGTGGGGGTCGTGGGATGATGAGGGCTGCCTCGCTGAGGCTGCCCCCACTGGGTTGTTGGGGAGGGGTCTTGGGATCCTCCACCATTCCTGACCAATCTCCCGTCATTGGCTGACCCAAGTTGTCGACTTGCATGTCGTCCCCAGTATCGTCAAAGGATCTGAAGGCGCAGATTTGCCTGGCATTCGCTGCAACGTCGAACATCATCTCAGCCAAGTGTTGTATGTCGGAAGCTCCTGCGAGGAGCTTGTCACTGTCAGGGCAACACTATAATCAGTGTGACAAGGCCACCAACAAAGACAAAGCAAGAGAGAGAGAGATAGATAGAGATAGAGACACTCAATGATTCTAAGAGATCACACCAATGATAGTGGGAATCCTAAGAGATTGAAGCTGGGGCTACAGCTACCTACAGGTACAGTATTTATACTCTACAGGTGTTCTAGAATATTCCTACATTACATCATGAAACAAAAGGATAAGTAAGATAATGACATCATAAAGGAATGATGAATAAGAAACAAGGGGAAGAATGATGTGGAGTGATTGAGGCAGTGCTCATGGGAAATAAAGATGATAAGTATCTAATCAAAGATCTGAGTGATAATCAAAGAGATAATCAAGGAGATAATCAAAGATGTAAAAGAGATAAGATATCTACATAACTGAGAAAGGGAAAAATGCGAAATAAATATAGGAAAATAAGCGAAAATAGGGGAAACCCTGACACTATGTCAGAAGTAATTATGGACGTTCTTGCAGCGTCCGTGTAGTAAGGGATGTCCACAATGCGGACAAATGAAGTTGCAACTGGGAGGGTCACGCTGATGCCAGTGACTGAGGTCCCAAATGCAATGTTGGCTTGGCCTCGAAGGTATTCGAGGTCCCGCTCATTGGCCACACCGTCGGTGTGAAGAGTGTATCCTGCATAGGCCTGAGCCATAGACAGAATTTGAAGGGTGGAGCCCCCATCGCGTAGTGCACAGCGAGCTCAGATAATGTATAGGTTGAAATCACAAGCTGGGATTGTGTTTTCGAACTGAATTAGGACCTGTCTTCTTGACGGTCCTCCCGCGACGAACGAGGGGAGCTGCGACTTGCGCTTTCGCAACTTCGTCGGCCCCGCTGCATTATGATTGGTTGCCTGTGCCACTGCACTAATAGGCAATTGGGGTCCAACCTTCGCGAGCTGCGCGACGGTCATGGGTTGCTTCGGTCCTTGGCCGAGGCGAGAGGCGTATGACCCCTTGCCTGGACCAATGGTCCGTCGAGAAGGAAGTGGCGGCATGATTCTTCCGAACCGAGTCTCCGGTACCTTGGGTTGTTGCATCGGCTGTGTAGTAGCCAGTGCTGCGGGTGCGGTCTTCTTGGGCCCGGCCCTGGAGGGGCCGCGTCCAGAAGGCCGCGTGGGAGGGGGAACCTTCTGTTGCTTCCCCTTGTCCGTGCGCGGTGGGGGTCGCGGAGTGATGAGGGCTGCCTCTCCAAGGCTGCCCCCACCGAATTGTTGGGGTGGGGTTTTGGGGGCCTCCCCTAGGTTCGACCAATCACCGGTCCCTGTGTGACCAGTCGCATCGATCTGCATGTCGTCCTTGGTATCGTCAAACGTCCGAAGGGCAGGGATACGCCTCGCTTTTGCCGCGATGTCAAACATCGACTCGGCGAGGTGTTGTATGTCATGAGCCCCAGCTAGGAGCTCGACGAGTAACTGCACCTGATGCAGAACTCTTTGCCATCCGATCAGCAATTGTCCTTGCCACCCAGCAGGACGATTGCGAACATATTGTTATATTCACGGACTCAATGGCTTCGGCCAAACGAGCAATAGACCCTACCCTCCACAGTGGACAAGGACACTCCTTGTCCATATGTCGAGCACTTCAACCGTGGCTAGAAGAAGATGCTGCGTGCAAAGTAGACTTCATTCAAGTTCCTTCGAAACTGAAATGGAGGATACACCAAGAAGCCAATGACATCAGTCGGGCTTAAGTCGAACCTGTCGGGGACCACCTGGCTACATCTCTTGATAGTGTGCAAAAGGTCGTCACTAAAACAGTACAGGAGGACTGGAAGACTCTCTTCCGGGACCCCAATTACCGAGGGCATAACTTCTTGCCACTCAAAAATCTTGCCGGGGATTTACTCGAGCCGACGTATCTCAACGAAGGTACTTGGCTCCGTGAAGTGAAGGACGCACATATACCGTACGTCGCGAGGATGTTTAGATGCATCCTCAATCACGCTCCTATTGGTGCTTATTACGAGTGCTTCAACATTCAAGAACCTCATGCATGTGAATGCAGCCACCACCTGCAAACGCATGCACATATATTGCCAGTATGTACGAAACATACGCGCGAACATGATGGTCGGTCACCGGAACTTCTGCTGCATCTGACCAAATTCTTGGACGATAACGATTCAGTGTTTGCGTTCAAGCGACCTGCAGGGGTCGGATAAGCGGGTTGGGCTAAGGCTCGGCTTGCGGAACATGTTCTTCTTGGACCGCGGAACTTGTTCTGGTTGGACTTCGGATCCTTTGCCACTACAATGGCGCGCACCCTAGTACTCGGACTTGTGGGATTCATCCTAACCCTGTGGGGGCGTTCGGGGCCCTTCAGTGGGTACCTTGGTTTGTGGGCTTCGGCTCGACCCTTCGGAGGCACCCGGGCTAAGCGGAAGCGGCGATGCAACTTGGAACGTGAGGGGACTGCGGACTGGGTGGGGTGGGGACTGTGGACTGGGCTGGGCTCGATGCCCGCCACAATGCTTAAACGCTTGCGACGGCGCCCGCGCCGTTGAACCAGCAACATTCTGACCGCCTAACGGCGGCCTACAATCTTGGCGGACCTTTGCCCGCCCTCGCAGACATAGCGTAGTATTAAATCTTGCTTAGCATGCTTATGTATGTAATGTAGGGACCGGACTGCAATCGCGCACCGGAATACAAGTGGGACTTCGGTTCTTTGATTTTTAAAAAATAAAAAAAAAGGGTAGTTCGTCGACGTGGTCTTGTAAATACCGAATCGCTGTACTGCCTTCATCTGAATATACATTCATGAAATTATATGTCTCATTGCCTTGAAACAGCGAGAGGACGAAGATGTCGCGATGATCAATAAGATCTTGCCTCATCGAAGGGCGGAGCCTCTCGAGTCGCTTTGATACATATGCCATGACTCAGGGGGGAATCTCCTCGTTTTCCGGGGGGCGTACCATGTACAGCCATGCAGGATGCATAGGCGCGCCCACTATGTTATCACCTTCTCTGTTTGAAAAGGAAGGCGCTTGTCTTATTATCCGCCAGGGCGGTTCTTGCACAAAGATAACGTCAACTTTATCAATTAATGTTTCGAGTAACATGTGTAGGTAGTCATATTTCTTAGCTACATTGTGTGAGTATATACTAATTTCCCTCCCTAGGCCGTTGCGTATTAAGCTACGGTGAGGGGGTTAGTACAATCGCGGAGGTTCTGTTGCATACGATGTACCTCTGCATATTTGCCATCGATTCATGCACGATCGAAGCGGTTAGTCCAGAACTTGCATTTACGCGAGTTCGCGGCATGGGCACCCTTGCAGTTGACGCAGTGGTTCGTGTGAGAACACGGCTGGCCAGCAGGAGTTGGTTTGAGAGGTGGGTTCGCCTTGGCGTTCCCTTTGCAGCACCTGGCGACGTCCCGGTGTTTGTCAGCCTTGTGTGGGTCCATGCAATGGGGGCAGGATGCAGCACATTGCCTACATCCTTTATCAGAGTGGCCCCATCGCCAGCAGCACTGGCAGAGGGGGACGCCGGTGTGGGTAGGGGCTGGCTGAATTTCGCACTGCCTGCCGAGGATCATAACAGATTTATTGATGATCTGTTTGGTGCGGGCGCCGGACTTGGAGTCCCAGATGTTGATGTAGGCTACACCCATGGTGCTGGCCGGAGAGTTGTGTACTATGCGCGCGGTGCGTGCAAAGTATAAGTTGCCGCCAAGCGGAGAGGATTTGAGAGCCCCCTGCACTATGTCAGATGTGATTATGGACGTACTTGCAGCGTCCGTGTAGTAAGGGATGTCCACAATGCGGACAAATGAAGTTGCAACTGGGAGGGTCACGCTGATGCCAGTGACTGAGGTCCCAAATGCAATGTTGGCTTGGCCTCGAAGATATTTGAGGTCCCGCTCGTTGGCCACACCATCAGTGTGTAGAGTGTATCCTGCATAGGCCTGAGCCATAGACAGAATTTGAAGGGTGGAGCCCCCATTGCTCAATGCACGGCGGGCTCGGGTGATGTATAAGTTGAAATTGCATGCTGGGATGATGTTCTCAAACTGGATTAGGACCTGTCTTCTTGACGGTCCTCCTGCGACAAAGGAGGGGAGCTGCGACTTGAACTTTCGCGACTTTGTTGGCCCCGCTGCATTCTGATTGGTTGCCTGTGCCACTTCACTAATAGGCAATTGGGGTCCAACCTTCGCGAGCTGCGCGACGGTCATGGGTTGCTTCGGTCCTTGGCCGAGGCGAGAGGCGTATGACCCCTTGCCTGGACCAATGGTCCGTCGAGAAGGAAGTGGCGGCATGATTCTTCCGAACCGAGTCTCCGGTACCTTGGGTTGTTGCATCGGCTGTGTAGTAGCCGGTGCTGCGGGTGCGGTCTTCTTGGGCCCGGCCCTGGAGGGGCCGCGTCCAGAAGGCCGCGTGGGAGGGGGAACCTTCTGTTGCTTCCCCTTGTCCGTGCGCGGTGGGGGTCGCGGAGTGATGAGGGCTCCCTCGCCGAGGCTGCCCCACCGAATTGTTGGGGTGGGGTTTTGGGGCCCTCACCTAGGTTGGACCAATCGCCAGTCCCTGTGTGACCAGTCTCATCGATCTGCATGTCGTCCTCGGTGTCATCGAATGTCCGAAGGGCAGGGATACGCCTCGCTTTTGCCGCGACGTTGAACATCGACTCGGTGAGGTGTTGTATGTCTTGTGCTCCAGCCAGGAGCGCATCGCGGTCTTGCTGCACCTGTAGCAGCTAGATATATATATCATATTTAGGCAACTTCCTACAACAGGTGATACATACGTACAAATGCGTAACAGGTCTGTATCGACCACAAATTAACACTACTTCAGTTTCGTTAGACGCTCGTGAACATTTTAAGTTATGACACTCGACCATCATGACTAATGAAAGTAGACGTTGCACCCCTAATTTTATCATTCACTTGAAGTAACAGAGCCGAACTGACTGATAATGTCTTTTTATTCACAAGCTTACATATCAGGGAGGATCAAAAAATTGTGCCGAATTTCAAAGAGGACATATATATAGGTTACAAGCGGAGCACATAACACAGCAACGTATATAATAACTACTCGTGTTCCTCGTATTTCTTGAAGAGAGAAAGGCCGAATCTCCAGCGTGTCTTGTTCTTAAGTTCGTTGAGAACCTTCCCCCAAGAATCCAGCGTTGCTTGATATATTTCAGCTTTCATGAATCGTGTTTCAACCCAACGAAAGAGACCGCCTGCAGCGTATTGGGTAAATGAGTAACGATATTCCCCTGAAGAAATTTTAGTGTTTGAGTGTGCGACTATGGCCGAGGGAATGAGAATGGTAGAGCCAGGGGGGAATTCGATCACCAATCGACAATCCCACAGAATTAAGTGGCCTCCTTTCGTGGGGTTGTAGCTACCAAGGGCCGTAATGGAACACCACCCAAAGGCGAGATTGTTGAAGTCGAGGTGCCTACAGCATACGGTCTGCAGACCCATGTTATAGGTGGTGGAAGGAAAAATACTGGTGCTGAAGTTGCGCTCCAAGTTGGGGTCGTGCTCAAAAAGTCTGCCTAGATGTCTTGAGTAGTGATCATGCAGATCTGGGGCCCATGTAGCCATTACATCTGGTTCTGATAGTAAGTATGTATAGAAGAATAACATGCATGTAACTTACTGGAAGCGAATCCCGCCAGACGCTTGAAGGCCTCCATCTGATTCAGTTTGTCTACGACTTTCTTATTACTTGCGCAGTTACAGAGATTTTTGGGCATTGTCTGCCCCCCTCCATGAGATACACCGCACCGGATATGAACGAAGTTTCCGCGTCGTTTATTTAATCGCTCTTTCTTGGGCGTTTTACATCGTCCACGTCGTTCTTCAAGTGCCGTCGCAGCCAGCTTATGGAGCGATTCCCAGCTCGGGTCGTTAGGTTGGCCTGCACAGACACCGAAAATCGAGCCATGCGTGTCGATGAGTGGCATAACTGTTCTGGATTTAATTCAACAAACGGTAATGGATGAAAACATAATGATGTACGTACTTTCCATCCCACTTTTGCAACCGGAACCCAAGTTTTGATTTTTCCCCAACTACGTCCTCTAAGCTATACTCTTTGGTTGTGTGTGTGTCGTTATCTGTAGCGATGAAAGCGGTTGAAACAACTTTGGCCATGGACGGGTTGAAATTTGTCGTGATTATGCTCGCGTTTCTGAGATGTCGCCGGGCATTGGCTGTTTTCACCGTGTTGGCAGTTTCGAGCGAGCATCTTGCAGCCTCGCGTTTCTTTTGTCGATTTTTGTGGGACTGTTTCTTCTGGCGTTTTTTGTTTTTCGAGTTAGGACCACCGACCACTGGTGAAATGTTTCCTGCAGGTGCGTCTTCCGGTAGTTGGGACCCAGGTTCATCAACATCCATGTGGGTGGCACTGAACAGTTTGGCCTCGATGGAAACGGCGGGTATGGGAATAAAGACCAAAGGAGGTATGACGTCAGGAGTCGTTAGAGGTGAGTCTTCAAATCCGTAGAAGCTGTTATTGGCGTTGATGTCGTCTTCAGCATTGGAAGATAGGGAAGAAAGATTGAAAGGTGCGTCAAATGAATGCTGCTCGCGAGTAACGGATGCCTGTAGCAACGTTTGAAGGTTGAATTTGGGGTGGTTGACGACCAATGGCACTACGTTTTCCATAGGAGGATTTAAACAGAAAAGGTTGGGTAAAGGAATGCCGTGGATCGGGTAAAAGAATGCAGTTTGAGCTGTGTATTCCCGTGCGCGAGTATTCTGGCTCTCACTGCACTCTATACCCGTATCCTGTCTAATTAATAGTTGTCCTGTTTAAGGTAAACATGATGGGATATTCGACAAGAGCGGCTTTCGGGGATGGCCAAGGATGCTTAATTGGGCAGCAGGCAGTGGTAAACACGTGCACACAGTGTCACAGGTTACCAGAAGCAGTCAGCACACATAAAATATGTGTTGCTCAACGTTGCGGGCAGCGTTCGGGCAGCGGAAAGCGGCGTTGGGCTCTTAAAAAATACTAGTATTTATATTAGGTGTTTGCGCACCGTTGCAAGGGCGGGAATGGATGGATGGCAAAGGATGAAAGTGGATGATGTTCTAATTATAAACCGATTTCGTGCAAAACGCGTGGCTACACCTATTTTTAAGTTCAATCCCATTTTTGTGCAATATCAATGACATCATAAAATGATGTCGTTTTACTCCGAATTAGCCATCAATCTGCCGGTTTTCGGCATTTCTGGTACTTGATGGAATTGGTCCAGACCGTCCAAATTTGGCCATTTAATAATCCAACTATAATTAGCCACACATTCTAGGTGTACAGTTTATGACGAATGCCCAAAACATATCATAATTAGGAGAGTGCGTAAAATAGTTAATGACGGCGGTCAAAATATAGAATAAATACAAGTAACAAGAGATTAAGGAAGCAATAGGAATTAAGCCTTGGAAAGATAAGAGCATACCCCAATGAAATCCTCCACCATCAAAGACCACTGTGTCTGGGCAACAGTCATCATTTTGGCACCAATTCCACCATAGAAAAGCCCGGCAACAACGCTGAAAAGACCGTTGACTCCAGGTCTGCGAAGACATTCCCAATCACCATCCATCAAGCCGAATAAAATAGAGCCACTGTCGTCGAGCCTCCATTCGGGTTGCAAGACTGCCCACCATTTCATCAATCGGTCCATGTATGCGGATGATGCGATAACTTTGGCAGGAGGACGCCATGTAGGCGATCGTGCACGCTGAATCCAATCCCCTATACAAGTAGGGCGATGAGTTGGCTTCAATTTCGAGGTCCCGGAGTAGCGGTTGTGATGTTCAAACACCATCCATACTTCCAGTAGGCGACGCCATCGAGGTCCTAGGCCTTCTGGTGCTTGCATCATTTTCAGAGCGTTCTTGAACCATACACCGGCTTTGTTATGTGGCTCCAATGGTCCAGCACAATTGTCGACCAATGTTGATGTCGAAGAGGTTGATGAAGCACCGGAGATATTCCTGGTATTCGTACTCGTTCACTGACGTTTCTGGGGAGGTAAGGATGGATCGTCTTTATCCGCTGCATTTCTCCTTTTCTTGCCATGCTGGCACTTGGCATCATCGTCTGACTCGTTGCGTGTCTGTGTACAAACAGCGTCGGCTTGCGACGGATGCGACACAGGTTGAGAGGGTGTGGGTGGGGGTGCAGAAGGAGTCGGTGTGGGTACGCGAGAAGGAACAGGAGAGGGAGAAGGAGAAGGAGCCGGTGTGGGTGCGCGAAAAGGAGCAGGAGAGGGAGAAGGAGAAGGAGCCGGTGTGGGCACGCGAGAAGGAACAAGAGAAGGAGGGGCCGGTGTGGGCACGCGAGAAGGAACAAGAGGAAGAGGAGCCGATATGGGTATGTGAGAAGAAACGGGAGAAGGAGCCGGGATCGGTGCTGGAGAAGGAGCAGGCGATGGTGCTGGAGAAGGAGCCGATGTGGGTACGCGAGAAGGAACAGAAGGAGGAGGAGCCGGGGTCAGTTCTCGAGAAGGAACAGGCGAGGGTGCAGGAGAAGGAGCCGGGGTGGGTGCTCGAGAAGGAGCAGGTAAGCACACATCTGGTCGAGTGGTCGAGGTTGACTGACCCACTGGTGATGCTTCACGGAATGATGCTGACGATACAGGAGATGGTGATTGGTGAACCGTTGGACGAACAGGCAGGCCATGCACCATTGGAATTGTACGTTCCATTGAACTCGGTTGGGTCATAGGGTTTGAAATGGTGTTGAGTACGTGAGAGATAGGCGACATTGGAGCTGGCTGCTCAATAACATCAATTGTTGCGCCAGCTTCCTCCAAGTCATCGGCATCCAAGGTTGGAAACCCACCGTTGATATCTAAAGCACGCGCCTGGCAGTCAGAAGGAGCTAAAACACATGAAAAGCCAATAAGTCATTGTATTATAACCAAAAAAAAAAAAGGACGCACAGAAGCACTTTCTTAGATACTGCCCATATATTGGTGCAATGATCCTCTTGTACTGAACACGCTCCGCCCTTCCAAAGTTCATCTTAATATTGCCGGTGGTTGTGCCAGAATGAACACTGTAGAATATTTATATCAGTTTACGAGTATGAATAATGATATATACAAGATTATAACATACCTAACAACGTTGAGACGACCTCCATCTGCAGGTTCAGGACCCCCTGTGATAAGAGTAGCGTGCCATCCCGTCGCCTCGCATAGAAGGTCGAGAATGGGTTGTGTGAAGTGCACGAGTCCTTGAATGCATCTTCGAGAGGTAAAAATATTAAAAATAAGAATACACGCGAAGCAGAGGTAAACGTACTTTTGTCGATCCTCGGGCAGAGCGGAAATTGGGGCCTTCATTTCTTTTTCCCACTTCGCAAATGAAACGGCATGGTCTTCTCCGGCTTGTATATCCCAACCTTCCCGTTCGATGTGTGGAAGGTTCTTAAACATATCCCTTGCAATCTTTTCGCGACGAACGGCAAATGCACGGCGAGGTAATTGTTCGGCGGTGACCTGCCTCTGCAGTTCTTGCTCGATTTCGTGTCGATGGGTGATGCGCCAAAGATTGATGGGAGCTTTGCGACGTGGGCGAGCAGATGGCTGCCCAATCAGCTTGGATATCAAGGTTCGATACGGGTTATCAGCACCAGATTCCTTCGGATCGAGGTCGTGGTCCTTCATAAACTGGTAAGCCATCCAACGTTTTATTTGCTACGAGAGGAACGAGAGGAACATAATTAGAAGTTAGAACGTCATAATGGACCTTATCAGTCACATGGTCACAAAACATACAGCTTTCCTAAATTCGACAAGTCTCTTTCGATCCATACGTCGTAGGACCTCCTTTTCGTATTCGTCTGGGTTCATTGTCTCTGCGTCGAGGGGCTCGAGTTCATTATCAGGGGAGTCGTCGTCTACAGCGTCTAAATGTTCCAGTGACGGCTCTTTATCGTGGTCCAATTCGATTGGGTAGCGTTTGAAGTATCGGCGTTGAATAGTGGCTAGGGCATCTGCTGCGTAACCACCAAGGACTCCTGCTGCGTATGTTTCTTTCTCGGCAAGCAGAAACCCCTTTCGAGTGCCTTTGAATGATCCAGGATTGACCATACTGTGGTTAACAGGTAAGTAAATATTTGGGTTTGTCTGCTCAAAAGCGATGATTACTTACATGAAATTTTGCCTTTGTAAGACTGATATCGACAAGAGAGACACCACCGAATCCTAAAGGAAGCGCGTCAGCAATTTATCTCCGTCAATCTGCTACCCTTACGCGCAAAATCGACCCATTTCAATGCGACGCCGAAAAAATGGCCATAACATCTACCTCACAACATCGACTAATTACTCCATGCCTCGTTTATGCAGGGTTCTTCCAAGGAGCTTTCCGTTCATTCTATCCCTCAAAAGGTAAGTAAAAGGGTACCCATTCGTGGGTTTTTTTCCGTCCTACATAACCGAACTGATATAAATACCGCCCATCCGTGCAGACAAAATCATCAACCAAGTTACCATGCAGCTCCCAAATCAAACCAACTCTCAAAACCTCTCCACTATATTGCCTGCCGATGCAAATACCCCTTCCACATCCGCAAACGAGGCACCGTCCGCCGTTGGTCCGCTCAACAACAGTGGAGCAGGAAATAATGCCCAGCAAGGTATTACTTGTCTTTATTTTATTTTATTTTGCTCACACTATCTGATTGGTAGCACCTGTAGTACCCCCAAACCTGACTGTCTCTCGTATGTCTTTTCTTTTCTTTTCTTTTGGCTACCGATCTCGATCTTAACTTACCTATACCATTAGACGGCAACCTTGCTGTTCTACGCGAGACTTACCGCGTTGATCATTCAGCGATCCAAGCACCCAACCCTGCAGATCTCGTACCAACTTCCCAAGCCACTTTCAGACCAAGCTACTATGTCGTCACCTCTGGCCAAGAGGTCGGGATCTTTGAAGCATGGGCCAGCTTCCTTCGTTTCACATTCCTGACTCATCTGCTATCCCTACTAGGTCTATTGCGCACCTCCCATTGGCCCATTTTAGGCAGCTCACGTACGCTTGCTTCTTCACTTGGGCTGAAGCGCTGGCGTATTACACACATCACTTTAATTCAGGAAACGTCACAATTGTTACAACACATTTTCCCTTATTACCTCAACCAGCATCAGTACCCCAACCAGTGACAGCTCAATCGGCAAACCCTGCAAATGCCTTACCTTGTGCGATTCCATCGGTAGCACCTGTAGTTCCTCCGGGTCCTGCTGGATCCGAAAACCATATATGTTCGCTTTTTCAGAATGTTGTGAGGTGTTATAGCTCATGTCTATGCTATATAACATACATATAATGTTTTTCAATAGTTCAAGAATAGTTCTGTATTTTTTGAAAGGGTAAAATGACAGCAAATGTGCGCTTTTTGAGAGCATTTATAAATAGCAGTCATTATTTTTGCACATTATGCAAATGCACTGCAATCCTATTCATTTTGGGCATATTTATGCAGTGGATAAATAATAATATATGTATAGCATACTGTATCAGCATTTTATTTGATGAAAAAGCACCCATAATAGAGTGAAATAGACATTTGGTGCGCTTTTTGGATCTATTTATAAATAGACCGGATTATTTTTGTACATTATCCAGATGCACTGTTCTGCATCCATCCCTTCCTCTTACATTTTCGCATCTTTGAGTATACAATAAATCACTATAAATGTATAGAATACCATATCCACCTTTTTTTTGGTAAAAAAGCGTCCAGAACATAGCAAACTGGACAATATGCAGTAAAAACCGCTTTTTTAGGGAATTAGTCATGTGAGACAGATGCCACAGCCACAGATATGATAAGATATGATAAGATAAGTCGTCATAGCCACAGATGTGATAAGATGTGATAAGATGTGATAAGATAAGATAAGATAGTGAACACAGCTACATAACATAAGATATAAACTACATAGCCACATGTGTGAAAAGATTGCATTGCAGTGCCACGCTTCAGATAAGATAAAATAGCACAGAGCATAGCCACAAATACAAAAATAATATGGCTGTGTAGAGAAAAATTCAGAGATCATGCTAAATATTTTTTATTATATAAGCATCAACAGATCAACCACAAAATGCAAAATGTCCACAGAAAGCCGGATACAAATCAAAATAAAAGATTGAAATATTCATAGCAAGCCCAAAATAAATTCTAAAATTATGAAAAAATGTGTACTATACCATTTTGAGTGTGGTCTATCCAAATATGGAAAGTGTTCTAAAAATAGATCCGAGTCAAAAATAGATCACACTAAAAAATATTTTAAAATCTAAAAATAGATATGTCATGTTCTGTTTTATTTTCATCCTATCATGGAAGACTTTTATTTTTAAATTTATTGCGCTTTTCATATATAATGGGGATTTGAAAAAAAAAGTAATTTGTTTCGGCAATGCAGAGTCACATTGTGTCACAGTTATGCAAGAGGCCCATGGATCGATTCCCGGCCATGTTTTCTTTTTTTTTCCCAGATGTATATGTCAAACTAATTCTTCTGTTCAATAAACTATGAATTATAGGAGATAAAAAATGCGGTACAGATGTACCACACTAACAAGAAGCTAGTGGCAAGCTGACTTCCGGAATTTCCTCTGGTAGCTGTAACAAGCGATTAGATAGGACAACTTGATATTCTGCCAATTGAACTGCGATTTTATTTTTGTCCTTGAGCCAACAAACAGCAGGGGAAAAAAATCAAGGCTCATTTACATGCTGACTATTGACTGTTCTACACGCAACAAGTCTTCACAAGTGTTGGGATTTGATGCTAGTTTTAAACAGCACGGCGCTCGAGCCTCGTGTATTAGGGTTAGGCAACTTTTTCCCGGGTTCACGCAATACATTTATATCTTTATACATGTGTGCTCGGCGCTTAGCGGTTAGCGCTCAAAGGTTATAGTCTGTTTCTGCTTCAAATTTCACGTAATCTGTGACTCAAAAGTCTGGGTGAATGATAAATCAATAAACTTTTAAGAAACAATCAGACGGCAGCATTCTTGAACAGCCGGATAGTGTTTTCATCACTACAGAGGGATAAGAAGAAAACATGCGCATATATGCACAAATTTAAACTTAAATTGTTCCTGACAACAGTGGCATCTGAAATCAGACTAGAATAGAAAAATGTTTACGGTCAAGTCTGAGCGACAAACAGATTTTGGGATTAACGAAGGATGTGACTTGATTCGAGAACAAGACGAGCTACGAAAAAGGTGCGGATAGGTGGAAGAGAGATTCAGTGTGTTGTGATTGAAAGTGGATGTGAGCATGAGCGTGACAAAGGCGTGATGGACTCTAAACAAATTTTTTTTTTTTGGAGTGTCATTATTTTTGGCAAGCGCAATAATTGTAAGAATTGAAAAAATAAAATAAAAACAAAAACAAAAAATAAAAACAAAAAAAATAAAAAACAAAAAATAATAATAATAAAACAAAACATTTAAAATTTTAAATAATTTTAAATAATTTTAAATAATTTTTTTTTTAAAAACAGTACAAACTCAACAATATTATGTGACACACGGCCATTCAAACTTGTTAACTCAGCTATAATGACTTACCTCTTCTGACTTATTTTCAAATTGCAAAGCTTGGCCTTTTCCTCTATTTGCACAGCTCAACCTAGAGATTTGAATCCAAACATACACAGTCTAAATTATTAGCAAGTCTCTACCTAGGCCTATGTACTTATTCACAACCAAATCATTTTTATTTTTTAAAATTCAAAGTTCAAAAGGACCAACTTGTATTCTGGTACACGATAGCAGTCTGAACAACCAAATTATAAGCTCTAACATTTACATTCAACACCTTCAGATGTACTCACAACCAAGACATAAGCCACAACATTTATACTCAAAACATCCTGTCACAAGTCAACTTAGGTATGTGGAGAATGATGCCCAACAAACATAAGAGCAGAAAAAATACGGTCACAATGTAATAATAATATAACTGGACACAAGAACATGTGTTGACACATCCCAATCCAGGCCTTCAGATCTATTCACAACCAAGTTGTAAGCTCTAATATCCACACTCAATAGAGACGTCTTAATCTAGCTCCTTGAGCTTATTTCCAAGTCCTAACCCAGACATGAGACCCAATCTGCACACTATAGCTTATTTACAAGTCCCAAGCTATCTATAAGCACTGAAACATATATTCCAATCTATAAGCAAGTTGTAACCAAGAGGTTTCAGGCCAGCCATAAGCCTTGATATAAATTCTCTAATTCATCTGTTTAATCTCTCTTGAGATATTACATATATGACCCTAGTATCGGGCAAAAAATAAGCTCAAACGGACCATAAATGAACCCTGGAACAGCAAAACAATATGCCCCGACCTTGGGAAAATGATCTAAAAATAGCTGTTTTTATATTTAAAATTTGTTAAAAGGACCCCTGGAACCTGCTGGGATTTTAAAATTTTTATGGAGTGACAAAAACTTTTGAAGTCACAGAAAATCTTTTACAAAGTTTTCTTTTTTTTTCACAGTTTTTGTTTTTTTTCTTGACCCCCTCTAGGCTGCAAAAAAGATCATATTTTTGTAGCCTAGAAGGTACCTTCAAGGGGGCCACTGAAGTGGATAAGCGCCCAGTCATTCCAAGTCATTGATATGTAGTAATCAATCTCAGCGAGAGAATGCTATTTCTGCGACGGCGGTGAGAGTTCTGATACTACCTTTATCGTGCCGCTAATAAGTCTTGCGATATTAAGACATGCCGGTGAGGGTTGAAGGGATTTGTTATATACTACTCTTAGTAATGATAAAATACATATGGCGTACACTAAAGAAAGTATACGGTAGAGATTATAGGTTGAATCCTTATCTCAGGCTGCAGTCATGCTTGTTTTGAAAAGACATGCCGGTGAGGGTTGAAAAGATTTGTTATATACTACTATGAGTGATGATAAAATACATATGGCGTACACTAAAGAAAGTATACGGTAGAGATTATAACTTGAATCCTTACCTCAGGCTGCAGTCATGCTTGTTGCGAATACCTTAAAATATTGTGTAATATAAGATAATTAGATGCATACAGTGCACACTACGTACACTAGTGAGAAATCGGTGACGGAATGAACTGTCCTTTCTGCTGAAAAAGTTAATGATATCTAGTTCCAAGTATGTCAAGGCCTGGCCCAAGAAAAAGAAAGCGTACGAATGGGGGTGGGGCTTACCACGATCCTATACCTCTTGAAGACGACTACTCGCTTGTCAATATGCGTGAAGGACGCCTCCGGCGACTTGGCAACAACATACAAACTGCTCAGGCAGTCCGTTCACCTCAACACCTCCTCGGTTCTTGGAAGAACGTTACTGCATGGGCTTCTGTGGACAACTTTGAGTTCGCTTTGGACGAAGATAGTCTCCGATACGATGAAGAAGTCGAGGCACCAATTATGCGCGACGATGCTGTGCCCGTTGCTGCCCAGTCCAAGGCGAAGAAACCTAAAACCTTTGTCGCGGTATGTTTGTATTGTCTTCGTGGTGATTTTACTCAAATCACTTCTAATTCACAAAAGCGTCCTCATGTAGCTTGGATAGAGCATCACCGACAGTCTTATCTAGATGAGATGTTACGGTGGGAGGGGCGCGGTGATTTCGTGCACATCACACAGTGCTCGGACTGTGTCGCACGTTCGGTCGAAACTCCTGGGATACCTCAATTTCGCTGTGAAGAATGTTTAACTCCCGATCTCGTCTGTGGAAGCTGCTGTATAAAACGACACCGTAATCAGCCCTTCCATCATATTCAGGTACGATTTAAAAAAATCTTATCATTTTGATTTCGATATTTAGGCTTAAAAATCACGTAGAAGTGGGATGGGGGAAGTTTTAGTCGTGTTACTTTAAAGGCGCTGGGCCTGAAAATACAACTCAACCATTCCAGCTCATACTGCGATAACCCCCTTCCATGTCACGACAGCATGTTAATTCTGCATGTCAACGGAATTCATCAAGCTGCTGTACAATATTGTGGCTGTACGCGCGCTATCCCTCAACATATCCAACTTCTCCGCCGGCGGTTATACCCTTCTTCTCAACTCGTCGTCAAATGCTGTGCATCATTCGAATTACTCTCCCTCTTACACAAACTCGCTTTAACTACGAAGGCCTCTACATACGATTTCTATCGTGCGCTGGAAAAAAGTACCACGAATCTCGGCATTTCCAAACCATCCTCACGATACAAGGCCCTATGTCGAATGGTACTGCAGTGGCGTCATTTGAAGATGCTAAAGTGGGGGGGAAGGGCACACGACCCAACAGGCGTAGATGGAACCAAGGCTGGAGATTTGGCTGTTCGTTGCCCTTCTTGCGCGATTCCTGGCGTCAATATCCCAGATGGATGGCAAGATGCGCCATTAGAAATGCAGTAAGGTTTCTATCGCATTGTCATATGTTTCCAGTACTCATAAGTTTATCTCAGATTTCTATACATGTCAATTATATGTATGGATGCGAATTTCAGGCTCAAAAATCAGCTCGTTTCGAATTATTCCCAAGACCCAGGATTAGGGATAGGTTGGGTTTATATGGTACCCAGAATACCTTACGAGAGCTATGTTTTAAGTAGGGCGGACGATGCCGACGTACGTCCTTCACGTTTTAATGACCTTTTGAGTGTCTGATTTTTCCCCTTTAGATCAGTACTTGTGTCGGTTTCCAGGCTCTGGCCAAAGCCAACACGAAGTTCTCGTCTGGTTTACGATACACGGGAGTTAACATGGTTACATGCGGTCGCTCTGAAATGATCTTACCGGTTGGCGTTGGAAACCTTCAGAAAGGTGAAAGGTTCGTCACTTCTTTCTATTTCTCCATTTAATTGACGTGCTTACCTAGGCCTAACGTCAGATACGCAAATATGGACTATATCTTCGCATCGGCTCTACGACAAATACTGGTTCCACTCGTGCTGATAAGCTATGACGTAGCTTGTCAGTGGTTTGTGAACCTGTTCGATCGAGTCAAAAAACACTGGCCAGAGGGAATGAAAGCAGCGCCAAGAAAAAAGAAGCTGATTCCCGCCATCCCAAAATTGCACGAGCCGATGCATCTGACCACTGGGCATCAGGTATTTTCCCTAAATTACATCCCAGGAGTAGGGTTATCGGATTGCGAGTGTCTGGAGCGCGTTTGGGGTCCCCACAACCCACTTGGAAATGCAACCAAAACCCAGGCCCCTGGTTCGCGACAGGACGTACTCGACAATCACTTTGGTTGGTGGAATTGGCAGAAGTATATTGGGATGGGGTCGATGCTATTACGAAAATATCGAGCAGTCGTGGCTGAGCGTAACAACCAGGTTGAAGCCCATCGAGGTCTCACAGAATCTGTTAAAAAAATCAGCGCGGAAACGATCCTGCAATGGGAGAAGCTGTGTACCCTGTGGGAGGTGGATTCTTTTCCAAAAAAGGCCAAGAATCCATACCATGTAGAGGGCACTGGTGCGTATTCCCCCTCGCACAATCGTGATACTTTATCTCAAATGATCAATTTAGGTATCACTGAGGCAGAGGCCAAAAAGCAATTAGCGGCAGAAGAGAAGAAACGCATCGACAGCGGCGGAATGTCTTTTCACAGCACAAGCGCGTGGTCATTTATTTCCCTTGCATTGGACTTGGAGGAAACACAGTAAGTAGTGATTTTCTCCTTTTTTTTGAGTGTTCGTGCCATTCAAATTTGATACAGACAACGGCTACATAAATTGTCAAAGGATGTCTCCGTCAGCACCAGTACAACAAAGGAGGGCGGTCTTTTAGAACAACACAACATTCTTCGTAGCTGCACGAAGGCATGGAGCAGCTTCTCCCCATTTATATGCCCGGTATCATTCAATATCAGGCCAAGATTACATCGCAAACTTCAACCCTTCCCCAAAAACAATCCAACTATGCCGAGGACGAGATTCTTTGGTTACCTTCGCGTTTGCCTTTGTCAGAGCGGAGCATCGTGTGTTTGCCTGGATTGGCCGCTATTGAAGAAAAATTACGCGACGCTCAGCTTCAAGACTCCTTGGATAGCCTTCGGCGCACACTAAGGGTTAAGAGCCACATGATTCAATTCAAGAACAAAAATATTCGTGGTCAACGTGGGGGTACAAGATCTCGCACAATGATAGACAGGGTCCACGATAAAGCTAGGGTATGTGTAGAGAAATATCGCACAGCAAGATCGGCGAAGCTTGCTTTAGGTGGGAATGGGGACTGGGAGAAGAACTTTCGAATGCTTGAGGACGCCGACATCCGCGGATATCAAGATCCAAATAAATTGTGTGCTCGTGCTGGACGTCAGGGCGTCTTGGAAGACGATCAAGTTCTCCAAGCTGCATCGCAGGTACCCAATCAAGATCAGACGTCTGCGTTGGATAATGCACATTTTTTGTTGAATGAACCACGGGACAGACGAGATGGGACCGGAGAAACTCGTCGTACACTCTCATGGATCTGGCTATCCTCAACTTTCTCCGATTCTGATGACGTCAACAACGACGATATTCTTCGTGTAGAATGGAGCAAAAGTCGTGCACGAGCAGCTCGAGCAACCGAAGAAGTCCTCTTGCTGCAAGAGGAGATGAGAAGGGTCTTGGCTTACCTCGAATGGAAAGCACGCTGGTGGAGGGATCGTGAAAATCTGCGCAGAGACGTCAAGAAGGAGCTAGCGGAAGGTATCAAAGGATATGCACTGGCGCAGGCTGAGATTCAGATGCGCCTTGCAGAGCATTTTAAGAAGACATGGGCATCGCCTTTGACGGATGTAATCAAAAAAGTCCCACC
The DNA here is from genome assembly GCA_964017145.1 of Agrocybe praecox. Classification (NCBI taxonomy): domain Eukaryota; kingdom Fungi; phylum Basidiomycota; class Agaricomycetes; order Agaricales; family Agrocybaceae; genus Agrocybe; species Agrocybe praecox. The sequence continues at coordinate 827,299 of OZ024848.1, read as the reverse complement.
CCGCAAATCGTATTCTAGTGCCAGCAATGACGAATGCTCTGAGGATGAAGAGGAAGAGGGGAATGATGCACAGGACTCCGACGACGAAGGGTCTCCAAATGAGAACGACATTCTCCTCGATTCCGACGATGATTATTAATATCATTTGCACGCTTGTTCACTTCCTCTCGCTCCGTCCCTTGTAGATACATATTTTGTAAGATAAATTCTCATAGAAAAATATATGTTTTTCAAAAAAAAAAACATTACATATTGGAAGACGAAAGTCCGAAAATAGTACTAACTGCCAAATTCGGAAGGCCCTCTTCAAAACAAAAGTAGACAGTTCGCGTTTTTAATATCTAATCTAATCTGTATCTAGGATATATATAGGTAAAGTAAATATAAAATACAAAATGATGATATCCTATTTAAAAATAGCACAACATCCGAAATTATCAAAAAGCGCTATAAATAACACGTCATCCAGTTTTATGTCTTCCAATCCATCCCGTCCCACCCTCTTTTGATGGCGCGAACAGCGCCAAAAAATGTAATTATATTCAGACAATATATATGAGCTTTTTCAGGGCCCCGAACAATGCCCGACGCAGCGCAGGAGCCCAATTACAGCGGCGGGCACCTCGGGGACGCTGTTTCTGGCGTTGTTTACAGGTATTTGCCTGTGCCCGCCCCCTGTGAGCAGCCCCGGCAGCCCCGGCAGTGTCTCCCTCAGGTGGGGTGTCCGAAAGCGGAAGGTAGCAAACTGGCTACAGGCATGTATCACTATGGGTAGCAAACTGCCTAGATTTGATATAGAATTCTAGCTGCCATGGCTGCTTGCTGTCTCGCCAAGTAGTCGAGCCAGCAGTTGGTTGCCATGAGGGCACGGCAGATCTGCACCACTTCGTCGTTGAAGCCCTTTTGGCCGTCGAATGGTGTGTCCTCGATTCGTGGTACCACTCTTGAGAGCAGTGCGCCTTCGATGCGAGGCCTCTTGTGGGAAGAGGACTGTCGAGAGGTGGATTGGGAGTGGTGTGAGGAATCCCGGTTGTTGTTGTTGTTGTCCATAGTCTCGTCTCGGACGTCAGAGTCGGCATGGGATGGTGCTGGAGTCGCTGCACGGCTGGCTTTTTTTTTTTTTTTTTTTAAAAAAAAATCAAAGGACCGAAGTCCCACTTGTATTCCGGTGCGCGAATGCAGTCCGGTCCCTACGTTACATTCATAAGCATGCTAAGCAAGATTTAATACTACGCTACGTCTGCGAGGGCGGGCAAAGGCCCGCCAAGATTGCAGACCGCCGTTAGGCGGTCAGAATGTCGCTGGTTCAATGGCACAGACGCTGTCGCAAGCGTTTAAGCAATGGTGGCCGGGCATCGAGCCCAACCCACAGTCCACACCCCGCCCAGTCCACAGTTCCCGTCCCACCCAGTCCGCGGTTCCCTGACGTTCCAAGTTGCATCGCCGCTTCCGCTTAGCCCGGGTGCCCCCAAAGGGTCGAGCCAAAGCCCACAAACCAAGGTACCCACTGAAGGGCCCTGAACGCCCCCACAGGGTCAGGACAAATCCCACAAGTCTGAGTACTAGGGCGCGCGCCATTGTAATGGCAAAGGATCCGAAGTCCGAGCAGAACAAGTTCCGCAGTCCAAGAAGGGCATGTCCCATAGGCTGAGCCTTCGCCCAACCTGCTTATCCAACCCCTGCGGGTCGCCTGAATGCAAACACAGAATCATTGTCGTCCAAGAATTTGATCAGATGCACCAGGAGTTCCGGTGACCGACCGTCGTGCTCGCGTGTATGTTTCGTACACGCTTGCAATATATGTGCGCGTGTTTGCAGGTGGTGGCCGCATTCACATGCATGAGGTTCTTGAATGTTGAAGCACTCGTAATAAGCACCAATAGGAGTGTGATTGAGGATGCATCTAAACATCCTCGCGACGTACGGTATATGTGCGTCCTTCACTTCACGGAGCCAAGTACCTTCGTTGAGATACGTCGGCTCGAGTAAATCCCCGGCAAGATTTTTGAGTGGCAAGAAACTGTGCCCTCGGTGACTGGGGTCCCGGAAGAGAGTCTTCCAGTCCTCCTGTACTGTTTTAGTGACGACCTTTCGTACACTATCCAAAGAAGTAGCCGGGTGATCCCTGACAGGTTCGATTTGAGCCCGACTGATGTCATTGGCTTCTTGGTGTATTCTCCATTTCAGTTTCAATGGAACCTGAATGAAGTCTACTTTGCATGCGGCGTCTTCTTCTAGCCACGGTTGAAGTGCTCGACATCTGGCCAAGGAGTGTCCTTGACCGCTATGGAGGGTAGGGTCCAGTGCTCGCTTGGCCGAGGCCATTGAGTCAGTGAATATGACAATGCGTTCGCAATCGTCCTGCTGGGTAGCAAGGACAATCACTGATCGGATGGCAAAGAGCTCTGCGTCAGGTGCAGTCACTCGTCCGGCCGGATGCGATACGGTATGAATCTGTTCGTGTCCCCGGTATAATAAGGCAGTCGAGACTGCCTGTCGCTGTACATCGTTCGGCACCGAAGCATCAACCGCACAATACACCGTTGTTTCTTGGTCTTGTGCTTCGCGAAGCACTTGGTTAAGACCGACGCGAACTGCGTCCACTGACACGTCGTCAGTTGGGCACAGTTCGAAAGTGAAACGGTCGTTGAATAAATCCAACATTCTGTTTCCAGGGCGAGCCTCTGTCGCAACGGGCGAGAAAGACTCTGTGAGTTCAGGGAGATGACGGTCTATCTCCATGAGGGCTCCTCCGACCTTTGCTTTCTGGGTGGGAGTGAGCCTTGAGATTGCCAGCGGGTGAACGTCGGCTTGCTTGTGATGCTCCTCAGATAGGAGTGACCTAAGCGGATGAGTGTCTGAAAGTGTGGCTGCAAGGTAGTTAGACCGGCCGCCTAGCTTCTTCAGATGGAGGTGAACGGGGATGAGGCCCGCGAGGGCCTCAACCCCACCTTTAGGGGAGGTGCGAAATGCACCTGTGATCCAAAGTGCCGCTTTATGCTGCATTTTGCGTAGGTCTTCAAGGGCTCCCTTAGACCGGGAGCCTTCGAAGTACCACAGACGCTATCCGTACGTTGCGATCGGTAGGACGCATGCACGGTATGATAATTGTTTCTCCTTGGGGTGGCGACCACGGGTTGAGCTTCCAAGCATCGTCATGGCTTTCACCGATGATAGAGACTTGGTAGAGTAGAACCGCACATGCTCCTTGAATGTGAGCTTGCGGTCGAAGTAGAAGCCCAAGTAGCGCAAGACGCGCTTAGGGCAGAGAGGGGTTTCGCCCGTGTAAGGGGCGTATCCGAGGTCAAGGGGTGGTGGGTCGTAGTTGTGCGACCTGTCAAAGCACGCGTATTCGGATGTGTTGTGTTCAAGGATGAGTCTGATGGCAGTGAAGAGTCGAAGGAGGACTGCATAAGCAGGCACGAGGGTTACCGTGTTCTCCTGGAGAGTTTTCAGCCTGTACTGTCAAATTTATATATGAGTTCCCCATAGTTGCCAGATAAGCCTTATGCATCCGGGGCCTTAACTACCTGATTGCCTATTTTCATGTATCAGGCCCTCTGGCTGGCCTATTGTGACCATTTGTGACTTATCATGTGATAGTCATGTGTCTGCTGTTGATGGCATCAAAATCCTTGCACATGACTTTTTGCTTGCCTCTATTTACATGTTTGGGCTCCACTCATATGTTTATATGGCCTCAAATACAAACAAATAATAAATAATGATGTCAGCAGCCAGGGGCATGCATGGTACAAAACAAACAAAGCCTTTGAGTGATGTCACATCCAAACAACCCAATAAGGCAAGAGGACTTGGGACTTTGAGATTTTGAGATTAAGGCCTTTCATGCATGATGGATGGATGGGACTACAACATAACCAAATAAGATCAATCTATTTTTAGAATATGTTTATTTTTAGTACAAATTTCTATTTTTGGAAATTTTATATATTGTGTAGGTAATACATTTATTTATAGCCCGGAACTATTTTTAGAACACTTTACATATTTGGATAGTCCAACCCTAATATGGTATAGTACATATTTTTTGAGGATTTTACGATCTTTTTTCAGCTTGCTATGAATATTTTAATCTTTTATTTTGATTTATACAAAAGGTTCAAAAAGTATTTCGCGTTTTGTGGCTGAACCGTTGATGGTTATGTAATAAAAAATATTTAGCATAACTTTTGAATTTTTCTCTACAACTTTGATTTTGGTGGCTGTGCACCAGATCACATGATTATCACATGACTTCACCTCTCTAATCACTAGTCGGTCACCCTGATGCATGAAATAGGCAATCAGATAGTTAAGGCCCCGGATGCATAAGGCTTATCTGGTAACTATAGGGGACTCATGTATAAATTTGACAGTAACTGGTGGAGTTTTGGCCTGGGCAATGCATGTGCCGTTGTCCACGTAAGATAGAAGGGATGTCTTTCGAGATATCTCTTCCATATGGTATAGTTTCATCACCGAAGCGATGTATAGAGCTGAGAGGACGGGGGACAGGGCGGAGCCTTGTCCCACACCTACATCCGCCTGCTGGGGGTCGGATGTGAACGATTCCCACCTGTAAGATGTGAATCGATCGACTAGGTATGAAGAGAAGAACCGCGCCACTAGTGGCGAGAATCCCTGCTTCTTGAGTATTGCCTTGAGCATGTCATGGTTGAGAGATGGGAAGAACTGAGCAATGTCGAAAGCGACAACACTGGTCTTGAGTCCCTTTGTCCACCCGGTGCAAATCAGATGGGTAAGGTACAGCCCTGTGTCTTCGGTTGAGCGCTGACGCACTCCTCCGACTTGATTAGGATGAACAAGGTCGAACTTGATCATGTTGTATTGAAGGCGATTCGAGATCATCTTCTCAATGAGTTTCCCGGTGGTGTTCAACAGCACGATGGGCCGGAATGCCTTGGGGTCTGAATATGTAGGTTTGCCCGGCTCCGGTATAATTACTGAAGTCGACTCCTTAAAGTGTCTCGGCCAATATCCCACACGAATGCAGGCATTGGCGAGATCGATAAGAAGTTGTGAAGCAGCTTGCTGCTTCACAACTTCTTTGAGGATCAGCCATGATACATGATCTGGGCCGGGGGACGAAAGACTTGAACAAGACGCAAGCGCCTCGTCTAATTCTGATTTGGAAAATGGGGGCCAGTCCATTTCTTGAAGGGTGGGAAGGGGATCTAGCACTGTGAGATCTACTGCTCGGCCGGAGGCCGAGTTGTAGGTGTTGTGGAGGGCATCCCATAGGGAGTCCATTCTGTGGCAGGGCTGTCCTTGGTATTGGATAGCTTCGCAGGCTGGCCACTTTCGCTGTTTGACCCATTCCATTAGGTCCCATGGGCGTCTGTTGGTGTATGCAATTTCTGAGATTCGACTCTCAAAGAATTCGTGCTTGACCTCTTTAACGATCTTAGTCACTCGTCCGGCAGGATGCGATACGGTATGAATCCGTTCGTGTCCCCGGTATAATAAGGCAGTCGAGACCGCCTGTTGCTGTACATCGTTCAGCACCGAAGCGTCAACTGCACAATACACCGTTGTTTCTTGGTCTTGTGCTTCACGAAGCACTTGGTTAAGACCGACGCGAATTGCGTCCGCTGACTCGTCGTCAGTCAGGCACGGTTCAAAGGTGAAACGGTCATTGAATAAATCCAACATCCTGTTTCCAGGGCGAGCCTCTGTCGCAACGGGCGAGAACGACTCTGTGAGTTCAGGGAGGTGACGGTCTATCTCCATGAGGGCTCCTCCGACCTTTACTTTCTGGGTGTGAGTGAGCCTTGAGATTGCCAGCGGGTGAACGTCGGCTTGCTTGTGATGCTCCTCAGATAGGAGTGACCTAAGCGGATGGGTGTCTGATAGTGTGGCTGCACGGTAATTAGACCGGCCCCCTAGCTGTTAAAATTAGTGTTCAAACACTTTGAATTTGGACTTGTACATATGGACTTTACATAGATTTCGGTGTTTTTCCCTGTTTTTGGACAGTATTTCGTAAATAACTATTTATAGAGTAGAACTATGGACGAGATCTTTCTATATTCGGAATCTCCTGAAGGAGACGAATCCGGCAGTATATAATATGTAGCGTAGAACTTCGTTTGGTGCACCACTGATTTCGAACACGATATTGTGGGCACCTATATTCACACTTAGGGATTTTTGGGGTAAATAGGAACAAACAAAGTGGTATTCCTACTATGTCTGGGGAGTACTCAAGACACTAGATTGGGATTTTGGTTATACAGAAGCAATATACTATTTTCATTAAGACTAGTCATTGTTGTGCACTTGAGACTTGACTTTACTGTTGACTATAAGTCTATTGACTATTGGTTACACTATTGTCAATTTCTAACAGGTTATGGGCCCCGGCTTGTAAACTTGGCTATACAATTGATTAAGTCTATTGCTGTCTGTTATTGAACTTGGGGGATTACAACTTGACTACAAAGTTGACTATTGATTTGAGATTACAATTATGTCTACATCAGACAACAACACAGTTGCTAAAGTGAAGCCATTGTCTAATTCAAACTACACTGAATGGTGTGGTGAGATGAAGGCTTGGCTAATGCGAAATGGGCTATGGAGGCTAGTGGCTGGCAAGGAGACCAAGCCATCAGATTCAGATGCATTAAACAAATGGGAGATCAAGGCAGAGAGGGCAGCAGGAGAGATCTACCTATTGGTAGAAAGTGATCAGAGGGTACATTTCAGGGGGCATGAGGAGGATCCTATCAAAATGTGGTCATTGTTGGAAGCTGCACATCTATCAAAGAAACCTGGAGCAAGGTTCAATGCTTATGATGGCCTGTTCTCTATCAGGAAACAGGATGATGAAACTTTGGTAGATTTGGAAACCAGGATAGAGAAAGCTATGCAGGCAATTCAAAACCTGCATCCTACCGACTTCAAGATTGAGACGTTGGATGAAGAACTCCAATGCATGGCGCTTATACGTGCTTTGCCTGAGGAGTACCATCACCTTACAATGCCTCTCTTGTTGTTGGATAAACTGGACAAGTCAGTAATAATCCAGGCATTCCGAAGCGAGGAGTTGAATCGACAACGTCAAACTGGAGGAGAATTGCTCAATCAGGCCAAGGCAGGTGGTAATGGATATAGAGGGCAGAGGAAGCAGCGGAATCTGCAAAATGGGGGAAATAGGCCACAGGAGGATAGAGATACATGTCGCTACTGCAAGGAGAAAGGTCACTGGGCGCATAATTGCCCTGAGCTTGCAAAGAAGAAGCGTAATACAGAGAGTGCCAAAAAGGCAGATGAAGAGAAAGCTGCAGCAGTGACAGAATTTGCTGGCAAGGCAAGTGCTGTTGCTGAACAAGAAGTCAATTCTACATCTTCTAATGTTTTTCATTGGAATACTGATACAGGTGCCACTTCTAATATGACCCCACATAGAAATTGGATCCGCAATTATACCCCTTATTGTGTTCCCATTAGACTAGCGGATCATAGAGTTATATATTCAGAAGGTGTTGGTACTGTTGTGTTTAGACCAATAGTTAGAGGCAAACAATTTAGAGATGTAGAATCCACTAGAGTACTTCACGTTCCCGCACTTCGTAATAATCTTCTTGCTGTTTTATACTTGACAAAAAATAAAGGCATAGATGTACATATTTCACATGATAAATTCGCTTTTTCACAACAAAAGAAACTCCTATTCACTGCTACTATTGATAATGATAATATTGGGTATTTAGATGGTTCAACAGTAGATATAATGGAGAATGTACATTTGGCTTCAACGCTGCCTCTTGATTTGTCTCTTTGGCATAAACAGTTAGGACACCACAACTATGATGGGATTAAGTTGATGATGAAGAACAATCTAGTTGATGGTTTGACTATTGATTCAAAGGCAAAGCCAGATCCTATTTGTGAGCCATGTCTGGCTGGCAAGATGCATGCAAACCCATTCCCGTCATCAGAAAACAGAGCTACAGATGTGTTGGAATTGATTCATTCGGACATACATGATGTTGGTGTCATCTCACATGGTGGTTATCGTTATTGGGTGTCATTTATAGATGATTGTGGGCGCTTTAAAGTCTATGTTCCTATGAAGAAGAAGAGCGACACATTTGAAGCATTCAAGTCATTCAAAGCTTATGCTGAGAATCAGACTGGCAAGAAAATCAAACGATTCCGAGACGACAAAGGTGGTGAATATATGTCTAATGAATTCAAGGCTTATCTGGATGAATGTGGAATTGTGTGGGAGCATACTTGCAGAAACAGACCTCAACAGAATGGTGTAGCTGAACATGCTAATTGCACTATAGCTGAAAGGATTGTAGCACTGCTGGAAGAATCAGGTCTGTCCAAGAAATTTTGGGCTGAGTGTTTGGCTGCACTTGTACATGTCTTGAATCGTTGTCCCACATCTGCTGTTATTGGGAAGACCCCATATGAAGTCTGGCATAAAAAGTGACCTAATGTTAGCCATTTGCGTGTTTGGGGTTGTGTTGACTATGTTCACATTCAGAAGGATAAACGAGGGCATTTGGGTTCACATATGGAGAAATGCATTTTTATTGGATATCCAGATGGTTACAAGGGCTGGAAATTTTATAACCCTGAAACCAAGAAGGTCATTATTTGCGAACGAGCTGACTTTGACGAACGGTACACATACGGAGGCGAATTGATAACATCCAATAAACATGATCATACAGAGGCTGAACCAGTGCCAGTACCAGGGAATGTGAACATAGAGGAGGATGATGAACTAGCACCTGAACCACAGTTACAGGATGCACCTCCTGACATTGTAGAGCCCAAACACGAAATTGGAGACCAGAATGCTTTGGAACCAGCTGTTGATAGTGATGATGAAGAACCTGAACAACCTATTGCTAAAAATCGCCAGAAGCATATTATTGAAAGTGATGATGAAGATCAATTGGAGGAGGATGTCAAACTGGAACCAACCAAGCCAGAGGGATTACGATGCTCGACATGCACAGTGAAACCACCAGGACAATGGTGGGTTGTCAGAAAGCCAACGCCAGCTGTTCCAGACTATGATTTTGACGAGGAGGATGACGATGAAACTGAAGCAGCTAATGTTGTGGGTGGATCTCCTGACCCGCAAACATACTCGGAAGCAATGAAAAGCAAACAGGCAAGGCAATGGCATGAAGCAATGATGGAGGAAATGAACTGGCATTTGGAAAACAAGACTTGGGAGGCAGTGGAGTTACCAGAAGGGCAAAAAGCAATTGGGTCAAAATGGGTCTTCAAAACTAAATATAATGCAGATGGGACAATTGAACAGTTCAAAGCACGTGTGGTTGCTAAGGGTTTTAACCAGCGACCTGGTCAGGATTACTTTGAGACCTTTGCATCAACTATGCGACAGGCAACTGTTCGTATTGTATTGGCATTGGCTGCAATAGAAGATTTAGAACTCCGTTCAGTGGACATTTCATATGCGTTCACCAACAGTGATATTGATGTTGAGATCTATATGCAGCCACCAGCAGGATTTGTGCAAGGTCAACAAAAGGTAGTCTTTCGACTTAACAAGTCCCTTTATGGGTTAAAGCAGTCATCACGGTTATGGAGTGAAACACTTGGAAAGGTCTTGATTGAACTGGGGTTCAAAAAGACATACAGTGATTCATCACTCTATATCTATGACCGAGATAATGTCAAAGTCATTATGCCTGTGTTTGTGGATGATATTACTCTTGCTTCAAAATCAAAGGATGCTCTTGACAAATTTGTTATGGAACTTGGAAAGCACTTCAAATTGCGGGATCTAGGTGAAACCAACTATCTATTGGGTGTTGAAATCACAAGAGACAGGGCAAATCGGAAATTGTATTTGTCTCAGTGCCAGTATATTATCAACAAATTGGAGGAATTCAACATGTCAGATTGCAAACCCGTTGTGGCACACCTATGATTCCAGGATTAAAGTTGACGTCAGAGCAATGTCCCAAGACAATTGAAGAGAAAAGCAAAATGAGTGTCATCCCTTACATTTCTGCCGTTGGATCTCTTATGTATCTGGCCATGATGACCAGACTGGACATTGCATTTGTGGTGGCATTATTAGCCTGGTTCAATCACAATCCTGGTGAAGAACATTGGAAAGCGGTCAAGCACTTGTTCAGATATTTGAAGGGCACATTGGATGTAAAGCTGGAATATGGACCGGACCCAACAATTGGCAACGAATTATTTGTGACGTACAGTGATGCCAACCATGGAGGAAATAAGGATAATGGAAAGTCAACAAGTGGCTATATGGTGAAGATTGGGACAGGAGCAGTGGCATGGAGGAGCAAACTACAACCTGTAGTGACAAGGTCAACAACGGAGGCAGAGTTTATTGCAGCTGGAGCAGCAGGGATAGAAATACGTTGGATACAGAACATTCTCAAGGAACTTGGATATACACCAACTGCACCAGCCAAACTATATATGGACAACCAATCATCTATGTCTGTGGCAAAGAATCCAGAACATCATGGGAAGATGAAGCACTTGGACTTGTGTTTCTACTGGTTGAGGGATCAGGTGGAGATGAAGAGGATTCAGCCAATATACATTCCAACAGAAGACTTTTTTTTTTTTTTTTTTAAAAAAAAATCAAAGGACCGAAGTCCCACTTGTATTGCAGTGCGCGATTGCAGTCCGGTCCCTACGTTACATACATAAGCATGCTAAGCAAGATTTAATACTACGCTACGTCTGCGAGGGCGGGCAAAGGTCCGCCAACATTGTAGACCTCCGCAAGGCAGTCAGAATGTTGCTGGTTCAACGGCGCTCATGCCGTCGCAAGTGTTTAAGCAATGGTGGCCGGGCTTCGAGCCCGACCCACAGTCCACACACCGCTCAGTCCACAGTTCCCGCCCTACCCAGTCCGCAGTCCCCTCACGTTCCAAGTCGCATCGCCGCTTCCGCTTAGCCCGGGTGCCCCCAAAGGGTCGAGCCGAAGCCCACAAACCAAGGTACCCACTGAAGGGCCCTGAACGTCCCCGCAGGGTCAGGACAAATCCCACAAGTCCGAGTACTAGGGCGCGCGCCATTGTAATGGCAAAGGGCCCGAAGCCCGAGCAGAACAAGTTCCACGGTCCAAGAAGAACATGTTCCGCAGGCCGAGCCTTAGCCCAACCTGCTTATCCGACCCCTGCGGGTCGCTTGAACGCAAACACTGAATTGTTATTGTCCAAGAATTTGGTCAGATGCACCAGAAGTTCTGGTGACTGACCGTCGTGCTCGCGTGTATGTTTCGTACACACTTGCAATATATGTGCGCACATTTGCAGGTGGTGACCGCAGTCGCATGCATGAGGTTCTTGAATGTTAAAGTGCTCGTAATAAGCACCAATAGGAGCATGATTGAGGATGCATCTAAACATCCTCGCGACGTACGGTATATGTGTGTCTTTCACTTCACAGAGCCAAGTACCTTCGTTAAGATATGTTGGCTCGAGTAAATCCCTGGCGAGATTTTTGAGTGGCAGGAAACTATGCCCTCGGTGACTGGGGTCCCGGAAGAGAGTCTTCCAGTCCTCCTGTACTGTTTTAGTGACGACCTTTTGCACACTATCAAGAGATGTAGCCGGGTGGTCCCCGACAGGTTCGACTTTCGCCCAACTGATGTCATTGGCTTCTTGGTGTATTCTCCATTTCAGTTTCGAAGGAACCTGAATGAAGTCTACTTTGCATGCGGCATCTTCTTCTAGCCATGGTTGGAGGGCTCGGCAGATGGCCAAGGAGTGTCCTTGGCCACTGTGGAGGGCGGGGTCCAATGCTCGTTTGGCCGAGGCCATTGAGTCAGTGAATATAACAATATGTTCGCAATTATCCTGCTGGGTGGCAAGGACAATCACTGAGCGAATGGTGAAGAGTTCTGCATCAGGCGCAGTCACTCGTCCGGCTGGATGCTAAGCGATATGAATCTGTTCGTGTCCCCAGTATAGTAGGGCAGTCACGACCGCCTGTCGTTGTACATCGTTCGGCACTGAAGCGTCGACCGCACAATACACCGTTGTTTCTTGGTCTTGTGCTTCACGAAGCACTTGGTTAAGACCGACGGGAACTGCGTCCACTGATTCGTCATCAGTCAGGCACGGTTCGAAAGTGAAATGGTCGTCGAATAGATCCAACATCCTGTTTCCAGGGCGAGCCTCTGTCGCGACAGGCGAGAAAGATTCTGTGAGTTCAGGGAGATGACGGTCTATCTCCATGAGGGCTCCTCCGACCTTTACTTTCTGGGCAGGAGTGAGCCTTGAGATTGCCAACGGGTGACCGTCAGCCCGCTTGTGATGTTCCTCTGAGAGGAGCGACCTAAGCAGATGAGTGTCTGATAACGTGGCAGTGCGGTAGTTGGACCGACCGCCTAATTTCTTCAGATGGAGGTGGACAGGGATGAGGCCCGCGAGGGCCTCAACCCCGCCTGTGGGGGAGGTGCGGAAGGCACCTGTGATCCAAAGTGCTGCTTTACACTGCATTTTGCGCAGGTCTTCGAGAGCTCCCTTGGAACGGGAGCCTTCAAAGTACCATAAACGGTATCCATACGTTGCAATTGGTAGTACGCAAGCCCGGTATAATAATCGCTTCTCCTTGGGGTGGAGACCACGAGTTGAGCTTCCTAGCATCTTCATGGCTTTCACCGATGAGAGAGACTTGGTAGAGTAGAATTGCACATGCTCTTTGAAGGTGAGCTTGCGATCAAAGAAGAATCCCAGATAGCGCCATACGCGCTTTGGGCGGAGGGGGGTGTCACCCGTATAAGGGGCGTAACCTAGGTCAAGGGGTGGTGGGTTGTAGTTATGCGACCTGTCGAAGGACGCGTATTCGGACTTGTTGTGTTCAAGGATGAGTCCAATGGTGGTGAAGAGTCGAAGGAGGACTGCGTAGGCAGCTACTAAGGTTACCGTGTTCTCCTGGAGAGTTTTGGCCTGGGCAATGCAAGTGCCGTCGTCCACGTAAGATAGGAGAGATGTCTTTCGAGATATTTCTTTCATGTGGTATAATTTCATCACCGGAGCGATGTATAAAGCTGAGAGGACGGGGGACAAGGCAGAGCCTTGTCCCACGCCGACATCCGCCTGCCGGGGGTCGGATGTGAATCGATCGACTAGGTATGAAGAGAAGAACCGCGCCACTAGTGGCGAGAACCCCTGTTTTTTTAGTATTGCCTTGAGCATGTCATGGTTGCTGACAGAAGACATGCCAGCCGATTTATTAACAAAAGCATTGCCGAAGCCTCAGGTTGAAAAGTTGAGAAAGATGATGGGGTTAGTGGAGTAGTGAGGAGATGTATCATCAGGGGGTTGTTTTGGGAGTGATGGAACATCTCTGGGTTGCACCATTGTCAAAGTGTTTTCTCAGGGGGTTGTGTTGAAATTAGTGTTCAAACACTTTGAATTTGGACTTGTACATATGGACTTTACATAGATTTCGGTGTTTTTCCCTGTTTTTGGACAGTATTTCGTAAATAACTATTTATAGAGTATAGCTATGGACGAGATCTTTCTAGATTCGGAATCTCCTGAAGGAGACGAATCCGGCAGTATATAATATGTAGCGTAGAACTTCGTTTGGTGCACCACTGATTTCGAACACGATATTGTGGGCACCTATATTCACACTTAGGGATTTTTGGGGTAAATAGGAACAAACAAAGCGGTATTCCTACTATGTCTGGGGAGTACTCAAGACACTAGATTGGGATTTTGGTTATACAGAAGCAATATACTATTTTCATTAAGACTAGTCATTGTTGTGCATTTGAGACTTGACTTTACTGTTGACCTCATGCATGCAAATGCGGCCACCACCTGAAAACGCGCGCACATATATTGCAAGTGTGTACAGAACATACACGCGAGCATGACGGTCGGTCACCGGAACTTCTGGTGCATCTGATCAAATTCCTGGACGACAACAATTCTGTGTTTGCATTCAAGAGACCCGCAGGGGTCAGATAAGCAGGTTGGGCTAAGGCCCGGCCTCCGGGACATGTTCTTCTTGGACCACGGAACTTGTTCTGCTCGGACTTCAGATCCTTTGTCATTACAATGGCGCGTGCCTCAGTACTCGGACTTGTGGGATTCGTCCTGACCCTGCGGGGGCGTTCAGGGCCCTTCAGTGGGTACCTTGGTTTGTGGGCTTTGGCTCGACCCCTCGGGGGCACCTGGGCTAAGCGGAAGCGGCAATGCGACTTGGAACGTGAGGGGACTGTGGGCTGGGTGGGACGGGAACTGTGGACTGAGCGGGGTGTGGACTGTGGGTCGGGCTCAATGCCCGGCCACCATTGCTTAAACGCTTGCGACGGCGTGAGTGCCGTTGAACCAGCAACATTCTGACCGCCTAACGGTGGTCTGCAATCTTGGCAGGCCTTTGCCCGCCCTCACAGATGTAGCGTAGTATTAAATCTTGCTTAGCATGCTTATGTATGTAATGTGTGGACTGGACTGCAATTGCGCACCGCAATACAAGTGGGACCTCAGTCCTTTGATTTAAAAATAAAAATAAATCAAAGGACCGAAGTCCCACTTGTATTCCGTTGCGCAATTGCAGTCCGGTCCATACATTACATACATAAGCATGCTAAGCAAGATTTAATACTACGCTACGTCTGCGAGGGCAGGCAACGGCCTGCCAAGATTGCAGACCACCGTTAGGCGGTCAGAATGTTGCTGGTTCAACGGCACTCACGCCGTCGCAAGCGTTTAAGCAATGGTGGCCGGGCATTGAGCCCGACCCGTATTCCCCACCCCACCCAGTCCGCAGTCCCCTCATGTTCCAAGTCGCATCGCCGCTTCCGCTTAGCCCGGGTGCCCCCGAAGGGTCGAGCCAAAGCCCACAAACGAAGGTACCCACTGAAGGGCCCCAAACGCCCCCACGGGGTCAGGACAAATCCCACAAGTCCGAGTACTGAGGCGCGCGCCATTGTAGTGGCAAAGAGTCTGCATTCCAAGCAGAACGAGTCCTGCAGGCTGAACCATAGCCCAGTCTGCTTATCCAACCCCTGCGGGTCACCTGAACGCAAACACTGAGTCGTTGTCATCCAGGAATTTGATCAGATGCACCAGGAGTTCCGGTGACCGACCGTCATGTTCGCGTGTATGTTTCGTACACACTTGCAATATATGTGCACGCATCTGCAGGTGGTGGCCGCATTCGCATGCATGGGGTTCTTGGATGTTGAAGCGCTCGTAATAAGCACCAATGGGAGCGTGATTGAGAATGCATCTATTCATCCTCGCGACTAGCGTAACTAGCTTGCCCTTCACTTCGCGGAGCCAGGTGCCTTCATTAAGGTACGTCGGCTCGAGTAAATCCCCGGCGAGATTCTTGAGGCACATAAAGTTATGCCCTCGGTAGTTGGGGTCCTGGAAGAGAATCTTCCAGTCCTCCTGTACTGTTTTAGTGACGACCTTTCGTACACTATCCAAGGAAGTAGCCGGGTGATCCCCGACAGGTTCGACTTGGGCCCGACTGATGTCATTGGCTTCTTGGTGTATCTTCCACTTCAGTTTTGACAGAACCTGAATAAAGTCTACGTGGCACGCGGAATCCTCTTCTAGCCACGGTTGTAAAGCTCTACAGATGGCCAGGGAATGTCCTTGGCCACTATGGAGGGTGGGGTCCAGTGCTCGTTTGGCTGAAGTCATTGAGTCCGTGAATATAACTATGCGTTCACAATCGTCCTGCTGGGTGGCAAGAACAATCACTGAACGAATGGCAAAGAGTTCTGCGTCAGGCGCAGTCACTCGTCCGGCAGGATGCGATACGGTATGAGTCCGTTCGCGTCCCCGGTATAATAGGGCAGTCAAAACCGCCTGTCGTTGTACGTTGTTCGGCACCGAAGCGTCGACCGCACAATACACCGTTGTATCTTCTTTCTGTGCCTCTTTGAGGAACTTGTTGAGTTCAATGAGAACTGCCTGACCTGACGCCTCGTCAGTTGGGCAGGGTTCAAATGTAAATCGGGTGCTGTATAAGTCTAGCATCCTATTTCCAGGGCGAGCCTCTGACGCGACGGGCGTGAAAGACTCTGTGAGTTCAGGGAGATGACGGTCTATCTCCATGAGAGCTCCTCCTACCTTTGCTTTCTGAGCAGGAGTGAGCCTTGAGATTGCCAACGGGTGGACGTCAGCCCTCTTGTGATGTTCCTCGGAGAGCAGCGACCTAAGAGGATGGGTGTCTGATAATGTGGCAGCCCGATAGTTAGACCAGCCGCCTAGTTTCTTCAGATGGAGGTGAACGGGGATGAGGCCCACAAGGGCCTCGACCCCGCCAGTGGGGGAGGTGCGGAATGCACCTGTAATCCAAAGTGCCGCTTTACGCTGCATTTTGTGTAAGTCTTCGAGAGCTCCCTTGGAACAGAAGCCTTCGAAATACCACAGACGATACCCGTACGTTGCGATTGGTAGAACACATGCACGGTATAGTAGTCGCTTCTCCTTGGGGTGGAGTCCGCGAGTTGAACTTCCAAGCATCTTCATGGCTTTCACCGATGAGAGAGATTTGGTAGAGTAGAACCGCACATGCTCCTTGAAAGTGAGCTTGCAGTCAAAGTAAAAGCCCAGATAGTGCCATACGCGCTTAGGGCGAAGAGGGGTGTCCCCCGTGTAAGGGGCGTATCTGAGGTCTAGGGGTGGCGGGTCATAATTGTGCGACCGGTCGAAGCATGCGTATTCGGACTTGTTGTGTTCAAGGATGAGTCCGATGGCGGTGAAGAGTCGAAGGAGGACTGCGTAGGCAGCCACAAGGGTTACCGTGTTCTCCTGGAGGGTTTTGGCCTGGGCAATGCAAGTGCCGTCGTCCACGTAGGACAGGAGAGATGTCTTTCGAGATATCTCTTCCATGTGGTATAGTTTCATCACCGGAGCGATGTAAAGTGCTGAGAGGATGGGGGACAGGGCAGAGCCTTGTCCCACACTGACATCCGCCTGTCGGGGGTCGGATGTGAACGATCCCCACCTATATGATGTGAATCGATTGACTAGGTATGAAGAGAAGAACTGTGCCACTAATGGCGAGAACCCCTGCTTCTTGAGTATTGCCTTGAGCATGTCATGGTTGAGAGATGGGAAGAACTGAGCAATGTCGAAAGCGACAACACTGGTCTTGAGTCCCTTAGTCCTTCCGGTGTGAATCAGATGGGTAAGGTACAACCCTGCGTCTTCGGTTGAGCGCTGACGCACTCCTCCGACTTGATTGTGATGAACAAGGTCGAACTTGATCATGTCGTATTCAAGGCAATTAGAAACCATCTTCTCAATAAGTTTCCCGGTGGTGTTCAACAGCACTATAGGCCGGAATGCTTTGGGGTCAGAATATGTAGGTTTGCCCGGCTTCGGTATAATAACTGAAATCAATTCCTTAAAGTGCCTCGGCCAATGCCCAACACGAATGCGGGCGTTGGCTAGGTCGATAAGAACTGGCCAGGACACATGGTCCGGGCCTGGGGAGGACAGACTTGAACAAGACGCTAACGCCTCATCCAGTTCTAACTTGGAAAATGGGGGCCAGTCCCTTTCCTGAAGAGTAGGGAGGGGATCTAGCACTGTAAGATCTACCATTCAGCCAGAGGCCGAGTTGTAGGTGTTATGGAGGGCATCCCAAAGGGAGTCCATTCCGTGGCAGGGCTGTCCTTGGTATTGGATAGCTTCACAGGCAGGTAACTTGCGCTGTTTGACCCACTCCATTAGGTCCCACGGGCATCTGTTAGTGTATGCAATTTATGTGATCCGAAGTTCAAAGAAGTCGCGCTTGACATCCTTAATGGTTTTGCGAAATGCTTTCCACTTCTCGTCGGTTCTATCCAGACAGTATGCGGCAAGCGTGTTTGTGCACTTGTCATTCCACCATGGTTTCGAGTGCTTTGTAATAAGGGTCTCCTTTGCATGGGCATCCCACGCAGCGGTAAAGACGTCAGCGAGGGCTTGTGCTACTCGCTCAACATCATCCCTGGTTTTGAGGCGTTCTACCTCTATGGCAGCAACTTTCCCAGGCAGCTCAGTCTTCCACGCTTTGTAAGCATTGGAGCCCCTTGTGATTGTGAAGCGGATCACGTCTTCGACGTCATCCGCTAATTTGACAGAAGCTATCAACGGAATGTGATCCGTTCGCCCCTGATGTTCCGGTGCTCGCGTCACACGACTTCTCACTGACTCAGCAATCCCACGGAATACCAGATCAATGACCGAAGGCCGAAGGTCTGGATTGTTGGATATAAATGTGGGACCCGGATTAGACGGTTCTGTCCATTCTAGGTCTAGTTCGGCCGCTATGTCTAGCAGCGCGATAGCGTCCCATCGGTGATATGTGACATTAGGGTCCCATATCCTCGAGTGGGTGTTGAAGTCGCCTCCCATATAATGGAAGCGTGGTAATTTGTCGACGTGGTCTGTAGATACCGAATCGCTGTACTGGCTTCATCTGAATATACATTCATGAAGTTATAGGTCTCGTTGCCTTGAAACAGCAAGAGAATGAAGATGTCATGGTGATCAATAAGATCTCGCCTCATTGAAGGGCGGAGCCTCTCAAGCTGCTTTGACACATATGCCATGACTCGGGCAGGGATCTCCTCATTGTCCGGGGGGCGTACCATATACAACCATGAAGGATGCATTGGCGCGCCAACGATGTTATCTCCCTCCTTATTAGATGAAGAGGGCGCTTGTCTTATTATCCGCCAAGGCGGTTCTTGTACAAAGATGACGTCAACTGTATCAATTAACGTTTCGAGTAGCACATGTAGGTAGTCATATTTTTTTAGCTACATTGTGCGAGTATATACTAATCTCCCTGCCTAGGCCGTTGCACATTAAGCTACGGGGAGGGGGTTAGTACAATCACGGATATTCTGTCGCAAGCGACGAACCTCTGCATATTTGCCATCGATCCAAGCACGATCAAAGCAGTTAATCCAGAACTTGCATTTGCGCGAGTTCGCAGAATGGTCCCCCTTGCAGTTGACGCAGTGGGCCGTGTGAGGGCACGGCTGGCCAGCAGGGGTGGGTTCGAGTGGTGGGTTCGCTTTCACGTTCCCTTTGCAGCACTTGGCAATGTCACGGTGTTCATCTGCCCTGTGCAGACCCATACAGTGGGGGCAGGACGTGGCACATATCCTGCATCCTTTATCGGAATGGCCCCATCGCCAGCAACGCTGGCATAAGGGAACACCGGTGTGGGTGGTGGCGAGTTGAATTTCGCACAGCCTTCCGAGGACCATAACAGACTTGTTGATGATCTGTTTGGCGTGGGCACTGGACTTGGAGTCCCAGATGTCAATATAGGCCATACCCATGGTGCTGGCCAGAGAGTTATGTATCGTTCTAGCCAGCGGTTGGTTGCCAGTAGGGCCCGGCGGATCTGCACCACTTCGTCGTTGAAACCCTCTTGGCCGTCGAATGGTGTATCGTCAATACGTGGCACTGCTCCTGAGAGTAAAGCGCCTTCGGTGCGAGCCCTCTTTCGAGAAGAGGATTGTCGAGAGGTGGATCGGGAGTCGTGTGAGGATTCCCGGTCACTGGATTAGCACCTCTAGCAG